>OY978219.1:15644132-16180758 GCA_963854785.1 Vaccinium vitis-idaea
CTTTGAGTTTTCGTTTACCTTCAAGCATAGTAACCTTAGTTTTAAATCTTTCAGGTAAAGAACGCAAATTTTTTTTAACAACTCTAAAAGTAGGAATTGGCTCACCCAAAGTTTCACAGCTATTAACAATAGAATTCAATTTAGAGTAAAATTGGTTGAATGTCTCATCCTCATGCATTCTGATCACTTTAAATTCAGTAGTAAGCCTTTATAACTTAGGGGGTGTTTGGGAGCCTACTTTTCAGCTTTTTGTTTTCATCTTTTTAGCTTTTTGGCTTTTTGGATTATGGTCAGAATGTGTTTTGAATCTGGGAGGAGTGTTTGGAAGAAATGTGCAGAATGCATTTTGCAACATGGGTAGTGTTTGGAAGAATAATAATGAAAATGAGTTATGAATTGATTGTTTACCGTTTTGCCCTTATTTTTTTATGATGATATTAAAAATATGTATGAATATTATTTTTAGCAATTTTAAAAAAATCATACTATTAGAAAATAGGAGTACTTTTGTAAACATTTGTGTAGTTTTTTATTCACGACTTAAAAGTAAAGTTTATACGTGTTTATACGTGTCTGTGGACTACACCTTATCTAATTATCCCCAGCCTTTCAAAGCCTAGCCTCTTCCACTTCTCTTCCTCGAAGACACTCACTGATCCTTATCCCTCTATCCCTTTACTCTCTTTGTGAGGATAGCTGTTTAGATCGGCGGCCAAGCTTCGTGGTGGCTATGGACGGCAGGACGAAGATTACAGTGAACTTTGTTGAGAGACCGCTCATGCCGTTGTGAGAAAAACAGGGAAACGGGTGAGTTGATTTAAGGAGTGTAATTGGTAATTGCTTCAGAAATTCTGAACTTTGTTTTGGTACATTCAGAAATTCCTAACTATTCCAGTGTTTTGTTTATGCTTTCAATTTTTTCCTTTTCTTTTGCGCTTCTTTTTTCTCAAATCTGTTCATCGGAGGTTTCTTGGTAAAAGATTTGGAGGGGTAGAATGGAGAGTAGGAGTTGAGGGGAAAATGAGAATGAGAAAGAGAAACGGAAAAGGAGGTCCCGACCCCTTTTTGATTTCTGCCCTAGAAAGTGAAAATTGGAGAATCCATTTTGGGAGAACCCATTCTGGGTGTTGTTGGCCAAACACCCAGAAGTTGAAAAGGAGAATGAGAAAATGGGAAAAATGGTCGCCCAAACACCCCTTAGACTATTTTACCACGTTCGTACTCTCATGATAGGTGACTAAGAAATCCCAAGCTTCTTTGGCTATTTCATAGTTTGCTATCTTACGGTATTAATCCATATCCACGGCACTGAACAAAATATCCAAGGCTTTATTGTTTGCTTGTAATTCAGTTTTTTCAGCGAGTGATAGCTCGGAACTAGGTTTGGGTACTACTTGATTGTTTACTGTACGAGTAGGGTACGTATAACCATTAACACACGACTTCCAAATTTCTTCGTCTATTGATCTCATTACAACTTTTATTCTGGATTTCCAATAATCAAAATTCTCACTATCCAAAATCGCTATACGACTAGATAAATGATATATGTTTCTGTGCGTGTGCGTGTCCATCTTAACTGAGGATCCACTCTAGGAATAAACCCTAATAAAACGAGCGATCCGCTCTGATACCAATTGAAAATTTCCTTTTTTATGCAATCGAATAATCAAGCAATAATAGGAATTAAAAATAAACGAAGAAACGATAAACAGACGATATACGTGGAAAACCCCGAATAGGGTAAAAACCACGGGAAGGAATCAAAACACTAAAGAAACCATTGTGCGATTACAATCGACCTATACTTACAATTGAAACTCCTCTCAATTGACCCAAGAACCGATTGCCAAATCCACGTTCATCGCACCAAGTGTTTGATTGTCGCACGCCTTGAATCACTCAAGCCTTCCTAGATGCTTCCAGAAATCCACGGGAAAAGTACTAAAAGATTGAATAAAGATTGCGGTAAAACTTCTTGGAGTTGATTGTGTTGATCAACGATGCATTAGTTGTGCTCCAAGACTCAAAGGAACAGCCCCTCCCTCTTTTCCAAATTTCTCACGTTCATGTGGTGGCTGTAAAAGACTTCACTTTTTTGAAACCTTAGCTGCTGTATTTATAAGCTGCAAACTCTCTTGCTCGAGCACATTTTGAGTTGCTCGAGCGCTTTTCTGGCAGATTAGTTGCTGGATGTTTTTGCTCGAACACTTTGCTGAAAACACTTTATGGCTCTAAAACTCGACACCCTTGACTTACATTAAAACATAGACACAATTACACATTGATTTCCTTCCACGATCTTAAACAAACGCATCTAAAAATAAAAAGTACAACTCGATAATAGGGATACACGTAAATGTGTGTTTTGTCGTGAGATTTGCCAATACAGAAAGAATGTGGCCTATGGTCCTAACAAAAGTATATACCTCTGTTCCTTTTTAAGTGTGTAGTTTCGTAATTCTAACTTATTAAGAAAGTATCATCATGACATCTTTCATATCAACTTTTATATTCACTTTCTATTGTTGCCCTTGATGGAGATATAATCATTAAATTTTACCCAATAACTTTTCAAAAAGAAATTTATTAAAGGGCAACATAGGAATTGTATGCCGTTATGGAAATGGTGTTTGAAAAGCCCGACATGGCTGCTGTTGTCGACGGCCTCCACTGTTGCTGAAGAAATTAGAACCCACAAAGTAAGATTCAATCAACTACAGAATGGTAGTGGTCAATCCAAAAATGGAAAGTACTCAAATATCTGATCTCAACCCATATCCACAGGGGGTGCAGCGCTAGGTTTGCAGCAACCAGATCAGACCGGCTAGTTCAACCGATTGAACTGGGAACTCGGCAACGGTAAACCGAATGGTTAAACCATAAAATAATTTGAAACCACGACAAAAAAAAAATTGAGTTTTAGTGACATCCAATGACAACAACATGTCACTAAAAGTTTGTTGTTAAAGGGTATTCAGTGACAGTTTTTTGTAATTAGTGACAACCTATTGACAAAATTATTGTCACTATAGATCAATTTTTTGTAGTGACCGGCAATTTATGGTCTCTCGTTTTAGTCTAACTGGATAAAAAACTAGCTATAACTTTAAATCTACAATGAATTTTATATTCAATATGAATCTAGTTTTATAGATCGATCTCTAGTTCTATAAGACAGTTTTCAAATTACGTAAAACAAAGTAAATTACGAAATATAATCAATTAAAAGTGACACAAACTCTAAAAAGTGAATAATAAATTGGGACGGAAGGAGTAAATATTTGAATGGGCCCGTGCACAGAAAACTTTACAACACGCTCATTTGTGCCATGAAGCTGCCGTTGGAGACAGATGGCAGACCACTCCGTACAGTTACCACAGTAAAAGATTTATGACTCACTCATGCAGCGTTTCGGCCTTCTAAGAACAATGATACATACACAAACTCTCAGCCACAACCCACCACAACCCCTCTCACATGTGGGGTAGGGCCCGCTCAGGGTGGGTCCTCCACATGTGAGAGGGGTTGTGGTGGGTTGTGGCTGAGAGTTTGTGTCTGTATCATTTTTGGCCTTCTAATGGGTTTGCATTTATGACTCGCTCATACAGCGTTTTTAGGGATGGCAACGGGTATTGGAGATCGGTATGTTTGGGTAATTTATATCTAAACTAATTGAACAAAAGAGAACGATAAAATCAAGCCAAAAATAATTCATCTTTCATGTAGTAAATAAATAAATAAATAAATAAATAAATCAACCGTTTAAAACAAAATAGAATATAAAGGTAACAAACAAATATTATTCACAAAGATTATATAAAATTTTCACAAATACCATCATGAACTTTTTTGTAACACTAAAGTATATACTCCCTCCGTCTGGAATTTCTTGTCTATTTATCGGTGCCATTTTTCAATTACTTCGATCTTTCAATCGATAATGTTTTTTACAATTTGAAAAACTTTGTTTAATAGTACTCATCGAGAATTATCAAACGAGATCATATAACATTATACATTAGAAAATATAACCAATTTTTTAAGGTGTTGTGAATAGTGTAAGTGGACAATAAATATGGGACGGAAAGAGTATATCTTTCAAGCAGAACTCTTAAATGTATAATATACACAAAGTATACATGCATGTATGCATATGGGTAGCGGATCCGTTGTCCCAATCTCCGTGTCCCAACTCTCTGTCCCGTCCATCCGAGCAATCAACGGCTCAGATTCTCAAATGAATATGGATGGCTCAGATTTGTTTGGGGTGAGATGGAATCCAAGCCGTTGATTGCTCGGATAGACGGCTCGGATGGATGGGACAGGGAGTTGGGACAGCGGATCCGCTCTCATGCATATGTATATACACACGCACACATATACATTTATATACTATATACACACGCAACACACATACATGTAATAAATATATACAATTTGGAATGGGGTGGGTATGGTATTTGGAGGTGGGTATCACAAAATCATACCCACTCCATGTTTAACCAGGATTTTTTAAGTTCTACCATATATGCTCCTATTGGATGAAAAATCAGATAATATCCACCTCCAAATAGGTGGGGTCCATCGGATTTGGGGAAATTGTCATCCCTAAGCGTTTTGGCTTACTAATGGGTTTGCAACTGCAAGTGTTGCTTGCGAAGAATATTTTCACCGATGTGGGACGGATCGGCGCGGGGGGCTTGTCGAATACTACAAGTGTACCAAAAATTACCTTGATCGGATATTGTTAAATTTCTCATCAAAACACAAATAACTTGAAAAAGAATAGGTTCAGTGGATTTGATTCAGTGTTTGTGTCCATTTGTGTTCCATTTATTTTTAAGGTATTTGTGTTCCGATGACACAGTTAACGACATCCGATCAAGTTGATTTTTGGCACAATTTTAGTACTCGACAAATTATATTCGGTGAACGTCTATGATCGTTGGAAGCCATGGGTGTGCACGTCTATGATCGTTGGAAGCCATGGGTGTGCAGTACAAGGCTGCGGAACACCCTAGGTCCATGTGGAACTACCAACCACACACAGCAAAGTTTCCTTCAAAATTACTCCAATTTGTTTTCTTTCATTTAAAATAAATAAGAATAATGTACAAATCAAACTTTTATTCACACCTCTACCTCTAAAAATAATTTTTTTTTATTGAAAACGCCACGTGGCGTGTCCGGACACGTTCCTATCCTTGTCCTTGGCGTGTCCCCATGTCCCTGTGTCCTGACATTGCGATTCGGTGATCCTTAGAGGTGTCGGTGCTTCGTAGGTGGGCAGTTTGTACTGTTTTAGAGTTCGTAGGTGGGCAGTTTGTACTGTTTTAGAGTTCATTTGCTTCTGTTTGGTTGACCCTCCATCTCTTGGGTCCAAATCAAGAAAAGTTACCCAATACACCTAGTGCACTAAAGCTTACACTCAACGGTCGTGATATTTTAGATATAATAATTACCCCGCATAAGTGGGTTACTGTAGTGGTCATTCGTCAATGCCTTTTTTGTTATTTTTTTAGGTGACAAGTGTAATAATTTTTTTCCTCTAATTTTTTGGAATCTCTATAAGGGATCAATAAATTCGTATGGAGGGAGCAGTTGGAGTTCATCGTATAATACTTGAGTTCAAGTCTCTATTGACCAAGGATTTAAATACCGGCCGCTACTTAGCCGGTTTTTGAATCTCCGATACCGCTACACCGGCGCTACCCCAAATTCACACCGTATTGCCTGATTCCCATTATCCAATTTTTTGGCCGCTACGGCCGGTTAAGGTGCTTTGGCGCCAAAAAAACAAATTTAAAAATTTCACGGTCGCTATACCTAATTTCAATACGTATCATTCGATATTCCTGCTACCTCTATATCTTTTCTGCTATCGTTATGCAGTCCACTACCGCTATTTAAAACCTTGCTATAACACTTGGTATGACATAGCATAGCTTTAGTGTCCATACCACATAGTGAAATCTTAGTTTGGACCCCTTCATAGTACTTCTTGACAGATAAGCAGGGTAACCTATAAATAGACTAGAACCTACACCCAGCAAGCCATCCCCATCCAAGACACGAGCCACACAACTGGAATGGATTCACCTAACAAACGAAATCAGATTAGTCTTTTAATATGAGACTTCGGAGTTAATTAAGTAAACGAATTGAAAAATTACCATTGCGTTTAATGGAGTTTGTTTATTTATTTTTGAGGTAATTAAATATCCATCCACTTTTTGGGTACCACTTAGATTTTCATCCCCCATTCTTTATGGAATTATGTTTTCATCCTCTTGTAATGTGATTTACCATTATTACCTTTCCTTAAGATATTTTTTGAATTAGTGAATTATTCTCCTTCCTAACTTCCTTTCTAATCTAGTAGATAACCAAGGATTTCCCTAGTAGATAACTATGGATTTCCTGCTTGGATTTAGTCTGGCTATGAGTTATACTTCTAACACTATATAAAGCATTTCTCTCTTTCTATATTCTATTTCTTATGACTTTCTTCTTTGAACAAGCTTGCTTTTCTTATATCAAGGAATTCGAAATGGTAGAAATTCAAAAGAGGATGATATCTTATCGTATTTGTTGCTGGGATCATGTTTAACCATATTACTGGCTCATTATCTCAATCATTTTAATTTTTACCATGATTACTCGATTTTACCATATTTTATGTTTTGTATTTGATTTTACCATGATTATTTGAATCATGGTAAAACATATCAACCACATAATTGACATTTCATGGTAAAAATAAAAAAAGATCAAAAATCATGGTAAAAAGATCAAAACAGCCGCTGCGTGGGCCTATATAGATAAGAAGTATGTACGCTCTCCTTGTACCTGTAAACATGGTAATAATTATTGAATTAACATTTTAAATCATGGTAAAAAGAAGTCAAAAACCATTGACATGATTGCTAGTTTGATTTTAACCATGATCGCTTTCCTTTAGGAATTTGGCCCGTGCATGCGGCACCATTAAAAATTTTAACCTTGATTACTGGATCAAGAATTTTTGGATGAAAATATCAAGAACAGTGGCAAAAATAATTTATGTTTTCATCCCAAAAAAATATTTACCCAATAGGCCAAGATTTTTTTGGATGGAAACATAATTAATTTTGGATGAATTTCACCCAAAACTATTTATGTTTTCATCCAAAAAATCTTTACCCTATAGGCAAATAATTTTTGATGGAAACATAATTAATTTTGGATGAAAACATTCGTTTTAATCCTTAATCTCCAAGTATATATATTTATATATATAATCAATGGCAAAAGTGGGTTTATTTGAATCTGGGGATAGAAACATAACTCCTAAAAAGGCTATGGAAGATTTTCTAATTTCAAGTGAGTAAATGGATGATTATTTAAGTGCCTCTTTATTATTTTTTTTTCAGCTAGTGATTGCCGGCTCTTCGGGTGCGTGTCGCGGTGATAGAAATAAGGCCGGAGGGATCGAGAGAGAGAAAAGTGAGGTCACTTATTTTCTTATCGGCAAAAAAACATTTACTTACCATTGAAAAGAGATTGCAATTTACGATGAATACAACTGTGGAGTCACCTAGTTAAATACACTGAGTTTCCAGAATTGTTTAGAATTAATAATCTCAAATATATGAAAAGGATACCTTAACAATTCTATTAAAAATGAATCTCTATCGTTTCTCACTATCAAATTCGACCAAATTCCAAATAGCTCTAGTTATTTGATTCTGTAGGAAAGGTCAGCGCGTCGGGTGACGGAGCAGTTGACCTGCATATAATAACTGGCCATGTGGTACGTAAAGTCTCAACAGACATGTCATAAGCCAATAGAAAATGATGGCTAAGGTAAAGCCCCACCGCGAAGGTGATAACCTCGCGGAAGAACATGACAGAATTGCAAATACTCTAAGCAAGGGATGCCCTGTGCAAGGGAAACACCATCTAGTGGAAGTTCACCCCTCGCGAAATCCTCAGCAAAGAGGATTGGCGCGACGGGAAGGAGTGAATACTTATGCGAATACATGAATTGAGCTCGCGACTGCACCTGACCAAAAGGCAGGGGTAGGGAAGTCAATACGAGTCTCGAGTTAGGTTTTGGCACGAGCCAAAGGGCTCCCGACCATGCCCAGCACAGCTGGAACAGGGGGGGAGATACAAGTGGCTTGGTGGCTTAAAGGATTAGGGATCGTCGCGATGGAATGGCATGCACTGGATAAGCCTTGGGAATCCTCCTAAAGGCCAGTGATGTCACCCACGTTACCCAGATATACGAGTAGTGCATGTGTCATCATGTTATTGTGGAAATGTTTGCAGCCTAATGATTGGGCACAGACCCCTATGAATATGAGACATTCTTCCATTAATTCGAAGACTGATCCATTATAAGGGCATGGAAATCCTAGAGAGAGAAAGTGACTCAAAGCCCTGGAATCAAGAACATTGTTCTTGCTAGTGCTCGCGAGCCCATCTTTCTTCTAGAGCTGTGATTTAAGGATGGGGATGATCTAAGGAGATTGAATGAAGTACTGCTGCCTTCTCTCTTTGTGTTTGACCTAATTCTTCACCCCTTTACACACTCTCTTATCCTCGTTCAATCGTTAGTTATTGTTTGCCTCTCCAAATTAAAGATTATTTGAAGCATACCAAGAATACATAAGGCGACTTTGCTGGTACAAGAAATCGTTTACAAACTCAACGAGGTGGTTCACAAATACAAGGTTCTTCTTCCCAAAACCTTCTAAGCGCAATCGAAACTCTCCGCCAAAGAGCAATGGAGAATCAACAACCTGTGCTGGAAGAAATCCAAAAAATCAATACTACACAAATCCTTGCTGCCAACGCTGAAACTCTACAGGTCATTAGAGATGGCCAACAACAAATGCGACAAAGCCAAGCTCAGTTGCTTTTGGCCATAACTCAACTTACTCAAGCCGTGATGGCTGCTACAACACAAACGGCTCCACCAGTGCCCCCACCAAATGTTGTGGAGGGAAACCTGGGAGGCCAACCCCCACAAGTGGTAAACCTGCCTGGTGGTGTTCCACCTGCTGCACCGCCAGCTCCGCTACCAAATGGAAATAACCCAAATCCCATGGTACCTCCAGTCTTAGCACCAGGTACACCAGCTGCAGGGGGTGCGATCCAGCAACCACAGCCTCAAGCATTTCTCACTCTGGCCGATGTCCAAGCTTTACTACAGCAAGAGAAGGCTAAGGCCACATTGCCAACGCTGCCTAGCCCTAAGATTAAACCTCCATACCCTACTGCGATCATGGCCATGCCATATCCAGAAGGGTACATACCACCCAAATTTGTCAAGTTTGATGGTAAAGAAGGAAGTGCTCAGGAGCAGGTCCACCGTTTCATTGAAACTTTGGGTGTCCACTCCCAAGATGTCAATCTTCGATTGAGGGAATTTTCCAAATCCCTAACCTCTCGAGCATACACTTGGTATGTCAATCTCGAGCCACACTCTGTAAACACTTGGGAGGAAATGGTAAACATGTTTTACACTAAGTTCTTCCAAGTAACAGAGAAGATAACTTCATTAAACCTCATAAATGAGAAGCAAAAGCTAACAGAGGATATCGTTGACTTCATTAAACGATTCCAGGACAAAGCAGTTCAATGTCATGAACCCGTCCCGGAGAAAAGATTGGTGGAAATATGCCTCTTAGGCATGATCAAAGAATACAAGAAGCATTTAATCAATGACAAATATCAAACATTTTCTGCTTTAATGGAAGCAGCATTTAATATCCGCGGTACTGTCGATGTGGAAATACCAAAAACAGCGTGGAAGAACAAAAGTGGTGGGATTGCTACTGCGGCCTCCGCGCAAGCCTCGCGAAAGCCACAGGGGGGTGATGGCAACCCTAAGAGAAGGAACAAGCCTTTTAAGGATTATAGGGAACGAACAAGAGATGCACCTCCATATCCTTGCAGCGTAGAGGAGGTCATAGATCTCATTAATGCGTGGGTCGCGGACGTATGCTTAAAGCTCCCAGAAGTTGAGATTCAGCCCACTCAGCAGGACCGTGCCAACCCAAGGTATTGTGTCTTTCATAGGAAGGTGCAGCACCTCACGAGCGACTGTTGGACACTCAAGGAAATTTTCAAAAAGAAACAAGATAACAACGAGTTAAGGTTGGCGTAAACAGAGATGTACGCGACAGGCCATACCCTCAGCATGGGGAGGGGGTCGCGATGGCAGAATGCTATAATGGTGGATATTACGATTTCATGTATGAAATGGAAGATGAGGTCGAGGGAGTTTACATGACCTCCTTCTATGATCATATTGAAGAAATCGCGAGTTACGACCAGCCTGCTGTGGAGGTAAGTGAGGAAGAAAGGCATGAGATCCTGTCTAAAAGCCATAAGTTTAAGACCTTCTTCGATGGGCTGGGCTTTACCCCCAACGTCAGAGTAAAAATAACAGGGGCAATACTGGCAATAGCTAATGAGGGCCATGAAACATGTATGGTGGAAAGGGGCTCCGTCGCGAGAACAATTCGCGACGATTCTAACACTATCTCATTCTCAGACGTGGACAAGAGGGTACCATTCCCCCCACAATAGGCCTTTGTTCGTCATTGCCTACATCAACGGCGTGGAATTCAACAAGCATTTTTGCATGGAGGGGCATCAATCAACATTATGCCCCTCGAGACGCTAAAAAGGTTGAATATCCCGGAGCCACGAATGATTAAGTCGCTGGTAGGGATAGTCGGTTTTGGAGGAGAAAAGAAACCCTCTTTGGGATATGTTGTGCTAGATCTCGCTGTTGGGCCCATCCGCGCGCCAACAAAGTTCCACATCATTGAAGGACCAACCAACTACCATGTAATCCTGGGAAGATCGTGGATGCATAGGTATACAGTGGTTCCATCTAGCTATCACCAGTGTCTCAAAGGCATTTGGGCTGGAAAGAAAGTCACTGTACTTGCCACCGAAAGGCCCTTCGAGGCCTGTGAAGCTCACCTTTCAGATGCGGTGTACTTTTCTGAAGTAGAGGAAGCCTGCGAAGCCATAACTGCGAAGCCCGTTGGGGTAAAAATCCCAAAATAGGAAAACATCAAAGGCGAATCATCAGAACCAGTCCCCGCGAAACGCTCCACGGTGTTCGACAGGTTGACCCCTCGCAAAATCACAAAAGATTAGCGAAGGGGGGAAAACTGTGTATCACTTATGACGGTGTGAGGGGTCAGTAAGCATTTGTAAGGCTTCTGACCCCCGCGATATGGAAGGTAGAGGACAGGAGCTCGAAATAATTGAAAAACCTGAGCCAGCTCCTGAGTATATGCAAGATGGACCTAAAGCTCAGTCAGAATAGCTCGAGGAAATTAACTTGAGAGATGGGGAAGGCCCCGCTAGGCCAGCATTCGTTAGTAAATCCATGAGACCGGAGGCTCGAGTTGAGATGATGGCTCTGCTTCGCAAGTACAGCGATGTGTTCGCTTGGCATTACGATGAGATGCCTGGTTTAGATCTAGAGTTCGTAAGCCATCACCTCGACGTGTTTCCAAATTCTAGGCCTATGAAGCAACCTCAGTGGAAGTACCACCCAGATTTGGAAGAAAGGATTAAGGAAAAAGTGGAGAAGCTAAGAACGGCCAGATTAAGGTCTGCGAGGACTTCTGCGACCTTAATAAGCTTGTCCAAAGGATGAGATGCCACTGCCTCACATCGATACTTTGGTTGATATCATTGTCGGCCATGAAATGTTCTCTTTCATGGATGGATTCAGTGGATACAATCAAATTAAAATGGCACCCGAGGATGCAGAAAAGACAGCTTTTCGGACCCCTTTGGGAAATTTTTACTATACCGTGATGCCATTTGGGCTTAAAAACGCTGGCGCGACCTATCAAAGGGCAATGACCACAATTTTCCACGATATGATTCATCATTCTGTGGAAGTCTACGTGGACGACCTTGTCGCGAAGTCAAGATACGAAACAGAGCACCTGCGTGACCTCGAAGGGGTGTTCAAGTGGTGCAGAAAATTTAATATGCGAATGAATCCCCTTAAGTGTGCTTTCGGAGTCACAGCAGGAAAGTTCTTGGGTTTCTTGGTGCACAGACATGGCATTGATGCAGATGAATCAAAGATCCGTTCTATCTTGAGCATGGCACCTCCTCACTCCCAGAGATCCCTCAAAGGATTCTTAGGAAAGGTTTCCTATCTAAGAAGGTTCATTCCTGCTTTGGCAGAAATTACTGCACCGTTAGGCTATTTGCTAAAAGAAAAGGTCAAGTTTGAATGGAAAGATCAGCACCAATTGGCCTTCGAGAAAGTCAAAACAGTCTTAGCTTCACCACAGACGATGGTCTCCCCGCAACAAGGTTAACCATTAATTTTATATCTCACCTCTACCTTGGAGCACTGCTGGCCCAAGAAGTAGAAGGAGTGGAAAAACCAGTGTACTACATCAGTCGAAAAGTACAAGGAGCAGAGGAAAGCTATACCCCAATTGAACGGCATTGTTTGGCACTCGTTTTTACGGCACAAAATCTCAGGCATTATTTCCTTTCATTCAAAGTACAGCTCATGACTAGGAATGACCCAATAAGATACCTGCTCTCTCGCCCCGTGCTTAATGGAAGGGCCGCGAAGTGGCTGCTAGCTCTCGCAGAATTCGATATAGTATGTACGGCGCCGCGAGCAATCAAGTGTAAGGCCCTCGCGGATTTGTTGGCCCAGTTTCCTAGTGGAGAGTGTGAACCGTTGGGAGAATCACTACCAGGAGATGATTTCGAAGCATTAGCGACCAGCCCTGAACAAGAAAGCTGTACCCTAAGCTTCGACGGGGCAACAGGAGGTAATTCAGCTGGAGCAGGTGTCACGTTGCAAAGTGATAACGGTACAAAGGAGTATTTATCATACAAACTAGCATTCCAGTGCTCTAACAATGAAGCAGAATATGAAGCACTTATCTTGGGGTTGCTCACAGCAAACGAAAAAAGGATCAAAATGCTCAGGATTGTGGGGGATTCAAAGCTAATAATTTTGCAAAGTGAGGGTGTTTATGCTATAAAAGAAGCTAACCTCGCACCATATAGGGCAACTGTTCAAAGACTTAGGAATTACTTTGATGATGTTAGCATCATTCATAAACCAAGGTCTGAGAATAGATTTCCTGACGCATCGGCTACTTTGGGTGCTAAGACAGAATTCGAAGGAGGCACAGTAGCTATCGAGATCACCAAGAGAACTGAGCCATCATTTGTTGAAGAAGAAGTCTGCACCACCAGTAAAGACTGGCGCGAGCCTTTGAGGGCCCAGATCGCGAGCGGGGAAGGAGAAATCCCGATCATGACAATCTCACAATTTACCATCCTAAAGGGAGAATTGTACTTTCATGGCCCTCAGGGGTGGCTTGCAAGATGCATCGATAGCACATAGGCTCAGGGGACGTTACATGAGATCCACAAGAAGACTTGTGGAGAGAATGACATCACGTTGTACAGGAGAATTCAGCGTCAAGGTTATTATTGGCCCACAATGAAGGATGATGCCGCGACCACACTTAGGGAGTGCCCTAACTGTTCACTTCACGAAGTCGAGCGCGAATGCAACTTCTCTAGCGAAGAAACGGATTGGAGGCAGAAATACATTGATTACTTGAAGGAAGGAGCCCTCCCCTTGGATCGCGGCGGTATTCGAGAAGTGCAACGCTGTGAGAAGAGATTCTTTGTCTAAGATAACCAGTTACATAGAAGAGCCCTTGATCACATTCCCCTCAAATGCTTATCCAATAACAAAGCAGAAGAGGTCTTGCATAAAGTGCACGAGATGGAGCACCAGGGGGGAAGAAAGTTATATTAGCAAATCGCTCATCTCGGATATTATTGGCCAAGGATGGAAGGGGATTGCAAAAGCCATGTTCGAAGATGTCATGCATGCCAAAAACATGGAGATAGGGTGAATGCGTCCTCTGTTGAGCTCCACCATATTCGAGCGCCCTACCCCTTTCACACATGGGCAATGGATCTGATTGGCCCTATCCATCCCTCCTCGCAAGGGAATCAATGGATTTTAGTGGCAACAGAAATTACCACGAAATGGGTGGAGGCAGTTCCCTTGAGGCGTGCAATTGGTGACGTGGTGGCAAACTTCATTAAGGAAAATATTATCTGCAGATTTGGGATTCCTAAGGTAATCCTCTCAGACAATGGTACTCCCTTCGTAAATAGACAAGTAAAAGGGTTGCTCGCGTCCTATGGAATTGATCAGAAAACTTCAACACGCATTACCCTCAAGGAAATGGGCAGACAGAGGCTACGAACAAATCCATCGTTAGGATTTTGAGCAAGCACTTGGACGAGAAAGGGGGAACTTGGGCTGAGCACCTCCCTATTGCTTTATGGGCCTATAGAACGGCTAAGAGGAAGTCTACGCGAATGAGTCCCTTCAGTTTAGTATATGGCGCAGAAACAGTGTTGCCCGCAGAGATAAGTGTGCCTTCTGCACGCGTCGCATTATCTACCGAAGTGACTGAAGAGGAGAGAAGGGCTGATCTCGAGGCGCTGGATGAAAGAAGGGAGGTCGCGGCTGAAAATCAAGAAAAGCATTGGCAATCTGTGACCAAGTACTATAACAAAAGTGTGCTCACGAGAGAATTTAAGGTGGGTGACCTAGTGTGGAAATCAGTTCATAGGGTCATGCAAAACCTGAAGCTCCCAAAATTCACACCAAAATGGGAAGGCCCCTACGAGGTGATCAAAGCTACTGAAAGTGGGCACTACAGGCTCGCAAGAGTTAGCGATGGATTCCTTACGGGGCCAATCAACGCGAAGTACATCAAGAAGTATTACCCATGACATGGGTTAACTTTGACAAAGTTAGTTCATGTGCAACTTTAGGTTATCTTTCACTTCTTTTCCTTCAAGAGTTTACTTGTTCGCAATCAGATGTAGCCCTGGGATATCGATTTATCACCCCATGGGCAAAATTATGTCGATTGAAATTATGAATGAGAATGCTATCCCCTTATTTCAAAATTGTGTTCCATGAATAATGTTCTGAGCATGATAGAAACATAGGAAAATGGTAGAATGAGATGGGCACCCATGACGGTGACCTTGCAGCACAAATTCGTGCTAGCACAAGGGGAAATTTCACCCTTCGCGGAGTAAAAAAGGGTACAAGATAAAATACTCACTCGCGATTCAAGGCCCTTAAATGTTGTGAAATAAGTGGGACCAAAGTAATTTATTCCTTTGGAATACTAACTAAAATGTCGGAAGACCCTCGCGACGGCCATTCCCCATAAGTAAATGGGAACCAAAGTAAGCCTCTCTTTGGAATGACTGACTAGGTTGGAAAAACCCTCGCGAGTAAGCAAAGGGAAAATCCCTGGTATAAATTAAATGTTGGGGCCCTTAGAGGGAATGAGTGCAATAATGAACTTTGGAACGTTGCGAATAAGAAGGGAAACACAAAGCTAATGAAAGGCTTATGAAGAAGATTTGCCATTTACCACACCCCCCCCCCCCCCCCCCCCCGCGGCGACCATACAATGGTAATAACAACACTAACTCATAGACAAAGTGCTAAGGGGTTTCATTGATATTGATAATCAGATCAGCTGGTTGAGGAGCTTCTGAGAAATCAGATCAGCTGGTGGGAGAATGGGCTCTGCATCACTTAACGTGGTCTTTGGATTAGCCTCCAGAGCTTGATAATCCTTGACCAGCAACTGGTGGTTGGCCTCCAAAATAGAAATCTTCTCCTTGGCCTCAGCAAGCAATTGCTTATACTTCTCATACGTCTCTTTGGCATCAGCAATTTGAGGCTCGCTGGCCTGAATCTTGAAAAGGCTCGCGAATAACATCTTCGTGGAGCGAACCTTCTCTAGGTGCTCGCGAAGCCACCATAGGTCAAGACCAAATTTCTCTATGTCCTTGACCAAGGAAGTAATGTCCTCATACTTCTCGTCAGAGAAATCCTTCACCCTTGTCTCCTGCAAAGATAATACCATCTCGCTAAGAACGTCAAGGAGCGGGCCACCCACGAGACGACTGGCAGAGAAGTTTGCAAAGGTCAGAGGGAACTGCTTCTCCAAGGCGCGAAGGGTGGGGGCGTTGCAGGTTTTGACACTCCATTGATGACCGCCCTGTGTATCAGGAAACAGAGAGTGCTTGGGAAGTTCAGGGCCTGATCCTTCATCTTGAGCTTGAGAATGACCTAAGTCCCCCTGTTCTTCCAGTAGCTTCTCTCCCTGATTATCATCTTCGCGAGCCAGCTCTGAGTTAGAAGGACGGCCTGATGTTAGCAATTTAGAGGGGGTAAAAGAATGAAGACGCAAGATATCTCTAATCCCTGCGAAAACATCACTGCTGGACTTACCTTTGGAGTCTCCGGAATCCTCTTCACCAAGGTCATCCATGTCAGAGCTTTTGCTAATCGTTGATCCAAGGGCGGCCTTGGGGCCATGGGGCCCCTTTTCTGTGGAAGAAGGTATCAGAACTACCTCATCATCGCGAGAAAGGGACGGTGTCCTGTCTTGCGGCGGCGAGGAAGAGGTCATAGCTAACTCCTCCATCTTCTTCTTCTTCAAAACTTTCTTCTTCAAAGAAGAAGCACCCTTAACAGGACTGGAGGTAAGAGGGAAAGGTTCAATCCCAGGAGAGCTCGCTGGTGACTCAATCTCCTCCGCGGGCTCCGCGTTCATAGTCGCAGTCTCTTCCTCTGAACCCTCCACCTCTTCCACTCTCTCCGTTTCCTCCTGCTTATCGCCTGAATCACCAACCTCCTTCACAATTTCCTTCGCGATGACTCTCGCGATGTCCATAGAATTAAAATCATCAACATCTGGGGGATCCTGACTGTGTCCCTCAGCGAGACTCGAGGTGGCCCCTTCCTTCTCAGACGCAGCTCCTTTTGAAGCTCCCTCTGAAGGGGGAGTATTGGAAGGGGTTGATTTATTCACATCGCGAAAAGGGAAGTTTACGAGAGGCACGTCCTCTTCAATAGCAGCAACAGTTTTGGACATCTGAACCCCCTCGCCTGGATTGAAAGAACAAATTTATAAAAGTTCACGAAACAGAGGTAGAAGTTGCGAGTTTGTCCCCTAAATATAAAGAAGTAGAAAGAGGCATCACCTTGATCAATTCGAATTGTGGGTTCAGCCTGGGATAAGGGTTCCGCGAGGAAGAGAGAAGATTTTGTCATAACGCGACCCCTCCGCGAAGGACCCTAAGGATTAGCAACAACGAGAAGTCAGTAAAACAAGAGAAGACAAAACATGGGCAAGAGCTAGTAAAAAAATAATAATAATAAGTGTATAGCTCACCCTTGCTCTCTTGGGAGCCTGTTCTATCTGCGGGGGTAGTATCCTTGGCTTTCCTTTTTTCATGAGCAGTAGAATGACGCGGTGTGGGAGCAATCATTTGGTCTGCAGGACGGATCTTCTGAATAGGGATGGCGTTGATCACATCCAAAGGAGCCATGGTTCCCTTAACCCAACACGATTGGGGACCACGCCAATCAGAGTTCTTCCCTGGTTTAAAGGTACGCAGGGTCAAATCTTTCTTCAAGATAGGATCCGCAGGAGGCACCATCGCTGGGGTTTGGACAAAATCCATGAAAGATTGAAGATTTCTTGCCTAGTACACCCTGTTTTCTGGGGTATAGGCTGCCTTGCGCGCGGAGCTAGGAATAATCCTATGTCCCCCGTAGTCTGCAGTAAGCTCGTGATTGAACAACTTCAGGAATCTGCGGATCCCAGTGAAGAAGTCTTTAGGGGGAGAAGGAGGCTCGCGAGGGACGCCTTGATCGTACCCGAACTGCAGTTGAAGCTTATCCCCCCGATACAACACCAAGATAGGACCCTCAGCGGACGGAGTTGGGAGATAGCTGGGAGTAACTCATGTGAGAAAGTCTTGCTTGTGGGATCGAATATTCTTGTTTTGAAAATTCTCAACAACGTCCTCTGTGAAAGCAGAGGGACCTATGGCACCGTCGACGTTCTTCTGGTAGGGACGCGGGTTTAAGGAGGTCCCCTCATCACGCCAATCTTCGAATAGTCGGCCTGAAGAAGTTCGACTCCACCTCATAATCCTAGGCAGCCTGTCGCTTGTATACCTTAGTAGGGGCATGCCTTTGCTGTCGCGGATGATTTCGCCAGCAGCATTCCTCTCCTCAACAGTCTTCAGGGGAGGGAGCTTGCGGGGAGGAGGCGCAACTGCTGGAAAGTGCTCGTAAAAGAAACCGAGCAGGAAAGAGATATGGATCATAGAGGTGATATCATACCTCCCCATGGATCGCTCAAAATCCTGCACAGTGCGATCCATTTGATGGTAAAAATGGCCCAAGAACATGGGACCTAGAGGGGGCCTCTTCTCCAGTGCAAGAGTGGCCGCGAGAGGGATCATCTCGCGATAGGGCCCCTCGTGTGGAAGATCAGGAAAAAGGAAGAGAGACAGAAACTGGACAAGGAAGGCTGTCAGAGATAGGGAGCCTTCATGGTGAGGACTCATTATCATCGCGAGCTCCCCATCCACTTCGATAGGGGCGACGTCGCGGAACCAGAATCGCTGCCTAGACCCTCAAGTAGTCTTGTTGGCTTTTGGAGGGTCGCGGAGCTTCCCCGCGTTGTCATAGCAAGAACCATACTCACCGGCCGCCTTGAACTCTCCCTCTACGAATTCAACCGCCGTATTGACACCAGTAGAAAGACTGGTGGGGTCGTAGTGGTACTCACCACGAGTGGGAAGGCCCATTACGGTTTCGGTGTCAAAGAGAGTAGGCCCTGCCTCCCCGAAAGGAAAAATGAAGGTATGACTGGTTGTGCTCCAGCGAGATACAGCGAAGTCTAGATCGCGCTGAGGGCGGCTCGTGGAGAGATCTCGCGAGAGGCGCATAGCCTTCAGCAAGCCCACCTTTTCAAGAATTTTTCTATGATCCTTCTTATCGAGGATCATGGACACCCAGTCACCCCAGTCCTTTGGGGGTTGGACGCTGGCCCTATATTGAACCTGAGAAAAAGGGAAATCACCCCTCTCGATCCTCAGACGTACAAATGAAGAAGGATAGACCATATCTGCCTCTGAAGCGTTGGGCTCATCGAAAAAAAGAATGTGCTGGGCATTAGGATCTCCACGTTAGGAACGTAATTCTGAATATTAGCCCAAAAAACGTCACCCTTGGGCCTCAAATATGGAGCCCTTCCCCACTCACTGGCAGGAGGCAGTGAATTCTTTGCCAATAGAGCCTCTGTATCAGGTTCTGACCTCCTTGTTCTAAACATGATCGATTTTAACAGAAACTAGGGTTTTGTGGAAGTACGAAGTGGTAGAAGGAGGAGAAAAGTTGAAAGACTTGAGATTTTCTAGAGATGAGAACAGGGAAATTCTGAGAGAAGTAAAACTTTATCCTCTCTTTCAAAGGGGATTTATAGGCATAAACCCACTGCCATCAACGGTAAATAAGCGGTCGAAACGGCACCGGCAGTCCAATCGGCTTGCAAACACTTCGAAATTAGGAACAACCATCCTTTTGGAGGGAAATGCTAAAACGACGGACTTAGCTGAAGTCGCACCCGCGCGATAAAGCGCGTAGAGGGCCACACGCCGCGAAAACACACTCGCGCGAGGGGCATATGTAGGAAAGGTCAGCGCGTCGGGTGACGAGGCAGTTGACCAGCATATAATAACTGACCACGTGGTTCATAAAGTCTCAACAGACACGTCATAAGCCAACAGAAAATGATGGCTAAGGTAAAGCCCCACCGCGAAGGTGATAACCTCGCGGAAGAACATGATAGAATTGCAAATACTCTAAGCAAGGGATGCCCTGTGCAAGGGAAACACCATCTAGTGGAAGTTCACCCCTCGCGAAGTCCTCAGCAAAGAGGATTGGCGCGACGGGAATGAGTGAATACTTACGCGAATACGCAAATTGAGCTCGCGACTGCACCTGACCAAAAGGCAAGGGTAGGGAAGTCGATACGAGTCTCGAGTTAGGTTTTGGCGCAAGCCAAAGGGCTTGAGACCATGCCCAGCACAGCAGGAACAGGGGAGATACAAGTGGCTTGGTGGCTTAAAGGATTAGGGATCGTCGCGATGGCGTGCACTGGATAAGCGGAATCCTCCTAACGGCCAGTGATGTCACCCACGTTACCCAGATATACGAAGAGAGCACGTGTCATCATATTATTGGGGAAATGTCTGCAGCCCAATGATTGGGCACAGACCCCTATAAATATGAGACATTCTTCCATTAATTCGAAGACTGATCCATTCTAAGGGCACGGAAATCCTAGAGAGAGAAAGTGACTCAGAGCCCTGGAATCAAGAACATTGTTCTTGCTAGTGCTCGCGAGCCCATCTTTCTTCTAGAGCTATGATTTAAGGATGGGGATGATCTAAGGAGAATGAACGGAGTACTGCTGCCTTCTCTCTTTGAGTGTTTGGCCTAATTCTTCACCCCTTTACACACTCTCTTATTCTCGTTCAATCGTTAGTTATTGTTTGTCTCTCCAAATTAAAGATTATTTGAAGCATACCAAGAACCTATCCTACAGATTCCATTACTCTCAAATTCTGGTTTCGTCCATAAATACAGACAAGATTTTGTTAAATTCTTCGGGTGATCGCACGAAACCAATTAGCTGAAATCAGAAGAGTTAGTAGGTTCATATGAATATGCCCACCAGTTGAAACTAAATATGTACTGGCTTAAATTAGAATTTACGGTATGCATGAAGATCTCGCTTATTATTGTTTTGTAGAAGTGTTGGCATCCTGGAACATGGACCCAGTAGGACAGAGTGTAAGAGACGACAGAAAGCCGGAGAAGACTAAAGTATAACTCAATTTGAGGAATGATGGTGAACAAGGCGTTCGGACAAAAGCATAATATTACTTTTTATTTTAGGGGCCGGTTCTGGGGACACATAAAAAAACACAAAAAAAGACACTTCATCTCATCCGTTGGTTTCAATGGCTAAGATTAAAAACTTTACAAAACAACTCTCCTTTCCCAAAACATGCACACACCCTAAAATTCCCCAAAATCCCACCTTGTTTCTCTCAGACCTCCATCTCCGGCAATCTCCAGTAAACCCCGTATCCGGCGAATGGCCGAGATCAAAACGTAAAAAGAATTGGTTCTCTCTCTCCCCAAAAAATCCCACCTTGTTTCTTTGATATTCTTTTCCATATGGGTTGTTAATGGATTCTTTTTCAGCAACTTCTTGTGTGGTAATCCAGATTTGAAGAGCTTCATCGACTGAAGTACTCTGTTACTATACTATACAACTTACAAGGCTCTTTATGCAATCCTCGAGGACATTCTAGATCCGCCAATTTTCTAATGCAAACACTAATCGTAAAGACTTTAATTACTCGTGGTTTGTTTCTGTGAAATGGGTGAACAAAAGTTCTCATCATTGTTGCAAACTGTGTTGAAACATGATATTTTTTCCATTTTTGCAGGAGATGGAGGTGCGGGATATGGAGGTTCTGGGTTGGGGAGAGAGAAATAGGAGAGGGAGAGTAATTTTAGGGTGTGGGCATGTTTTGGGAGAGGGGAGTTGTTTCGTTAAGTTTTAATCTCGACCATTGAAATCAAGGGATGAGATAGAGTGTCTTTTTTTTTGTGTTTTTTTGTGTGTCCCCGGAACCGGCCCCTTTATTTTATTTTTTCATTTAGAGCATAACTAATTTGACGATTACTCAATCAGTGTCAATAAATAGCAGCAAATTTATATATGTCTGGAGAAAAATTCTAAAGCCGAACACATTTTATCTTAATTACTTTACATATTTCTAGTATTTTCAATACCTAGTCGTCACGAATAGCCGGACTAAAGCATAATTTTTTTTTTTTCCATTTAGAGCATAATTGATTCGACAATTACTCAATCAGTGT
Source organism: Vaccinium vitis-idaea (assembly GCA_963854785.1). Lineage (NCBI taxonomy): Eukaryota > Viridiplantae > Streptophyta > Magnoliopsida > Ericales > Ericaceae > Vaccinium > Vaccinium vitis-idaea. The sequence continues at coordinate 15,666,017 of OY978219.1, forward strand.
CTATAAATAGCAGCAAATGTATATATGTCTGGAGAAAAATATCCAGAGCTGAACACATTTTATCTTAATTACTTTACAGATTTCTTGTATTTTCAATTCCTAGTCGTCGCGAATAGCTGGACTCAAGCATTTTTTTTTTCCATTTAGAGCATAAGTGATTTGACGATTACTCAATTAGTGTCTATAAATAGCAGCAAATGTATATATGTCTGGAGAAAAAAATCCAGAGCCGAACACATTTTATCTTAATTACTTTACATATTTCTAGTATTTTCAATACCTAGTCGTCGCGAATAGCCAGACTAAAGCATAATTTTTTTTCCCATTTAGAGCATAACTAATTTGACGATTACTCAATCAGCGTCTATAAATAGCAGCAAATGTATATATGTCTGGAAAAAAAAAACTAGAGCCGAACACATTTATCTTAATTATTTTACATATTTCTAATATTTTCAATACCTAGTCATCGCGAATAGCCATACATAGGAGTAGCCAGTGGCGAAGGCGAATCACGTGACCCCCCTTGCAATTCCAGGAATTTTTTTTTTTTTTGTTGTAAATTCCGAGGTGTTCAATAACCTTAAAATAATTTTTGGATTGGTCTTGTCAAAAATCAGCTTAATCGGAGAATTATAGGTACTTAATTGAAGCTTTCAATTTCTCATTCAGAATTTAGGACCATAAGTATTGAATGAATTTTGGAAAAAACGTTTAATAATAGTGTGCCCGGTATGATTGTGATTTGATCCTTAGATGTTATAGAGCTTATTGAGAAGCGTATTCATTAGAGGAGTTATCTTGATATTTAGTTCATATTTAATTTAAAGGTTTCGCAACCTATTATTATTGTGTGATTTGTACATACCATAAGCAAAATAGGACTTTGCATTCTTTTTCTTTTTTTTTTTCCAAGTATCATAAGCACAATACGTATGAAATCTTTAAAAATGGTTTAAGTTTGAACTTTTTGGCTTAATGAAGAATGTTTAAATATTTTATCTTTTCGTCATATATATTGCTCTGTTGATTTTTTTTTTCTTTTCAAAGTTATGCTTCAAAGATAATCCCCTGTGTTGAATTCCTGGATCTGCATGTAATCATAATAGTAGCTGCATGTAATCATAATAGTAGATATGAATAGAAGTATGTTTGTCATTAGGAGTAGTTTGCAGGTAATATTTGAAAGTATTATTTGAAGAGCCATCTCAGCAAGCACTCTAGGGGAGTTAGCAAACTTGGTACATTATTTTGGTGTAGCGCGCTGTCTCTAAATTTGGAGAGTAAGAAATGGCTCTTAAAATTTCCAACTCACCAAAAATTTAGTATTTCGGATTGGTGAATGTGCAAAAATGAGTGCTAAGTGAAAAAGAGTTCCAAAGAAAGCTAAGTGTGAACGAATGTCTGTTGATGGCGTTTGAAGTTCCCTATCTCGAGCCACTTGAATGGAATGAGATAAAGAATCTTTGGTAAAGCTAAGGTAGTAGTAAAGAATTAACATTCAAAGAATCCTTTAGAGTGCACTTGCTGCATGTGGCTTTTTCAGTATGCAATTTGTGAAACGCTCTGAATTTCGGAAGCATTAATTAAATTATATATATTATAAAATTATTTGTTTAGGCAAACTGATTATTTTTTTTATCATAGCGGAAATTAGGGGTGTAACCAGTTCGGTTCTGTCCGGTTCTTGGTGTTTTGGAGTGAACCGGGAACACTAGTTTGGAAAAAGCATTGAACCGAAACCGATTTTTTAGAGACTGGTTCGGTCGGCTTTAGAGGTCGGTTCAGTTCAGATGGAAGAGAGAGAGAGAGAGAGAGAGAGAGAGAGAGAGAGAGAGAGAGAGAGAGAGAGAGAGACAGAGAAATCTGCAAACGACGACATATACATACAGGTATACATACACGAATCGATCTAATCGAGATATACACAAGTATAATGAGATACAAACAAACGATCTAATTGATCTATATATATGTATACACACATATAATCGATTCACACACAAATAAATCAATCCAAAGGAGATACACGCATATACATACACACACACACACACACATATATATATATATCTAATCGATCTATGTATATACATACATATATACATACGCGAATCGATTGAGATATACACACATATCATCGTCAATATCGTCGTCCAACATCATCAGAATTCTCTCACATTTTAGAGATTGAGAAGTGAGAGAATTCCATTTTAGGGTTTTTTGTGGGTTGCTTGTTATAACAGTACACACACACACAAAGGAATCAGTAATAACTAATAAGTATAACTATTTCCTAGTTCAGTCATAAAAGCTTGGCCAACCAAGTGGGTAAGTGCAGTGATTCCCATGCGTATGGACGGGGTTTAGTTCGGTTCGAACTGGGTTTAAACTCCCTAAACCAGGAACCAAACCGGTTCCTTAATTTTGGGAGTCTTCAGAACCGAGAACCGAACTAGTTTATTGGAAAACCGAAAAAAATAAAACGGTTCGGCTCGGTTTTCTGGTTTGGTTCGATTTTTTTTTTTTTGGCCCTAGCAGAAATAATAAGTTCAACATGATAAAATGTAGCTTCGCAATCTCTCTCTCTCTCTCTCTCTCTCTCTCTCTCTCTCTCTCTCACACACACACACACACATAGTTCTCAAGCAAGTTTGGTCACATTTGGGTGTGGCGTTTTCGGTGTGGTTGCCGGTTGAAGTTGATGGTGGGGTTCCTGATAAGGCTCTCTCTCTCTCTCTCTCTCTCTCTCTCTCTCTCTCTCTCTCTCTCACACACACACACACACACATAGTTCACAAGCAAGTTTGGTCACATTTGGGTGTGGCGTTTTCGGTGTGGTTGCCGGTTGAAGTTGATGGTGGGGTTCCTGATAAGGTTTTCTTTTGACAAAGATGGCCATTTTGGCCACCGCCGGAGGATGTATGAAGGTGGAAGGTATCCGAGTTGGTTGTAGTTCCGCTGGAAGTTTGATGTGGCTCTCAAATGGTCTTTATCATCGACATCAACCTCAACTTTTGTGTGGCTGTGGCAGTGGCATGGTGTGGCCCTTTCTGTAATCCAAGACGGTAGACTAGGTGGTGGCATGATGTGGTTCTTTTCCATTTTTGATGACGGCGATGGGTTGTGGCTGGTGTGTGTTTGGCAGGGCTTGTTTTGGGTCACATGGGTGTCCGTCGTGACTATTTTGGCACTGACATATTGGGTGGTAGCTATCAACAAGGGACAACTGGCAGTCTTGGTGTTTTGGATTTTTGAGAGTTAGGTGGTGTAGGTGGTTAGGTGTTTGGGATGACTTGAATGCTTGTTTAGATTATATTTTTGGTGGTTTTTCTTTCTTTTTTCTCTTTTTTTTTTCTTTCAACCTTTGGTTAGATGTCGATCCCCCTCCCTCTCTTCGATGTACCCTTATCGAGTTTTTTCAATAAACTTTTTTGCCTATAAAAAAAAATTAAAAAAACGTTCGACAAACAAATTACTTAATTTGATTACGTCATTACAAAATTGTAACAATATTGTTTGATATGGTCGCCCAAGCTCCAAGGACTTCCTAGCAGGGTCACCCATCCCAAGATTGCTCTCAGCATGAGCACACTTATGACTGCGAAGTTCCAATGAGCTTTGACGCCACCATGACTTTAAAATGCCTTGTATAAGTTAGGGCAATGTTTTAAAACCCGGACCGGAGAGCGAACCGGAAAAGGGACAGGGCAGATGGGTCACTGGTTGAACCGCGGTCGAATTGAAATCAAACCGTGATGTCATAATTATAATAAAAGTATATTAGAATATATAATTTATAAAAATTTACCAGATAAAAAAAATAATTGTATAGAAAGTTTAACCAAGTAAGGATGTTGTGCTACAAATGCAGTCTAGTATGTTTTTTCCAATCCCACATCGGTGGGAAACAAAACCCACCCAACCTTTTTCTTCCTATAAAAGGCTGAGAAGCCCCTTAGAAATGCCTTGTGAGTGATGTAAGGGCATTGGCTGGCATGGGTCCACCAGTAAAGATTCCCTATTCCGTCATGATGTGTGCGCCTTAGGCAATAGAGTGCACAGAAGTAGTTCAACATTTTTCGGTCCGGTTCAACCAACCCAGTTACGGTTCTTACGGGTTGGCGGTTCAACCGCCTTGGTGGAACGATTTTTAATTTTTAGACCGGTTCTATACACAGAGCGGTTTTTAGATGAAACCGAACCGGACTAACCTCCGGTTGACGGGCCAACCGGTTGAACCGGCCGGTCCGGTCCGATTTTTAAAACATTGAGTTAGAGCATGATCTATTCTCTAATATCACAAAACTCCATTGCATCTAGGTGGCTCATGGGTTGTCATAGTCTCCACCTTATGATGCAACGTTCTCGTTGCATATAAGCCCAGCAACCTTCCCCCGGGAGGTAGAGCAAGTAGTTCTACATAGCACTTTGTACGAACTCTGGGATTCAAGAGGTGGCTCCTACCCTGTAGTCAAGTGTTGTGCTCTGATATCAACTGTAATGAACCGCCACCACCTTGCACAATATTGTCCGAATTTGGTCAACCAATTTCCAAGGACTTCCTTGTAGGATCACCCATCCTAGGATTGCTCCTATGGCAAGCACACTTAACTGCGAAGTTCCAATGAGTTTTGACGCCTGCACAGTTTTGAAAGGCCTTTTGTAAGTTAGCGCATTATCCATTCTCTTATATCACAGAACTCCATTACATCTAGGTGGGTCATGGGCAGTCACAAAAGTACTTGGTATCAAACTTATGATTGTAATCATCCAAAATACTCTGTATAAAACGAAGGGACAGAGCATTCTAGAGGTTTGTATTCAAGCTTTGGTGTTCCTTTGGTACCTTGTTAACAATGAGTCCTTCTATTTGATAATGCGGCTCCTCTCTTTCACCTTCAGTATGCCCTACCAACAGTAGCACCATGATCAATGGATCACTCAATAGCTAACTTTTACCTACTAATCATTCATTACAAGTAATGAATAGTTCTAAATGATCACATAAGTACGATATTGGACACTTGAGTTTTTATTATAACACTTATAATTGTTCTGAAATCTTGTGAGCTATAAGCCAAAAAGTCAAGTTGTCCCGTCCACTATAATCCCATCCATTATGTTCTCATCCACTCCGTTTCCATTCGGTATGCCGAACTTGAGAAAGTGATACAGCCCATGAAAGAGCATGACCCAAGACATAGCACGGCCCATGACATAGCATGGCCCAAGACATCCCCTAATAATATAATCATATCCCTCCGTCTATGTTCCTATCTGTCATGCCTAAGTTGAGAACGTGACACAGCCCATGATAGAGCACGACCTAAGACATAATACGATTTAAGGCATTTCTATGTTCCCATCCGCCACGCCTAACTTGAGAACGTGACACGGCCCATGATAGAGCACGACCCAAGACATAGTATGATTTAAGGCATCTCATTGCAACATCTCCTATTCTTTCAATTTTCATTAACTGTAAATTGTCTTCGTGATCCTTGAACTACCATAAACAATCCCTAATGATCCTATTGTCTACTCAAACCATCCAACATTTGTGTGATAAATGAAATATGAAATAGCAGAGAAAAGTGATAACAATAATTTACAGGGTGCACAACATTCACATAAATCCAACAAAATTGGTTCGTATGATTCTTTGGTGTCTACATCTAGTTTCATTAGTTGGTATTTTAATGAAAATGGACCTAAGTGTAATTAAATAAAACATGAAAGTTGAGATTGTAATTTATAAAATTATAGGATCGATTTTGTAATTTGTATATAGGTGTGATGGTTAGAATAATAACTTAGTGTGGACGGCCCACCGAGATTGTTCGAAAAGATTGTGATTGTTAGAGTCGCCACCCGGATTTGAGGTCCGAACCCGAGAAACCGATCAAAAATAAACATGACTTGTTTGCCCATTTGAAAAAGATTTCACTGATCATGGCGGAACCAAAGATTTCTCGGATTCGGGGGTTTGGTTACGAGAGGGGAAGGGTTTTACGGCACCCCTCTCGCCCAGTCCGTGAACCGGTCTCTACTCAACATTTTGTGGGATTTTGGAAATGTTTAAAATTTGATTCATTCACATAAATGGGGAATCGGGGACAGGAATCACATAATAACAAAATATTCAAGGGATGCGATTTTACAGTGGATGCTTGTGCGCGCGATCTACATGGATGATGATCATGAAAGCTACAAATGTTCACAGAAGTAAATTACTACAGAAATCGTACAATAACCCAAGAAACTATGATCATGAGACTTATCATACTGTTCACAATCTGGAACCCAGGATGGGGATTGAGCGCTCAAGGGTGATGACTTGAGCGCTCAACCCTCATTCCACCCGAACATTTTCCTTGCTGGTTTTTAATATTTGATGCTGCTTTAAGGCTTAAATCCACCATAGAAACATCACACAAGCATCACCTCTCTTTAGAAATCACCAGAAAATGCTTAAAACAAACTTGCTTTAGAACCAGTTTGAGCGCTCAAGGCTCATGGATTGAGCGCTCAAACCAATTCTGCAAGAGAGAGAGATTCAGATCACAAACACTACATTGACAATTTATATACACCAACAAAGAATTAAACCATAAGCCATCACCCAAATTGCTGGAAAATTGCCAATAAGGCCAAGAACAGTTTGAGCGCTCAAGGATCTGACCCTGAGCGCTCAAGCCATAACATGGCTTTCCACTGTTTAACCTTTAAAATGATTTTACTACTTCCTCAGGACCACCAAAGGCATGAAATAAAGTTTCCAAAGGACAGACAGCCACTGTTTTGCAATCAAATATGAGAAATTTGAAGTTTTTGATGTTTAATCACTATAAAATGGTTAATTTACATTCATGCATGTAGTTTTGGTATGGAAATAAACTGTTTTGAGAACTACATGAACGCAATTAACTCTTAAACAATGATCAAAATCAAAAGAAAGCTCAGAAGTTAACAAAACAGTGGCCTGTTCAGGACTGGGTTTGAGCGCTCAAGGCCAGAGGCTTGAGCGCTCAAACCTGTTGTAACTGCAGATTTGGAAAAGGTTTTTAAGCAACTTTCAGGCCTTTGTGAGTTCAATGCAAGTATAGAAAACTTGTTTAAACTCACTAGCCTTCCTCAGAAGGATCAAATCAGTGAGTTCATCACTTGTTTTTACTACCTTTTGGAAGATGTTTGCAATTTGAGCTTGATTCTGGGCTTTGAGAGGTTGATTGTGGATGTTTTTGGCTTGTATTCTGGACGAATTGAACAATGTAGGTGGTTGATCGATGATCAAAGCTCGAATTTCTGGGTTTTATGAATGGTATTGTAGGTGGTTTTGATGGTAAATGAATGGTTTTGTAGAGAGAGAGAGAGGAGTGGTTTTCTGATAGAAATTGAAGGTGAGGAGTAGCAGAATTCGTCCCCAAAACCAGGGGTAGTGGGTAGCTTTTATAGAGTGAGTGGGAGAGAAGAGAGGAGAGAGAGGAAGTGGGTTTTGGTATTTGAGAGTATTTTTTGTGTATTTCTGGAATTGGTGGAGTGTATTATACGTATAGGGATCGTATAAGATCAACCACAGACGCTCCCATGCAGGAAATCTCATGATGAGATACTCTGCAAGTTGCTGACTGGACCGAAGTTGAGCGCTCAAAGCCGTGGGCTTGAGCGCTCAAGGTGCTCCTCAGGGGTTTGAGCGCTCAAAGCCATGGGCTTGAGCGCTCAAGGCTATGGATGGCAGTTTGCTGGCTTGGCTTGATTTGGCAGTGCTTGGTTTGGTTTGGCACATTTTGATTGCTTGGGTAGTGTTTGGTTGGTTTTGATCAAATTCAAATCATTTTCACCAGTTCCAGGTAATTGTGATTGATCCGTTTCATCATTGGAAATGCACGAGCGTATCTCGGGTTCAAAATTGGGGTGTCTACACTTAGTTAAGTTTAGGGTTGTTTAAGTAACCTTACTAAGTATAAAGGTATTTTGATAATTTTGATTAAGTACAAGGGCAATTTTTGCAATTATACCATGGTGGATGGCATTTTGGTAAAATGCCATGTTTTAAGGGTGATAAGGTATTTTGGCTAAGACAAAGTTTATTACATAATTTTCATAAGCACACGAGCATTTTAAACAATATATAAATCTCTAGGGGTGAAATGGTAATTTGAACTTTCATAATTTCTTGGATTTAAATATAAATACGTATGATCTAAATTTCATTAATAACTAGATGTAATTACTTTTTAAAAGATTATTGATAATATAGATTTTTATTTTAAAATCTAATTACTTTAACTAAAATGATTTTCTTTATTTACCAAAAGATAGTAGTATAATTATTCTTAAACTTTTCAAGATATCTAGTTCTAGTATTCCATTAAAGTTTTATCACTATTCTAGTATGTATATTATAATTTAAATACATACATATAAGGGCCAAATACGTTTTATATACCTAGAGGGTATTTTAGTCATTTAACAAGTCTAACAATGCAATAACATAATTAATTAAATTAAACAAATTAGGGTAGCAAAGAACAATAACAGAAACATACGGTGTAATACGTAGAGGGTACAATAGCATAGATGGCTATTTGTAATAAACATCATTAACATTAATTAGTGCCCTCAGAAGCCTGACCGGTAGTCGAGTGGTCTACCAGTTGTTGGCCGGTTCGGCTAAAACACCATGCAAACACATTTGTACCCACTGGAAGCCTGACCAATAGTTGGGTGGTTGACTGGTTTTCAAGGAATGGTACGGCATTAATCACCACGGGCAGATAACTCTTTTTGGGTATGCATTTTTAAGTGATGAAACAAGTGATTTGTTTGAGTGATTTTTCAAGGAATGGTTGAAAAGTGATGCTAGCGAACTCACCAAAAATGATCATAACTGATCAGTATCCGGCAATGACAAAAACAATTGCTACTATTCTTCTAAATAAGCATCACATGTGCTGCATTTGGCACATTGTGAGTAAGTTTTCTGAAAAAATATGTGCGGTATCCTATAAAGAATATTATGAGGAGTTCAAAAATTGTTTATGGAATTCCAAGAGTTCGAAGCAAAATGCGTAGATGTTGTAGAAAAAGCTCACTTGTCCAGTAATGAATGGTTACAAGCCATGTACAAAATTCGTGAGAGATGGGTTCCTTCATATATGAAACACATGGTTTCTGCCCACATGACTAGTACTCAAAAAGCTGAAAGTGAACATTGTTTCTTCAAGGGATATGTGTCTCAACATAATTCTTTGTTGGACTTTGTGACGCGGTTTAATAGAGCACTTCCGCATATACGGCATAATGAATTGGATTTGGATCATAAAAGATGTCAATGAGAAGCCACTTTTGAAAACCACACATGTGATTTAGTCGACAATGAGTGAATTGTATATGTGGAATATTTTTTACAAGTTTCAAAATGAACTCTTTCAAAATTCCGTGTATGCGGTAACGGTTAAACATGAGGATGAACAACATTTTTTGTACAATGTTCAGAAGGTAAAGGAGAGTGCTCCCAAAGGTCGTGAGGTATCAGTAGAAAAGTCATCAAACTTTGTTAGTTGCAGTTTTAAGATGTTTGAATGTGATGGAATTCCATGTCGGCTAATGTTGAAGTTCTTCACTAGACAGGATGTTACGAAACTACTTAAACAATACATCTTGCGGAGGTGGAATAAATCAGCAAAAGCTAGCAGAGTTAGACATGACTTGGGTGGGGGTGAGAAAGAAATACTCCCTCCGTCCCACAAAGTTTGACACTTTTGTGCTTTTGGTTGTCCTATAACATTGGTCCAATTTGAAAAGTCAATACCAAAATTAAGTGAACTTCCCATTTTACCCTTTCTTTTCACATGAGACAACATCCCATCAAGTTGACAAAAGTACAGTTTTCGTAAAGGTGAGTTCAAAAATTGAAAGTGGTCTGCCAAAAACTTTTGTAGTTTAGTGCCAAAGTTGTTCCAGCATCAGAGAGAAAAAAATGGGCCACCAATTTCAAATTTTCAAAATCAAATTACACAGGGGTAATATTGGAAATTTTGTGTTTCTATTGTACATCAAAAGTTCTCTCTTAAAAGTTAGATTTCCCAAAAGTGTCAAACTTTGCGGGACGGAGGGAGTATGTGACACTTCTTTGTTAGTAACAAAAATAATCTCTTCCAATGTGTTGCTAATGTAATTGATGAAGCCGTATAACTGAAGATGGTGTTCAAATTTTGGAAGAAGCTTTAGAATCAGCTAAAAAGAGGCTCGCAGACAGGAAGCGTGGAAAGGAAGATGGCTAAGGGAGTGCTATCCACATGCCTATTCCTCTTGCAAGCAAGCATAATTTGAAAGAACCACTTCATGTTAGGGAAAAGGGTTGTGGTAAAAGACTGAAGGGAGGAAAAGAGAAGTCTGTCAAGAAGGCTAGGCGTTGTAATGGTTGTGGGTTAACAGGGCTGTCGCATGACAAAAGGAATTATCCGAAACTTCACAACATGTAGGTGCATGCATCTAAATATATTCATTTAGTTGTTAAATGTTAATTGTCGTTTGAATGTTAATTCTTGTCTTGTTGTCTTGGCTCTTCACAAGATGCTAGGGTGAATGATGAAGACGACGACATTGACTATGATGATGATTGTAAGTGTTTGTAATTTTTTTCTTACCTGTTGCAATTTTCTTTAGGTGTATTTTGGTGTTTGTAATTTCTTAGCTTTTGCACTTCTTTTTTGTTTTTCTCTTTTATATTTTGAACGATTTGTGTTTCAGGATGGCAGATGGAGATGAAGAATGCGGAGATGGAGATGCAGGACCTCTAAATTGTTGGAAATGAACTTGGTTTAGGTCATTGTTTTGTGGTTTTGGAGTTTCTTAGATGTGTGCCAAGGATAGGATAAATGGAAGGAAAAGCTTGTTCCTTATCTGAATGTTGTTTATTGACTAATTTTTGGATCTATTTAGGTTGAATGATTGATTGGGACCATGAGGTCCCAATTTTGTGGGTTGTCATATAACTTGGGACCTTATATATTTCTTCTTTAATATTTATCCCTTCAATTTTGTGGGTTGTGATAAAACTTGGGGCCATGAAAACTGAATCGAGTTTTTAAGTTGTCAGCTCCAGATTGAATCCTTCGAAGGATATTAAGAGAGAGTTTGTTTATGGAGGATATCAACACGACATATTTAGGCGTATCCGTCATGTGCCACAAATAGATACATTAGGTCCACAAATGCCAAAATTATTACTTGCTCTTGGAGCACCAAAACTTTTCCACCACACATTGGTGTGGATTACACCATACATAGCCCACACCAAGAACTGATATACATTTCGAAGAAAACAGACATACATTGCAAGAACTGACATACATTTTGCAAGAACTGAAATCCTAAAACATTCCAAATACTAACTACCAAAATACTAACTATCAAGTATTTCTCATTCCGAGGTTTGCATTTCTCATTCCTTAATTTGTGAAACCATGATGTAGCCAATGCATACTCCAACTTTGTTCCCCTTCGCTTTGCAACCAGAAGCTCATTCTCCAGCATTACCTTTGTCCTAATCAACTCAGGAATCGACGATGGGGATCAAGCCAAATAAAAAACTTGCACGGGACTGCATCTATTACCTGCAAACTCACTCAAAAAATTCGAGTGTACAATGTTATTTTCATGTTGATCATGTTGTGCCCAAACACGCACCACATGCACAGAAAGTAGTAAAAGCACACAATAAACAAGGCTCATCTGTGTATTTAAAGAAATACAAAATAAAACCCTAGCCACTCCCTCCGGGCCTAAGCCCAACCGGCCCACACGGGGTGGAATCCCAATAGATCACAACTTGGATTTTACTTCACAAAATATAAAACAGGATTAGGGGAGAAATAAGGGCCTTACAGAGTATTTAGGGCATCCGATGTACCATCTCCCAGGATTTGCTTCACTGTTCGGTGTCCTTTCATGAGTAGTCAACCCACAATGACAAGTCATGTTTTTCATGGCTTTGCACAACCAAATATTACACAATTAATGATAGAGACAAGTCTACTAGAAAAACACATATTGAAATCATCAAAAAAAGCAAGTCAAAGTTTTTTTTTTTGGGCGTATGATACTAGCTAGGAATTCATTTTCATGAAAAACCCTAAATGGATACTGAAACCAAGTATCAATTTCTATCAATTTCTTTTGTTAGATCATTCTTTATATTAGTCCTACATAGTATTCTGCTCACACGGTCATAAAAAGAATATTGACTGGAATAAGTCAATTTCCCAGAAATTCTATTCAAGTGAAACCCAACAAGAGGGTGTTGTGGCCTTATTTTACCTACAATGGAGATGAAAAATAGGAACAGGCATTGCACAATTTATGCCGTTATCTGAAGAGATGGCTCATAGTTCATTCATTACTCACATGTCCAAACCCTGTATTCTGCAACGAGGTAATATCGAGAAGTGTAGAAATAGATTAAGAAACGAAAATGAACAATTGAATTGTTTGAAAAAAAAACCCTAATTTTTTATTTCGAATTGAACCCTAACCCATCCAAATCGATCGATCGAGAGAGAGAGAGAGAGAGAGATCCTCGTCCACAAAATCAACACAAACATAGATCTAGTTACAATTTTACAAATCGCACAAAACACCCTAGTTTTGTCTATATATATCGAACCAGAGAGAGAGAGAGAGACAGAAGAGAGAAGAAAATGAAATTGCGAAAGCAGAAACTGAGAATCGACAACCAAGGTCTCTCTCTCTCTCTCTCTCTCTGTGTCTGTCTCTTTCTTTCGTTTTAGTCGTCTGGTGGTCACGTGTAATGAACTGAAAGGGGGAGGTTTTGTTTTGACCGGGTGACCCGCGAGTTAAAAATGACCCAGATCCTTTGTTTTTGACCCACGAAGGCCTTTCTTTTGTCATGTCCGTTGGATGAGATTCAACGTCTATGGTTAAAAGTCTGGATTATAGTGGAGTCCGGGAGTCTTGACCTATATATATGCACACACACACATCAATGTTCTAATGAGGACCTCATTTGCGGACCAAACGTGCGGACCTCTCACTTCCCAATCAAATTTTGATGGTCCAAACTGTTTAATGTGTTTAAAACCTATTTTTAACGGTCCATGCGTGGAATCACAAAAAAAAAAAAAAAAAGAGACCGGGAAGAGTCCGAATCGGGAAGTGATAGGTTTGCACGTTTGGTCCGCAAATGAGGTCCTAACTAGAACATGATTGTGGACCAAACGTGCAGACCTCCCACTTTTGGATTGAATTTTGATGATCCGAACCGTTCAATGTGTATAAAACATGGTTTTAAGAATTTATGCGAGGAATCACTAAAAAAAAAGGGATGATCGGCAAGGGTTTGATCCAAGTAGTTTTCGGTAGAACTACACTTTCAGATCATAAAAATTCGATTGGAAAATGGGAGGTCCGCATTTTAACCAAATGAGGGATCCCTCACTAGAACGGGACTATATATATGTATATGTATATACACACACATGCATACAATCATATACATGTAGTACTATAAATGAAGTTAGGATGCATGAAAATTTGATAATTAGGGTTTAAAGCGTAAGTTTAGGGTAGTTTAGGATAGCTAGTGTAATTAGAAAATATAGTTTAGGATAATTAATATATTTTATTCCAAAAAAAAAGACGAAAAATTGGAAAATATTTAGACGAAAATCTGGCTCTTTACAATTTATCACCAAAGCAAAATTTGGTATAGAATTTTACTACTTACATCAATTGAAGATGCTGTTAGTCAGGGCAAGGAATCAATGAAATGAATAGTTAATTGTGCATATTTGACTTGTTCAATTTTGTTAAGATTTATAAATCTCTGCTGGCACACTCACATTTCCTATTTTACGAGGAAACGGGGACCCTGCAAGACCGTCTCAGATCCTTTGTGCCCAAAACCCTTGTGCCTCTGTGTCGAAGGGTTTTAGGCCGTTGGATTTTAATTTTTGTTTTTACATTTTAATATTTCTGAGTGATCCAACAGCCGGAAAACCCCTCAGCACAGAGGCACTGGGGTTTTTCGGCACAGACGATCTGGGCTCCTGCAAGACGCTCTCTGGAGTACGATATCCGAGCTTTTAGATGTGTTATCAACGGTCTTAATTTCATATCGACACTTTGTAAATCTTAGTAGTCCATTGCCAAGGAAATCCGAACTGTTGATTGCCGAGTTCAACGACTCGGATGCCACCTGCCCGGAAGCCCAAGTCCATTTTACCGAACAACCCAGACTAAGCATTAAATGACAAAAATTCATTTAGTACGATTTAAGGTGTGAGGAGGAAGGTTGAACCTAATACCAATAGAATTTAAAAAAAGCACACATGCAGCTGTTATTGTTAAAATGGAAGTTCAACCAAGGTCGGTCAATTATAAATTGAAGGGCGGAATTGCTAAGGTCAGCCTTTTTTTATTTTTTTTTTGAAATTGTAGATTATCAAGATAGGTCTTGCTAACGGATGCACTATTGCACCCATTGAGGGTTCCACTTGTATTTTTAAAGTATACTCGTACGCTAAAGTATATTTTAAAATACAAGTGACACCTACAAGTGTACTTTTTAACGAGTTGCACCCGTTAGCATTTCCTTGTCAGGATTAATGAAACAGGGGGGAAAAAAGAAACAAAGAAATGGGAAGAATGGAAAGTAGGGCGGTGTTTGGCTACGGTCGAATGAGATGTCTGTTGAAAGGGATATGAGATGTAACACTTTCCAACTGTAAACCGGATTGATAGTTGAGCAGCCAAACGTTCGGTCACCATTGGGCATAGGCCTTTCGGCCGATGCCACGTGAATCTCACACCTCCCTCCACACGCTTGATGGGATAATCATTGAACTCCCAAAATATCTCACCCGCCCCTCACGTGACAAAGTTCCTACGTGCGTGTCTTTTTGTTTTACTCCATTGTTGTTGTCCCTGCCGTGTGATTTAAATAACTAGCTAGCGTCCGAACGTGCGAAAACGTTTTCTTTTTTACATTTTTTTTATATTTAAATGTTCAGGTCAGCTTGCGCACACCTCGACTACAATCAGGGTCTTGAATTCAACTATCGGAAAAGCCTCCCGTGGTCTCAATATTTGCAATGTTTAACCTTGGTGAGAATTTTACATGTTGGTTTGGGTTTTGAGAGAGGGTTTTTAGAGTAATGAGTAGAGAGAGATAAAAATAAAATTTTATTGGGGACCGTGTAGGGTGTGTCTTAAGACTCAAACCAAACAAGGTGTTACTTAATGATTTCTCATTATTGCTTGGCCAAAACCTATTGGGGTTAGATGTGCATAAATCTAACGGTAATAAACATATGGTAAATGGTGTTCAAATTTATATACCCAATGAGAATTTTGTGCAACACGAGAGTATCAACAGTGAGCTCTTAACAAAGCTCTTAAGTTAGATTCCTAACATTTAGCAATTCATTTGCTCAATTGTAGCTTTCAATAGGCTCTCCATAGAAGCTGCTAAAGATAACTCGTTAGCATGGCTCCTACCACACTAGCTAAGTTTAGGAAGAGAGTTGAGAGTGAGGAGAAGAGAGAGAGAGAGAGAGAGAGGGAGAGAAGGAGAAGAGGGAGGGGGGAATAGGAGACTTATATTTTTGTGTCCGTAAATAATCTGAGGACACAGTCAATGAGCCAATTTTAGAGAGTCCATTGCAGTGCTCTCATACTTCTAAATTAGCAAGTCTTTAACAAACAAAATTGAATCCCACTTTTACTTATGTGTCAACTTTAGACGTCTGTAGACACCCCAATTTTGAACCCGAGATACGCTCGTGCATCTCCGATGATGAAACGGATCAATCACGATTACCTGGAACTGGTGAAAATGATTTGAATTTGATCAAAACCCACCAAACACTACCCAAGCAATCAAAATGTGCCAAACCAACCCATGCACTGCCAAATCAAGCCAAGCCAGCAAATTGCCATCCATAGCCTTGAGCGCTCAAGCCCATGGCCTTGAGCGCTCAAACCCCTGAGGAGCACCTTGAGCGCTCAAGTCCACAGCTTTGAGCGCTCAACCCCCGTCCAGTCAGCAACTTGCAGAGTATCTCATCATGAGATTTCCTGCATGGGAGCGTCTGTGGTTGATCTTATACGATCCCTATACGTATAATACACCCCACCAACTCCGAAAATACACAAAAAATACTCCCAAACACTCAAACCCACTTCTCTCTCTCTCCTTTCTTCTCTCCCACTCACTCTATAAAACCACCCATTGCCCCTTGGTTTGAGGGACGAGCTCTCATACTCCTTACCTTCAGTTTCTACCAGAAAACCACTCCTCTCTCTCTCTCTCTACAAAACCATTCATTCATCATCAAAACCACCTACAATACCATTGATCAAACCCAGAAATTTGACCTTTGATCATCAATCAACCACCCACATTGTTCAATTCGTCCAGTATACAAGCCAAAAACATCCACAATCAACCTCTCAAAGCCCAGAATCAAGCTCAAATCACAAACCTCTTCCAAAAGGTAGTAAAAAAATGTGATAAACTCATTGTTTTGATCTTTCTGAGGAAGGCTAGTGAGTTTAAGCAAGTTCTCTATACTTGCATTGAACTCACAAAGGCCTGAAAGTTGCTTAAAAACCTCTTTCAAATCTGCAGTTAGAACAGGTTTGAGCGCTCAAGCCTTTGGCCTTGAGCGCTCAAGCCCAGTTCTGAACAGACCACTGTTTTGTTAGCTTCTGAGCTTTCTTTTGGTTTTGATCATTGTCTAAAAGTTAAGTGTGTTCATGTAGCTTTCAAAACAGTTCATTTTCACACCAAAATTACATGCATGAACATAAATTAACCATTTCATAGTGATTAAACGTCAAAAACTTCAAATTTCTCATATTTGATTGCAAAACAGTGGCTTTCTGTCCTTTTGAAACTTTATTTTACGCCTTTGGTGGTCCTGAGGAAGTAATAAAATCAGTTTAAAGGTTAAACAGTGGAAAGCCATGTTATGGCTTGAGCGCTCAAGGTCAGATCTTTGAGCGCTCAAGCTGTTCTTGGCCTATTTGCAGTTTTCCAGCAATTCTGATGGTGACTCATGATTTAATCCCTTGCTGGTGTCATCAGTGTAACATTTGTGGCCTGAATCCCTCTCTCTTGCAAAATCGGTTTGAGCGCTCAATCCACGAGCCTTGAGCGCTCAAACTGGTTCTAAAGCAAGTTGGTTTTAAGCATTTTCTGGTGATTTCTAAAGGGAGGTGATGCTTGTGTGATGTTTCTGTGGTGTATTTAAGTCTTAAAGCAGCATCAAATATTGAAAACCAGCAAGGAAAGTGTTCGGGTGGAATGAGGGTTGAGCGCTCAAGTCACCACCCTTGAGCGCTCAATCCCCATTCTGGAATCCAGATTGCAAACAGTTTAATAAGTCTCATGTCCATGATTTCTTGGGTTATTGTACGATTTCTGTTGTAATTTATTTCTGTGAATATTTGTAGTATCATGTTCATCATCCATGTAGATTGCACGCACAAGCATCCACAGTAAAATCGCATCTCTTGCATGTTTTGTTGCTATATGGTTCCTATCCCCGATTCCCATTTATGTGAATAAATCAAATTTTAAACATTTCTAAAATCCCACAAAATGTTGAGTAGAGACCGGTTCACGGACCGGGCGAGAGGGGTGCCGTAAAACCCTTCCCCTCTCGTAACCAAACCCCCGAATCCGAGAAATCTGTGGTTCCGTTATGATCAGTAAAATCTCTTTCTGTGGGCAATGAGTCATATTTTTATCGGTTTCTCGGATTCGGACCTCAAATCCGGGTGGCGACTCTAACAAATCACAATCTTTTTCGAGCGATCTCGGTGGGCCGTCCACAAGCTGGCGACTCTGCTGGGGACATTGGTTAATATATATTTTATTTAATTACACTTGCGCAATTTTTGTTGCACTTGTGTAATTTTATTGAAATATGTGTTAATTAAAGTGGGTTTAATTCGAAAAATATTTTGTGGGATTTTTCAGATGTTTGGAATTTAATTTTTGCATTGCACTTGCATGGTTCTTAACCCCCGCTGGCGTGTTTTGGCAATCCTGCCCGGCTTGCCGGTGACAGGGAATCCCGAAATGCCCAGCAGCCCTCGACCGTGATAAATCACATTGTCACTATCGTTTTTTTTTTTAAAAAAAAAACGGTAGGAGACAGTTTTGATTTTGAGTCCGGGGTACCCTCAGTGACCAAAACCGGCCTCTGCATATAGTTAACCATAGAACCCCACGTTTAGTAATCCACCCGTGCGTTAAGTTTACATGCTCCATCTTGTTACGTGCTATGTGTTACCGCTTTTTCTCGCCATGCCATGCTGCATTCATACATTTGCATTGTATATAGTCACTGCGAGCGTCGTTGGTATAGGTTTTCTGTGTACATATCCTATTTGGTTTTAATGCCTTTACAGTTAGTAGAAGGTTGCCTTGGCCCAATGATGAATCGTGCATTCTATATGCGCGTTGTTTCTGCGAGATAGCCTTTTAGGACGGCCGGACGTGGGAAAATTTGGATCATCGAATTCCTAAACAATGATCTAAACAGGTTTAAGGGACCTTGGCCCGAGGAGGGTCAATCGCCCTTAGGCATCTGATCTTAGATCATTGTCGGGACTTGTGTGGACCCGGATTTCCCAAATCCGACCATCCGATATCAAGGACTTATCACTTAAAAGAAAACTTGAGGATTGGGGCAATCTTCCAAAGCTGTCGAATTCAGTCTAGGAGACTTTAAATCCACGGAGTATGAGATACCTCCGGTGTTGGTCGTGCCCGAACGGCCACCGTGATTTGAATTAGCCTTAAGGTCATTAGTATCTGGATTACAACACCCAAATTGCTTTGTCTCGGATGATCAAGAAAAGTGATTGGCTCTGATTCCAACAAGTTTGGAGTTTAACCTGCCGAGTAATGGTCTACCCGGGGTGTTGGAAAATCTTCTGTGCAATGATCTTAAGTGAAATTCGGATCTGGTAGACTAACCCTAGGGTTGTACATGCAGTCTAGGAGACTTTAAATCCACGGAGTTTGAGATACCTCCGGTGTTTGCCGTGCCCGAACGGCAGCCCGTGTTTCGAACTAGCCTTGGGCCCATTTGTAACTGGATGGCGACACCTCATTGCTTTGTCTCGGATGGTCAAGAAAGGATAACGGTTGCGGCTTCAACATTTAGGCTGAAGGTTGAAAAGCCGTAACTGCCGAGTAAACGACTTACCCGTGGTGTTGATTCAATCTGCTGTGCAATGGCTCTAAGTGAGATTTGAAACCGGTAGACTAACCATAGGCTAACCTTAGCATAATCTATAGGATAGATGTCAGTCTAGGAGACTTTAAATCCACGGAGTTTGAGATACCTCCAGTGTTTGCCGTGCTCGAACGGCTCCCCGCGTCTCGGGCTAGCCTTAAGTGCATTTGTATCCGGATTTCAACAATCTTATTGCTCTGTCTCGGATGGTCTATAAGGAGATTGGCTCTGATTCCACGACGATTGGAATTTAACCTGCCTGTCACGACTTACCCGTGGTTGTTGTTTCGAACATCCGTGCAATGTCTTAAGTGAGACCGAGACCGATAGTCTAGATCTTAGGACGACACGATGCAACGACACATGCATGACATTTTCTTCAATAAAACCAGGGGGCACGTCTGAGTTTGACTTTTTGCTTTACTGTCAGTCCTGAATCAAGAAAACCTTACCTGATTGGATCCGACCGCCCGGACAAAGATTATCTCAACCTTTATTGCCAGTGTCTGGAACGAGTATGTCGGCAGATCAGGAACAAGATCCCCCGAATGAGATAGAGCAACTGAGGAAGGAACTGCAAGATGAGAGGGTCCGGAATGACACTCGAATTGCCCAACTCATGGCAATCATGATAAATATCCAAAGCCGGCTGCCACCACCCCCACCTCAAATGCCCGAAGGTGGGCCCCAAAACCAAGAAATCCCTAATGATGACCGCCAAGAGCAACTTGCTGAAAACACTCAATTGGCCGAGATGCTAGCCAAGATTGCTAAGCTTGAGGAGTCAGTAGCCAAGAACGAGCAACGGACAACCACCGGATTTGATATGGATAAGCTCTGCCTTTTCCCGGGTGCCAAACTCCCTAAGAAATTCAAACATGTGAACTTTGAGAAGTTCGACGGTACCAGGGATCCAAGGGGACACATTCAGGCATACGTGAGCTCCCTTTCATTGCAAGATGTTGATGAGCCCACTATGGCCCAAATGTTCCATGAAACTCTCACAGGGCCAGCACTTCAATGGCTCTTGTCTCTTGACATCTCAAAAAGGCAAACTTGGGATGAAATGGCGGCTGGTTTCATAAAGCAGTATGAGTACAATGTACAGCTCAAGGTCACTACTCGTGAACTTGAAAGTATCAAGATGAAAGAGAAAGAGTCCTTTGCAGAATTTATAAAAAGGTGGAGGACGAAGGCCGCACAAATGACTGATCGTCCCAGTGATAAGGACCAAATGAGGATCATAACCAAGAATCTACAACCCGACTTGGCCCAGTACATGGTGATGGCCCAGGCACATAACTTTGAGACCTACTTTGAGACAGGCCTGTCAATTGAGGAAGCAATACGGGACGACATTCTTGAAAAAGATGGCCCCACTCCAAAAACCAAGAACAACAACTCCAGGGATAACAACAACCTGTATGCAAACACCTTATCCAGCTCCACAAAACATAACCCCAACCAAGCAGCACCCATCAACAAAATCACAGTCCAAACCAACCGCTCTAAAAAACCACAAAGAACCCTCTCACAGTTCACCACACCCCTATCCTTGATGTATGAAGAGCTCCACGAAGCTGGTCTTCTCAAACCACTCTCTCCAACTCCTCTACCTCAAAAACTCCCAGCCTATCACAACCCAAACGCCTTTTGTGCCTTCCATCAAGTGCCTGGTCATGCTACCGATGAGTGTCATCGCCTCCGCCACAAGATTCAAGATCTCATTGACAATGGGTCCATCTCTGCTCCAATAGTGAAGCCGAACACCTCGTCGAACCAGTAAACCATCGATGGTCATGCAATAATTCAATCTTCCACGAGTCTTGGAAGTCTTCAAGTGTTGAGTCAAGTGTTCACTTTTATTGGGTCAGTTTGTACTTCGAGTCTGTCGTGCTCTCGTGTCTGTGTGTTTTTCAAGTTCAAGTCTGTAATATCTTGTTGTCATCAAGAAAAATAAAAAATTCAAAAAATAGAGTCAACCTTTGTAGTCCTGAACTACGCGCGACCTGATTCCTTGCAAAGGGATACGTAGGCAACCCTTCGCGGTTCGGTCGTAACTATCAAAAATCAATGTTGTCCCCCGTTGTGTTAAAATTGTCAATCATAAACTTGGATTTTTGTAATAATATCTCAACTTGGAATTGTTTTCCACCATCATTTGAGAAACATGATAATCACTTCAAAACACGAGATGGATTTGGATTGAACTCTCGCCCCGTACAAGGAGGATTTTCAATGGACCATTCCCCAGCACCATCAAGAAGCAATGCTTTGACACAGAAAAAGCCTGCTAGGTCGAAAACCCGTAAGGGCGGTCTAGGCAAAAGTTAAGACAAGAAGCTCGCTAGATCAAACTTCAAAATGAGATCTAGGCAAAAGTTAGAGCAAGCATGAGTTCTCCTATCAAGTTGTGCAATTCAAGATGAAGAAAGACATTCTTTGTTTGATTTCCCACGTAAATATCCATTGCAAGCCCCTTTGAGCCTAAATCAATTTCTTTGAAAAATAACCCAGCTAGGCAGCTATCCCCCACACTGGGGTGAAACAAGAAATATGAAAGTGTCAAACACATGAAAGCCAGCATAGTGAAAGTGTCAGGGATATGAGCGCGTAAGGATTCAAAGTATCACAAGAATGAAAGCGCCAAACTCATAGGGTGCAACAAGACAAAGAGCACTGAAGAAAATTTGGAACGGAAAAATCAAATGAAAGGAAGTGCTCATTTAAATCAAGAAGAGGCACATGAAAGCACCCATCAAAAGCAAAAAGTGGCACAAAAAGTCCGAGATAGCTGCTAGCTCAAACAACCCCGAGGAAAAATGAGATGTTTTGAGCCTATAATCCTTCCTTTGTTAAGCCCATAACCTTGGCCCCGTCATAACCTTGATAAAAGTCCTTTCAGATTGGAAAGTGCAACTTGATAGTGAGAATTCAAGTCACAGGGGAACAGTCTAAATCTCCCTTGAAAATCAAAAGTCAAAGCATTGTGCAAACACTGGCGTCATGCAAAGCAAAGATCTAAAACTGAGGCATATCAACGGGTCTTCATTAGCAGCCCTCTAAACTGGGGCATTTTGAAGGAAAATCAACGAGGCATCATCAACAATCTGGGGCATGGGTTCATGATAAGAAATCTTGTGTTTTAATAAAATAGTGGATTTGAATGAACATCACTTGATGGAGTGAAACAATCACAAAATAAAAATTCAATTTTATCATGACAATTTTGACATCAATGGTGAGGCATGTTTGCCATCTTTCAGAAATTTGGGTCAACGTAGTCTTCCATATCTTTCGAGTCAACGCGTTCTTGCTCCTATCCATCAAGTCAACATGGTCAACCAAATTCCTCAAGCCTTGTCTGTCAAAGTCCGCCTTTCTTATCCAAATGGCCGATCAAATTCCTTGGCCTTGTAAACATCCACCTTTTTGATTAACCATGTTGCCTTAGTCTTGTCTATCCTTGACTCGTGGAAACGATTTCAATGCATCAAATAACTCGTGTTTGGGTACATGGTCAATTGGTCGCCAAAACCATCAGCAAAGGCGAGAAAGAAAATCAGAGTTGAGGTACATCATCTGTGAAGGCACGTCAACCCGAAATTGGGGCATGTCAGCCTAATGCCATTTCTGGGGGAAGCATACACCCAAATCCAGGACTGGGGCATAGAAGCCTAAAAGCCTCAAACCAATCCAAAACCCAAGTTTTGCTAAGCTCCAACCCAAACCTCGGCCTCAAGGGAAAGACAGTAAAGCAAAAGAGCCACCCATTGAGCCTCCTACTTTTTTAAAGAAGGAATGTTGTCGTTGTTGTCGTCGAGTGTCAATGCACGAGTCGCATGCAATCGTCCTGCGGGACAGTTTTCAATCAATCGTCCTCAATCGTCCTGAGGGACAACTTTTAAATCAATCGTCCTGAGGGACAACTTTTAAATCAATGGTCCTAAGGGACAACTTTTAAGTCAATGATCCTGAGGGACAAGTTTTAAATCAATCAATCGTCCTGAGGGACAGTTTTTAACCAATCATCCTGAGGGACATCTTTTTCAATCAATTTCAAGACCAGAAATGGTCACCTTTTCAAAATTAATTTCAAGACCAGAAATGGTCACATTTTTCAAAATTAATTTCAAAACCAGCATGGTCAAGTCATTTGGGATAATCATTGAAAAGCCGCCTAGCTGGTGCATTCAATCAATCAATCATTTATTGTGTACATCAATCATGTCAAGTTGTTTGAGTATATTTGTTTAACCAGTTAGTGCATTTAATCAGTTGTTCTGAGAATTTGTTGTTGACGAACCATTGTGCCGCTAAGACCATCACATTTATGTGTTTGGTACAATAGCGTATTGATTGCCTCTTTGCTCAGTAAGCAATCACATTTCCTCGATTGTCTCGTTGCTCAGTAGACAATCATCTTATCATTGGTTATCTTGTTGCTCAAGGGATAGCCCCATTAAATTTAGCCTCCCCGTTGTTCAGAGGGTAGCTACACTCAATCACAATCACAATCACAATCACAATCACAATGCAATCACAATCACAATCACAATCACAATCACAATCACAATCACAATGCAATCACAATCACAATCACAATCACAATCACAATCACAATCACAATGCAATCACAATCACAATCACAATCACAATGCAATCACAATCACAATCACAATCACAATCACAATCACAATCACAATCACAATCACAATCACAATCACAATCACAATCATTTGCTTTTAGTGTTTCGACTCGGGAAGGCTTGACGATTCACGTAAAATCATAATTCATTTGTTTGGCGTTTGACGACCCGGGAAGGCTCGTTGATTTGCATAATTCGTTTGTTTAGCGTTTCACGACCCGGGAAGGCTCGTTGATTCGCATATTTGTTTGGCATTTCATGACCCGGGAAGGCTCGTTGATTTGCATAATTCGTTTGTTTAGCGTTTCACGACCCGGGAAGGCTCGTTGATTCGCATATTTGTTTGGCATTTCATGACCCGGGAAGGCTCGTTGATTTGCATAATTCATTTGTTTGGCGTTTCACGACCCGGGAAGGCTCGTTGATTCGCAAAATTGTTTGGCATTTCACGACCCGGGAAGGCTCGTTGATTCGCAAAATTGTTTGGCATTTCACGACCCGGGAAGGCTCGTCGATTTGCATGGTTTCAATCGTCTTGAGGGACAAAACTTTTTATATCAATCGTCCTGAGGGACAAAACTTTTTAAATCAATCGTCCAGAGGGACAAAACTTTTTATATCAATCGTCCTGAGGGACAAAACTTTTTATATCAATCGTCCTGAGGGACAAAACTTTTTAAATCAATCGTCCTGAGGGACAAAACTTTTTATATCAATCGTCCTGAGGGACAACTTTTTATATCAATCGTCCTGAGGGACAAAACTTTTTATATCAATCGTCCTGAGGGACAAAACTTTTTATATCAATCGTCCTGAGGGACAAAACTTTTTATATCAATCGTCCTGAGGGACAAAACTTTTTAAATCAATCGTCCTGAGGGACAAAACTTTTTATATCAATCGTCCTGAGGGACAACTTTTTATATCAATCGTCCTGAGGGACAAAACTTTTTATATCAATCGTCCTGAGGGACAAAACTTTTTAAATCAATCGTCCTGAGGGACAAAACTTTTTATCAATCGTCCTGAGGGACAAAACTTTTTATATCAATCGTCCTGAGGGACAAAACTTTTTATATCAATCGTCCTGAGGGACAAAACTTTTTAAATCAATCGTCCTGAGGGACAAAACTTTTTATATCAATCGTCCTGAGGGACAAAACTTTTTTAAATCAATCGTCCTGAGGGACAAAACTTTTTAAATCAATCGTCCTGAGGGACCAAACTTTTTAATCAATCGTCCTGAGGGACAAAACTTTTTAAATCAATCGTCCTGAGGGACCAAACTTTTTAATCAATCGTCCTGAGGGACAGGAGAACCCATTGCATTTGTTTGCATATGCCCCCAGGAACTACGCCGGTCTGATCCCTACAATGGGGTACGTAGGCAGCCTGATTGGCACGACCGATTGATTTTTAATGTTTCCTTTTGGCAGTTTGAGATGTATTACGGATAAAGAGTTGGGTTGTCTATATCTTGGACGTTACTCATACCAAATCAATGGTATCGAGTCTCATCCAAGAGGGGCAACTGTAGACACCCCAATTTTGAACCCGAGATACGCTCGTGCATCTCCGATGATGAAACGGATCAATCACGATTACCTGGAACTGGTGAAAATGATTTGAATTTGATCAAAACCCACCAAACACTACCCAAGCAATCAAAATGTGCCAAACCAACCCATGCACTGCCAAATCAAGCCAAGCCAGCAAATTGCCATCCATAGCCTTGAGCGCTCAAGCCCATGGCCTTGAGCGCTCAAACCCCTGAGGAGCACCTTGAGCGCTCAAGTCCACAGCTTTGAGCGCTCAAGTCCACAGCTTTGAGCGCTCAACCCCCGTCCAGTCAGCAACTTGCAGAGTATCTCATCATGAGATTTCCTGCATGGGAGCGTCTGTGGTTGATCTTATACGATCCCTATACGTATAATACACCCCACCAACTCCGAAAATACACAAAAAATACTCCCAAACACTCAAACCCACTTCTCTCTCTCTCCTTTCTTCTCTCCCACTCACTCTATAAAACCACCCATTGCCCCTTGGTTTGAGGGACGAGCTCTCATACTCCTTACCTTCAGTTTCTACCAGAAAACCACTCCTCTCTCTCTCTCTCTACAAAACCATTCATTCATCATCAAAACCACCTACAATACCATTGATCAAACCCAGAAATTTGACCTTTGATCATCAATCAACCACCCACATTGTTCAATTCGTCCAGTATACAAGCCAAAAACATCCACAATCAACCTCTCAAAGCCCAGAATCAAGCTCAAATCACAAACCTCTTCCAAAAGGTAGTAAAAAAATGTGATAAACTCATTGTTTTGATCTTTCTGAGGAAGGCTAGTGAGTTTAAGCAAGTTCTCTATACTTGCATTGAACTCACAAAGGCCTGAAAGTTGCTTAAAAACCTCTTTCAAATCTGCAGTTAGAACAGGTTTGAGCGCTCAAGCCTTTGGCCTTGAGCGCTCAAGCCCAGTTCTGAACAGACCACTGTTTTGTTAGCTTCTGAGCTTTCTTTTGGTTTTGATCATTGTCTAAAAGTTAAGTGTGTTCATGTAGCTTTCAAAACAGTTCATTTTCACACCAAAATTACATGCATGAACATAAATTAACCATTTCATAGTGATTAAACGTCAAAAACTTCAAATTTCTCATATTTGATTGCAAAACAGTGGCTTTCTGTCCTTTTGAAACTTTATTTTACGCCTTTGGTGGTCCTGAGGAAGTAATAAAATCAGTTTAAAGGTTAAACAGTGGAAAGCCATGTTATGGCTTGAGCGCTCAAGGTCAGATCTTTGAGCGCTCAAGCTGTTCTTGGCCTATTTGCAGTTTTCCAGCAATTCTGATGGTGACTCATGATTTAATCCCTTGCTGGTGTCATCAGTGTAACATTTGTGGCCTGAATCCCTCTCTCTTGCAAAATCGGTTTGAGCGCTCAATCCACGAGCCTTGAGCGCTCAAACTGGTTCTAAAGCAAGTTGGTTTTAAGCATTTTCTGGTGATTTCTAAAGGGAGGTGATGCTTGTGTGATGTTTCTGTGGTGTATTTAAGTCTTAAAGCAGCATCAAATATTGAAAACCAGCAAGGAAAGTGTTCGGGTGGAATGAGGGTTGAGCGCTCAAGTCACCACCCTTGAGCGCTCAATCCCCATTCTGGAATCCAGATTGCAAACAGTTTAATAAGTCTCATGTCCATGATTTCTTGGGTTATTGTACGATTTCTGTTGTAATTTATTTCTGTGAATATTTGTAGTATCATGTTCATCATCCATGTAGATTGCACGCACAAGCATCCACAGTAAAATCGCATCTCTTGCATGTTTTGTTGCTATATGGTTCCTATCCCCGATTCCCATTTATGTGAATAAATCAAATTTTAAACATTTCTAAAATCCCACAAAATGTTGAGTAGAGACCGGTTCACGGACCGGGCGAGAGGGGTGCCGTAAAACCCTTCCCCTCTCGTAACCAAACCCCCGAATCCGAGAAATCTGTGGTTCCGTTATGATCAGTAAAATCTCTTTCTGTGGGCAATGAGTCATATTTTTATCGGTTTCTCGGATTCGGACCTCAAATCCGGGTGGCGACTCTAACAAATCACAATCTTTTTCGAGCGATCTCGGTGGGCCGTCCACAACGTCATTTTAGGAGTCCAATATAAAAAGTCCATTGTGAATGCCCTGAGTGAGTGTTACAAGATAACATTAAAATATTTGATCCACAACGAATTATCAAGAAGTCTGTACATCACTTATGACATGGAAGATAGAAGGTATTAGGCATTTAGTGCCGCGAGAAAGAATGTCAGAAGTTCAACTGTTTTTTCAATGTGTTAATCTAAGTATTTTACTAATAAATAAGTATACATCATAAGATAAATTTACCATATGTAAAGATAATTAAAGAAATATCTCATAAGTAAAGATAAACAATTATCGTAAATTTTTCATGTACAATAAATCTACAATAAAAGTCAAAAAAATACAAATCTATCATACAAGCTAACAAATTTTTCCTGCGATAAATTTATCATATAACTTTAAAAATATATATTAATATGATAACTTTCAAATGCAATAAATGTACCATAGAAGAGAGATAGGAGAGCTCAACTAGAGGAGAGGGCTTCCGGCACAACAGCAATGGTACTCAGCTTTCGAAGAAGAAGTCCTAATTTTATTATTATTATTATTATTATTGTTATTATTATTTTATTTTATTTTATTTTTTTAGCAAATGATATACCATCAGTGATGGGAACACCTCATATATATATTAAACCATTAATATTTTCAGTTGTTATCTTCAATCGCCTCTCTGGTAACAGTTTTTGGAATTTTTTTTTAATGAAAAATAAAAACAATCCTTGCTGCCTCGTTAGGCGGAGGCGGTTAGTCTCTTTCAATCGATCAGTGACTTATATAATATTAAGAGTTTTCTTTTTTCCTTTTTATCCCCCAAACTGTTCACATTTTTTCTATGTTGTCCCTAAATTTAAAAAACTACATGTTTCATCCCTAAAGTATTTCATTGCAACCCCTTTAGTCCAATCATTAATGACATCCAATTTTTGAATGGAAATTAGTTTACACGTATAGAGTGCACACAGATGGCTCCGTTGGCCCCACTTCGGAGTCCCACATGAACAATCTGAGAGGTTCTGTATTCTAAAAATATGTTTTCAAGTGGCATTCGTAAAAAATCAACTCAATCGAATATCTCTAAGTGTTTGATTCAATCTTTCAATTTTTAATTAATTTTGAATACAATAAAAAAGCACTTAGAGTTATTTGATTGAGCAAATTTATAACGACATCCCTTGTAAACATATTTTAAAATTAATAAACGGATTGGATTATTCATATGAGACTCCGAAGTGGGCTCGACTCGCAATCTGTGCTAACGATTGGACTAATTGGGTTGAAATCAAATAGTTTAAGGATGAAATAGGTGGTTTTTTTAGTTTACGGACGACATAGAAAATTTTTGAATAATTTAGGGGATAAAAGTAAACGAAAAACTGTAATACTATTAATGTCATTCATTAAGTCACCCTCACCCATAGCGTCTGATTTTTATCATTATGTTTTATATATTGATTCAACACATTCATAGTGGGTAGCAAGCTTAGGTATTTTGGGTTTACTTGCTCTATTTTGGATTTATTACTAATGCTTCTAAATTGCAATAACCTGGGTCCTATGAAACTATGCTCGTTGAATACTAATTTTTTTTTTGAACGGCAAAAAAGAATTTTATTAATCAAATATCAAAGATACAAGATTAAACGGGGCAAGAGAAAAACATCAAAGCGAGGAGCGGCATACCAACGAGTTTGGCATCCCACCCGACGGCAAAACATATGCCTCTCGAGACCCAAAAGATTGGAAGGTTGACAAGAAGACAACCAACCAAACAAATGAAAACAACCTAAACCCCAACACTAAAACTCCAAACAGAAACAAAGAGAGCAAAAACCCAAGAACACCAAAACACCCCAAAGAAGCAAAACCACACCACCTAAAACAACAAAGATGAACAACAGCACACCAAACGGAGCTGACAAAAAAGCTCATCCTATATCTTGCGCTCTCATATACAAATTAACGGACATAGGTTCAACTCTTCTCATATACTTAGGTTATTCATATTGTGGCCCCACGTGACTCGCTTTGTTTTAGTTTTTTTTACTAGCATGACATAATGTCTGCCGGCCCGTATGAGATTTAACTGAAAATAACCACATTTAATTCATTGATACATCAAATGACGATGAAAAGATTCATTAATTTTTTTTTATCTTTGTGTTGTATAAAATTTTTCTTAGCCGATCAAAAATAAATAAATAAATCAATAGACTCCAGCTTTTTACATGTAGTATACTTGGAACAATGTTAGTTGCATAGATACTTCATATGCACTTGGATAAGCCGGCATTAAATTTTTTACTTTTCGATCAGCAAAAAGAAAGCGTACTTCCCCTTCAACATTTAACACTCTAAATTCGTAAGTATGTTGCACATATTACCCATATGTGTTAATTTGTTATTTTTGTTTGTAGATTTATGTTTAGGCTGACAATATTGTATACTTAATTTATGCTTATTTTCAGAGAAGAAATTACGCCAAGGCTTCGTAGGAGGGAAACGAGATAAAGAAAAAAAGGAGCACTTTTAGCAGTACAAGAGGAAAAAGAGAGGGAGGTGAAAGAGGATGCTTGGTACGATGAGGCGTCAACACCAATTTCAAGCTGTCTTTATTGAGGTAGTATTAAAAATGAAGGATGTAGAGCAAAAGCTACTGGACAGTGCTGGGCGTAGAGGCCATGGTACAGAAAACGTACCGATCGCGTTCGGGGACTCACTTTTGGGTCCCACACGAGTGATCTGAACCGTTCATTGTTCTTAAAACATTTTTCCGAGGGGCTCCACAAAATTTCAGCTCAATCGGACGGTTGGAAGTGCTCCAACCAAAGTCCCACCGTTCCAACTAATTTTTTTTTGGTTGGAACAGTGGGACTTTGGTTGAAGCACTTCCAACCGTTCGATTGAGCTGAAATTTGGTGGGACCCCTCAGAAATTTTTTTTAAGAACAATGAACGGTTCGGATTACTCGTGTGGGACCCACAAGTGGGTCCCCGAACGCGATCGGTACATTTTCTGTACCTGTATCTTTATCCAAAGCTACTGCAGGAAAACAAATTGGGGTCACTATCAAATTTCTCAGAATAAAATTCCTTCTTGTGCGGCGGGGCCATGAGAACTCAAACGCAACACAGTGATTGTTGGGGGTCATGATGATATTGGAGAAGTAACAAATTAAATGTATGCGATCAGAGGCGGCTCCACCCTTTCATAAGGCAAGAAATTTTTTTGTTTAGAAATACATGTAAAGTTTTTAGTTTTAGTTTAGTGTAGCGATTGTTGAACACCATACTCATAAATATTTGAACACCCTACTCAAAAATATTTGAACACCTAGCTCAATAAATTAGCCCACAAATCAATTTTATATAAACAGCCAACTAAAGTCCAAAGTCTTCCCATAGATGATCAATGTAAACTCTAAAACCTTTTGGCCTTGTTCGGTTGGGAGCTTAGCTCCGGTTTTGACACTATTTTAGTTTTGATTACATCATCACTTTTCTCACTTTTCTCTCTATCTCTCTCCACTTATTACACCTGCTTACATCATCAAAACTAAACTAAACTCCCTGAAAACTCCCAACCGAACAAGGCCTTTATATTTTATATTACACGCAGTAAATTTATATCGGGTTTTGTTTGAACATTTATGCTATGAACACTTACCAATATATCTTGGTAATTCACAATAGAATCCTTAATACACCCCCTCAAAATAAAGTGCATACTCTTACGACAAAAATTAGAATAATAATAAAAAAAAAGCATCTATTGTATTGATATCGTCCTATGACTTCTCTTTGAGCAACAATAAATTATCTATACAAAAAAATAAATATCCGTGCGAAACTATTTGGCACACAAATTTCTACAATAAATATATATCAGTGTATTCTTTCCCTAATTTAATTTTACTTGACCGAATAACATAGAATTTGCCAAGAAAAATTGTGACATCTTGTGTATTTTCACATCATTTGGTATTCACACTAATATATGAAAAAATTGTATGTATATACTAGTTCTTAAGGTAAATGTTGAACATTTTGTCCAAAATTTCTGAAACCACCACTATATGTGATAAACAAACGGATAAACCAAACCAAATCAAAAAGGAAAACAAATAAGAGTGATTAAGATTTATGTACACTACAAGAAATTAGGTCTTTGGAGACGAATGAAATCGTCATGAAATGCATGGTTTTTGTCTCTGATAGTCTTTGTGACGAAAAATAGTTTTGCCACCTATAGGTTGTCTCCGAAAGCCACCTGGTGACGAAATTATTGTTTCGTCACCTATACTAAATTTTGGTGACGAAATTTTTTATCACTAATTTTCAAATTATTTGTCACCCACTCACTAGTTTCGTCACTAACCGTGACTAGAAATTGATGAAGGAAACTACATAGGTGACAAAAAATTTCGTCACTAACCGTGACAGAAATTGATGAAGGAAACTACTGACGTGTTACCGCGTGGCGCACGTGTGGCGCCTACATGTCACCCGCGTGGTGCTGTCGTGTCACCCGCGTGGCGCTGTCATGTCATCCGTCTGGCGCCCGTGTGGCACCCACGTGGCACTGGCGTGTCAGCACGCGTGGCAGCTGAAAATTGAGAATTTTGCTCCTCCTGGGAATCGAACCGGAGACCTCGCTTGTGCGCGCGTGCGCGAACCAGCTGAGCTAGACCACCACTTGTGCCATTTAAGCACCTTTTTAATATTTATACTATAAAAACCGGATTATTGTTATACAAACCCCTACTAATATCATTTCTTTTATAAATTTTATACTTATACAAACACCTTCTAATATCACTACTTTAATAATTTTTTTTATTTTTTAACACAAATTTTTTTATTTTTTAACAAAAGCCTTTTAATAAATTTTTTAATCGAGTTTATACTATACAAATAATTTTTTTTTTATTCCGATTGTTTTACACTCTCCATTTGAACACCCAATATACAAACACCAACTAATATATTTTTAAATATATATTTTTCTTTTTGAAAGAAAAAATTTTCTTTTTTAACAAACGCCTTTTAATAATTTTTTTTAAATCCAGTTTATACTATAAAAATAAGTTTTTTTTTTATTCCCATTGTTTTATGCTCCCCATTTGAACACCCATTATACAAACACCTACTAATAGCATATTTTTAATAAATTTTCTTTTTTAACATAAGCCTTTTTATAAAAATTTTTTTTTTAATCTTTTTATACTATACAAATCAGTTTTTTTAATCTGGTTTAATAGTTTGTTATAAATTACATTTAACATATATATTTTAAATGTAATTACAAACTCCATATTTACAAGCGTCGATGTAAACTGTTGGCATTTCACATCTCGTCATTGTCACCAAAATCGAAGTTCATCGGGTCATTTTTTTAGATTGCAAGACTCGACCCCACACTTAAGTCATTTTTTTCAATCGAAACCATCTATCTTTTACATATTAAAGAGTACATAATTAATTTCATACAAAAAATAAAGTTAATCAGCTATCGCTGCACAATTTTTTTTTGATCGGCAAAGAAATATTTTATTAAAAACGGGGGAGCTATCGCTACACAATTGATCAGACAAAAAAAAAATATTTTTGTTAATGAAATTGTGTCTCGATAATTAAGAAGCTTTCCAAACCCGATCGAGGCAAATTTTTACGAGAAAATGATTAAATAAATAAGGAAAATTAGTTTTGGTGGAGTAAAATTAATCTACTAACGGTTAATAAAACCGTCGCTATAGTCCTGTTTCTAGTAACGGTTGATGAAATTTAGGAAGCTAACTTATTCAGAGTTAGAAATTTAACTATGGTTGGGTTGGGCCCATAGATTTGGGGACAAAACAATTCATCTCCTATAGTTTCATTTCCCTCAAGATACACTTTCGGGCCCGCCAAAAAAAATAGAGTAAATTGGTGACGAAAAAAATTTCCTGGGCCAAAGTCTTCTCTTTTGTGAGGAATATTTTTGTCTTCTATTATTGGTTTGCTCTCCTGGGGAGGATGTGGAAGGAACATATTAGTGAGGAAAAAAATATTTTCGTCACCAAAAAGATGTGGAGGGAACATATTAATGAGGAAAAAATATTTTCATCACCAAAAATTCGATTCTTCCACAAGTTTAGAGACGAAATAAAATTTCATCACCTTTATTTTTCTTTATCCTCCCAATTAGAGACGAATTATATTTTTCCTCTCAAACTAGTCATATAGGAGACAAAAAATAATTTCGTCACCTGAATTTCGTCACGGTTTATCATTTTTGTTGTAGTGGTAGATCGGCTTACTGATATAAACCTTCTCCATGGGCAAGGAAACGAGAGACGATTCCATTATGTGAAGAGAATAATGTTCAAAAGAGTTACAATGGTGACAAACAAACAAAGCTTTCACAAAGAGACACTCACCAATCCCAAATACAAGTTCTCTCACCAAAACCCAATGAGAATCTCTCTCCAAAACAGATTCTCTCTCATCAAGTCTCACACAAACCGTTGGAGCTTTAACCAAGGGACGCAAAAAACAAAGATCTTCCCAAGCCCACTAAAGAGACAACCAAAGAACCATAATGATTTAGCCAAAAACTCTAATATTTTCAGATGAGAACCCCCTAGGGGCCTCTCAAAGGGATTTACTCAAGAATTCCAAAGCCTAATGAGAGAGGAAGATTATGTTTATAGCCACATATTGCTTCCTAAAGTCAGAATCCTTGCCAAACTAAGTTTCCTTTGCATATAGAGTTCAAAACCAATAAGGAAACTCCAAAATCAATCTTTAGGAAGTCTAGAAGATAATCAAAATCGGCCAAACGTGCAACAAACGCGTTGACCATCCAGACAGCCGTGATTCCCGTCCGGACGGAATTTACAAAAACGAGATCTTGAGCCTAAAATCAACACCCCTTTCGTTTGATTTGTAATGCATCTTTTTATTCTAAAATATATTATAAAATCTAGCGTCAATAAAAAAATTAATTGGTCTTAGAATAGGGCTCGGAGAACTTCATCGCCTAAGTGTGCATTTAACGACGAAATCTAGCGTCCTCATCAAATGTGCCCTTTTGATGACCAATCCATTTATCAAACTTGAAAAGGAAGTAAAATAAGTTTTCTGTCGCCGAATGCCCACTTTAGGCAATGAAATGAACCATTCGGCATTCAAATCCGTTTTCCTCGCTAGCAAAGGTGGCGAAATTGAATAATCATAATGGTACATTTGTGACAAAATATTAATTTCCTCACTTACTTGGTAGGTTGTAAAAAAGTTTATGCTTTTTGGTAAGAAGCAACTTATGTTGAGATACAAATTTTATGGCTCATAGTCCAACAAAAAAAAGCAAATACAATAAACTCAGAAGGTGTTAAGATTAGAAAATGTAAGTAGTTGCGGTAGTTATTCTTCGTTTGCGTGATTCTCCGACTCCTATTTTTCCTTCCACTCTATTTTCCCATCTTCATTAATGTAAAATTCAGAATTAGGATCTTTCATTGGTTAACTTGTCTGAACCATAAATTGATAACAATATTATAACTTCACATGATAATAAAAAAAAAATATAAAATATAAAAAGCAAGTGTGAAAGCCAATTAATTCGGTGTGAAATTTTCCAAATTTATATTATGAATACTCCCACTAACAAAGTCACTAGCAAGCTACAGTGCTTACTGAAACACACTCTTGATCCAATGAAATAGCTGCATGATCCTAGTGGATAGTTTTTGTGGTTTATTTTTTCGGTTTGGTAATAATAAAGTTACTACTTTCCTTTTTTAGATGCTTTTCCCTTTTTCATCTCACTTTTGAAACACTACTCCTTCACATATTTTTCAAATGCTCATTTTTTGCAGTGACCACAACCCCACTCGAAGTCCTTGATATGGGCATTAATTCCTTTTCAACTTTATCGAATACAGACAAAAATATATATCGTATTTATGTGCCTATAACAAAATGCAAAACAGATTTTCTTTTGAATATATACCTTTTTTATTTCAACACTTCATTTTGAAAGATCAGTTCATGATGTTGCCTAGCAGAAGTAATTAGACCAAGTTTTAGAGTGTATTTTTTTGGAAATTTTCCAAGGTATAGAGGATAATTAGTGTGTAAAAGTTGTATCGATATCCAAAATTCGTAAAAGTATATTGATATATGAGAGATGTATACTGATATCCAAACTTGTTTGTCGTTATGTACCGATTATCCTCCACCTATTTGGTGGAGATTAGCAAGACGAATGAAAAGAGTGTTAATTTTTATAAAGGGTGCTGATTTTGGGACTCCCTTTTTTGATGCAGGCACTTCAAAATTTAATGAAGTTACAAAACTACCTTTTTTAAGATATAAAAATTACTAGAGGCACTCCACCCCCAAATTATCTCCTTATTTACTAAGGTACTCCAAATGGAAAAATGAACCAAAACTAAATATAAACATTAGGTTCTAAACATAAACATTAACAATATGTTCCGAACATTAAACATCCACAACATAAACATTAGGTTCCAAACATTAAACATGCATCTATGTTAGATTGCTTCACGCTACTTTGCGCACACAAAAAAAAAAAAAAAAAAACTAAACATGCTAGAATTCTCCAAAATAAACAACACACAATAGAAGTCTACAAAATCTTCATAACGACTGCGACACAAGATTTTCATATTTTTGTACTTATTATCTATCATTTTTCTCTCAAAATCTTCATAACAGCTTCAAATCTACGTTTTTAAACTCATAGTGAGACAAAAAAAACACATCACCAAAGTTATGAGAACTCTTGAGAGGAAAAGTAACAGAACTCCCAAAAGACTTTGCATGGACCAAAAATGGTTCTACAATCATAGGCCGAAGACCACTTGTCCGGGTTGTCTTGGTGCAGAACATGGAGACAATAGCATAAAGACTCTATCAAGGAAATATTACATATGGAAGAAGGCTATTAATTAGTGGATCAAAAAAAAAAAAAAAAAAGAAGAAGAAGTAGGCAATTCAATGACGTGCAATAAAAGGAGTTGAACAACTATCTATTTTTTTCTGATAAAAAAAAATCTGTTTTTTTGGAGTGCCTAAACTCTAAAAGTAAAGGAGGAGAGTAATTTTTTTTTTTGGAGTGCATGAAGTAAATCATGGAACTTGCAAAATGGTAATTTTGGAAAACTACTATAGCTTGGAGCGCCTACTTCAAAATTGGGAGTGCGAATATCAATTTCTTTTATAAAAAGAGTGTTAATTTTTATAATATGAATGGAAAATGTGTTTTGAGGCTAATTCTGAGTGGCAACCTTTATCCTTTAATTTAGATTAAAATTAATTCACATATAATACATTCCTCGCCTAGCTCCCAAACACTCAGAATGTACAAAAGAAAAAGACATCCTAAATAGTAGGAAATACCTCTAAAGATCGGGTCGGGAGCCTCTAGAAATTCTTCTACGGCCTATACTAACTAAAAAACAACTGAAAACTAAGGCCCCGTTTGATACTAGGTTTCGTTTCAAAGGGATTAGTAATGAGGTGGGATTGGGATTGAGATTTGTAATAGGGTGGAATTATTAATGAGGAGATGAATTCTTTCCTCGTGTTTGTTTTGCGCGGGATTAGATCATGGGATTACTAATAACATGTTTGTTTTGCATAGAATAGGATTGAGTTAAAATAATTTGTTTCACTTCTACCCTTACATTTTTTTTTTGAAAGGGGACTTCTACCCTTACATGGAAACACCATTTTTCATCACCAGGTTATAGGGAGGCAAACCATGAATTTCCCTTTGACCAAAATTCAAGAATTAACCATTTGACCACATAACATATTTATTTGGAAGTTTTTTTTTTTTTTTTTCAGATTTCAATGGCAAATTTTCCTCCTTTTTTTTTTTTTTTTTCCAGATTTCAAATTAAGAATAATATATATATTTTTGTCCAGATTTCCAATGGATAAAATGAATCAACAAGTAACTTGAATACAACAGAGTGAACGACGATAGTAATGAGTTGTGATTTATGTGAACTTCATATCATCCAAGGAAAAAAAACGAAAGCCGGGAACAGCTTAATCCTAGATTCTTACCAAGATACTTGATGCAGAAATAATTTTAGAATCACAAGTAAAAAAAAAAAAGCAAAAACAAATGAACGAAAAACAACAACATAATTAAAAAAAAAAAGTGAAAACAAATGAACGAAAAGCAAGAGCAGCACCAGAGGTGCGTATTGGGGAAATAAACAAAAAGGAAGAGGACAATGTTGTCTTTCTAGACTCAATCCCATGGGATAGGTTTCATAATACCCAACCCCCCTTGGGTTGGCCAATCCCATGAAAATGGGGGTTTCGTAATCCCATGAAATTGCTAGTCCAGTCCTCAAATTGTACACCAAACATGAAAATTAATGGGCCCACAGATTGGTAATCCAATCCCATGCTCCATCTCTCTTATCAAACAGAGCCTAAAAGACACCTAAGAACAAGGTTGTACTAACACCAATGATCGAGTAATGACCTACATGGGATGTCACTAGGTGGAGTTTGTCCACATTACATTAACATATCCTTAACATAACTGGCCCAGGACCAAGACACGCCTAAATACCTCTCAAGATCATGCCGAGACCGCGGGCGCTCGAGCTAGGGTCTCTAGATATTTTACACCTCAAACCTTCTCGATCTTTCTTTTCTAGAAATACTTCTACGGACTAAAGTAACTCAAAAGTTGCGAAGCCTCCGAACAAGTTTGACCATCTTTAAGGAACTTTGTTCCGACTTTAAATGGGGCATTTGCTAGTAGACAATAGAATTGAACTCTTAGGATTAGTTGAAATGCGTGCAAGTTGGCTAGCTCGGACACCAGATTTTCACAAGAAAAATAAAAGATGATCAAATTAATCGTCATGAGTAACACCGATGATCGAACAATGACCTACAAGGGATGTGACTAGGTGGAGCTTGTCCACATTACATATCCTAAACATAATTGGCCAAGAAAAGGGATCTCATATCTTCAAGTAATCTAATTGACTTTCAACAAAAACTAATTGTTGGCCCAGTACGTAGTAGTTGTGATATGGGGCAGGCTTGTTCCCTGGAAGGCCTGACCGAAGTTAAAATGCTTACATTGTTAACCATCAGTTGTACTGAATTTTCATGTAACCAATTAAATAATAATAATAATAATAATAATAAAATCAAATGACCAAGTGTTGAAGTACCCATCTGGGTGTTTTAGATTGTTGTCAATTTCCTCAAAAATCTTGCAAATATCAACTTTAAAAGCGATCTTACAAGATTACTGTGCCATGTTGATTTAGAAAGTGGACGGAAAAAGATAAACAGACAATGAAGTGAAAGAGCTAGATTTACTTTGCTTTCCCTGAATAAATAACATCACAAGTTCATAATCCAAACGCTGCCTTGAGTGGCGCTTCAACCATCTAGATTTTTTTTTTTTTTCTTGGCAAAAGAATTTTTATTCAAGAACCAACTAGTTGAGTGGATATTTTCCATATGCCTCCATAATTTGCTTATGAATAAACAATGGCCGCCATATAATTTGGGCATTTGAAATATTTGTGATAATGTGTGCTTATGCAAACTTGGCAAAACAGTTATGGGATGGCTCGCAATGACAGAATTTTCAGAAGCAGATTTTCGAAGGTAGAGGGATAGAGGAATTGATAAAACTCAGAGTGGCCATATGGATCACAGAGAAATTTGACATCAAGGTTTATATGGCGTATGATTTTAGAAGAATTTTGGAAGGGATTAGAACATTAAAGTTGTGAGATTTTTTTATGAAGAGTGCTTCGGGGTTTTGGATTCAACCTCAGATATTTTTGGTGTCTTCTTCATCTGATACTAAGGTTGAATCAGTGCTGAATCCAAAACACTAAAGCACTCTTCCTAAAAAACTGAGGTTGAATCAGTGCTTCAGGGTTTTGGATTCAACCTCAGATATTATTGTTTAATTTTTTTTTCTTATTTCTATTTCTTCCTTTTTTGGCCTGGTTGCTAACTTAGGCTCATGTTTTGGTTTGTGCTCGGATTCCAACTTTGTCGGGATGTGAACTTCTAACAGTGTTGCGTAGTTTTCAACCTCCCCTCGATGTACCTCTATCAAGTTTCTTATTCACATAATCTTTTAATTTGCCGAACAAATAAAAAAGTAAATTGTACAATCAAAATCAAATGAGCAATGATATCATAATAACTTGTCTATACATGCACGAATTTGAGTAGAAATTAAACAAGTCAAAAAAAGGCTACCTTTTACCTAATGATGTTAAACACTAACCAACCAATTTCAAACAATTGATGTGGGATCTTTAGCTAGATACTACACATGATGCTTAATTAAGCAACTTAAGTAAAACCCCTAAAGTTTTAATTAGTATTTAATTAAGCCCCATTACTTTACCCCACCAAACATTTACTAGATACATAGATGATTTTGTTTCTTGACTCAGCTTCTTCCCCCCATTGGTCCATATAGTACTCGAAATCCATTCCATTTGGCCACTTATAATAATAAGAGAAAATCATTAAAATAAGATTAAAAGTTGTCTATTTCAAAGGTGCCTTTCATGTCATACACTTGAGTAAATTAATATTATTGTGTTTATTTAATAAGCAAGAAACAAAAGTTAGTACTAAAAGGGACAAGTTAACAATATAAGAAATGCTTCTATTGGCCCTGGTTAGAGAGATGCCAATCACCCTTTTATGTATTGGACATAATGCTTTAAAAGTCTTTACTTAAAAATATGTGAAAACGGGACCACCGGTCCCAAAACTTCAGCATTCATTTCACCGTCTTTTGTTTTCCAGCCAAAACTAACAAGTAGTAACAACTTAAGATTTCTTTCATGTAAGAGTGTACTTATGTAAAACATTTTTGGAAAAGTGCTTTCGAAAACAATTTTGGCAAACTTATGTTTTACGAGCAAATTTTGGTTTTAATTTTGCTCGTTGAACAAGAGACAAATTCTGGAATTGAAACGCACTAACGTTCGACATATATTGAGGGACCGGAGCACATGGTATAATATTAATGAAACAAACAATAAGTAGCTAGCCAGTGCTAAGCCAAAATTTTAACTGCTGGGTTTTGGTTCTTGAACTTGAGAAAACAAACAGGCATGTCATTCTCGACTGTACAGCTGTCCTATCAGAAGATCACATGAAGATCGGGGCCAACATTCTCATGGCATAACTCCACACTTTAAAACTTTTCTTCCCCTCTACTCCCTCCGTCCCAATTTAAATGCTCCCTATGGTTATACGTATTTTTTTAAAACTCTTATAGTTTTGATTCTATAATGTATTTTATATGCAATATGGATCTTATTTGATAGATCTCAATTAGTTCTATTAGACAAAATTTTTAAAAACTTTCGAAACCTTACCAATAAAAAGATATAGACGTTTGAAAATGGCACAGATATACGTAGGGAGCATTTAAAATGGGACGGATGGAGTATATTTTATGATCACTTTTCACACTTTAAAAATTGTGAAGTACTAAACATTTAACCCCCTTGAATTATAACCAATTTCCAATTTACGGTCCTAGTGTTTGAAGTTGGACAGTTAGCCCCCTTCATGTCTATGAGTTACGAATAACGTTAACAATGTTAATGGAAGAGTCAATTTAATCAATATTTACTTTTGTGCCCCATGTTTGCCATGAACTCTCTCTTTCTCACACACAATCATGCAGAACAAAAGGGTTTTACATGGTTCCCCAATTAGATACATTCACGGGAGGAGAGGAGTGCTTCATCATATGCGAAATACAAGATCTTATGAGGTACCAATCACTTAACCTCTACTAGTTATCTCTTTCACACTCTTCTTTCAGAGCCGCACTAGAGGAGCACGGCTTCCTCTGGTGCCATCACATTGCTCTAGTCTCTACCCTATCTCACTCTTCCTCTACTATTTCAAACATCGACAACATCTAATTATCTATAGGCACATGGAAGAACTCTGTTCTGAGAAATTCAAGCTATGACATAGGTTGTCCCCATGTTTGGTTCTTTTACTTATTTGCAATGGAAAATAATTGTGTGCGAGCGTGCCAGAGAGAGTTTTTAATCTCCTCCTTCAGATTAACTTTGGAAAACCAAATGCAATTAGACGAATGTGTTTTAATGGTTCAATTACCTCAATTAAGAGGATTTTCTTTCAAAGTGAAGAAATACAAACCAATATACTTAGAAAATTAAAAACAACAAGGAAACAAGATACTTTGATTGATAAATCAAAGTTAGACTTACTTCTAAATTGTCTTCAACTTCAAACAAAAGGTAACAAGAACTTCGAACAACTGATTGTTACAAGAACAATTGAGATATATTTCCTAAACTACTTCCTATTAACACCGAAGAAACCACAAACGCTTATTGTGGTTTGTGAGCTGGGCGTGCCAGGATTGTACGTGACAGTCCAAAAGTGATAGAGGCCTTCAAGACCTTTTTCTGACTTCGTTTGTGCGATTGCGTGCAACCCTCAAAGGGTAGAGTTACAAATGGTTCATGGTTTGCCTTACGTGCGAGGACTTAGAATTTCCCAACTGTTGCGGAAAATTAAGAGCAACGAGACAAAAATAAAACCAACTTTTATTAATAACGATTAACAAAAGTGAGGTACAATAGAGTCAATAACAAGGTCTAAACTCGAGTTAGACTTGTTGAAAGACTGGAAAATAAAGGACTCAATTGTGTTGAAGGCCTTAACGGGGTTGAATGGCCGCAACAGGTTGAGGACTTTGGAGGTAAGTCAAGAGACTTGAGTTTGATTTTAACCGTGAGGTTGATGGCTGTGGAACCCTTTTCTAACCTTCAAAACTAATATTTATAGACCCATGGTGTTAACTTCCATTGTGTCGAAATAATGCCAAGTGTCCCAAGCACTTTCCCGCCTTAATGTGATGCTGCAATGTGTCCTAAGCTGCCAATTTTCCCTCCATCACGACGGTTATTGGCGGTTAATAAAGGTCATGGCCCTATTTCCTTGGAAAAAAGGCCTGGGGACCCATTAACAAATCTCCTCTAACCACGAAAAACGGCTGCTGAATGAATGAAAATTAAACAAAGTTCCGAACCCTAATTTGACCTAAAATCGGAGTATTTATCTTCCCCCGAAGTCAACACACGTGGCAAGGTCAACCGCTGCTTTTAGGGCCCTCGGTATCGATACAGGGAAAAGACTGTATCGATACCCAGACATTCTGTTCGCGTATGAGCACTTGGGTATCGATACAGGAGAAGTCCTGTATCGATACCGAGCCCCCCTAAAATGAAATTCCAGCTGTTTGGTCGTCCTTGCTTGGGTCCCACCGGTTCCCAACATGCCCGATGTCCTATTGCCACTTTCTCGTGCTCCTCCGGCCTGTTTCCTACAAAATAAACACAAACACCAAAAACAAGAGCCAACACCGCATCAAGTGAAAAATGAAATAAATCGCGCCTCTAATGCGCTAATCCGCCCTACTTAGGCGCTCATATCTATGATATTGCGCGCCTATCAATTAACTCCCCCCTTTCTATGAAGAGATAATCATAAACGGTTTTATCCTTTCACACATGGTTTTAATCCAATAACCGTTTACCATTCGAATCAGGCCTCCAAAAAAAAAATGTTCTCTTGAGGTCTCTATCCGCAAGATGGGCCTAACCTATTGTTGACAAACTTAGCCCTTTTCTCGGACCATATGGGCCTCATGGGCTAAAATCAACACAGGCCTCTTTACTCCTCAGCCCTAAAGATCTAATTTCAGCCTTTTGAACCTAGCCATTAACTCGTGCCAATTTTGGGTGTAAACACTTCCTAATCTACTTCCTAACCTACTTCGAACTGAGTCAAAATCCTAATTCTACTTGCCAATGAACAAACCAAGCATCATTCTTTGATAGCTGTTTGTTGAAGATTTGTCCGGGGGTTTTCACTCTTCGATTTCTTCTATTTATAGACACTACT
Organism: Vaccinium vitis-idaea; assembly: GCA_963854785.1. Lineage (NCBI taxonomy): Eukaryota > Viridiplantae > Streptophyta > Magnoliopsida > Ericales > Ericaceae > Vaccinium > Vaccinium vitis-idaea. The sequence goes on from OY978219.1 coordinate 15,709,586, forward strand.
TGCAATTTGAACTTCTCGCTCAAAGAATTTAAACTTGACTTGCTTCGAACTCCATCTTTCTACTTCGAATTGGCAGTTTCTTCCCTCCAACAGATCTAAACTTGAATTTTCTTAATCTTCCTTCAGAAGCTTTAATTTGAATCTCGTTTCATATGTTTACACGTGGAGTTCATGCATTTAGCAGTTGAAATCAGGGCTTCGAAGTCGATTTATTATATCAGTTTGACTTGTAACTGCCAATAACTGCTTTTCAAACATGAGAACTAATACCACATCGTATTAATCCATCTTTATTTCAGTAATCCAGTGCGTCTTCATTGACACATATTTGCCAACGTTTGACATTATTGATTACGTGTCAATTAGTATTGGATTTGTTAATTTTATATGTAAACACCCTCCTAGCTTTGTCACTTTCAGAAAAAAAGTTAACGACTCGCCACAACTGACCTGCTAACTTTTATCCTAACCACGTGGCTAAAAACATTAACCTCAAGTTATACAATAGCTGGTTGTATTTCGTTATATATCACTTCGTATTCTATTTGCCCTCTGATGTGGGACTTACCAAGTGGGTTCTCACAAAGAATGTCAAGCCATATACAGACATTAGCCCCATTGGGACAGAATCCGAGAATCGCACCCTCGACCCAGTCTCCTTGCACCCCTTGAACTAGAGTCCTTGAACCCTATGCTAGAAATTTATCGTCTATTCAACCCTTGAAGTAGAGTCCTTGCACCCCTCGCTAGGATCCATTGTTTGTGTACGTAAATCATCAAAAGCCTGTGCCTATTCATTAGGATCATATCTGTGACTCCATCTCTCTCCTAATCATGTGGCCAGACATCTAGAGAGGAACCCATCATAACTAATCCACAGAGAAAGAGAATCCTGCACTGTATCATCACCAAAAGTATGTCATGTTATACTCACATGACATTCATTGTCCTACTCTTTGCAGTTCATCAAGGGAAAAGGTTTTTGTCATAACCTTCTTTCTATTTTCTCTCTCTATTCTTTGGCGGTTAGGATTCTGGTTAAGGGGAGGCAGCTCCTCCTCCTTCCCCACCCATCCCTTTCTCCAACTCATAATCTCTTTTTTTATTTTCTCTCCCTCTATGTCTTTCTCCTTTCTTTTCCTAGTTTTATTTTGTTGCGTATTTTTATTAGTATCCACCATATAGTTAGATTAATGGATCATTAAAAGTCAATGGTTGTGGTTGTTGAGATAGTGACGACAGTATGTGGTAGTGGTGTTTCAAGTAGAGGCTTTAACGACCTAATGGGGTATCTATTAAGGGTTGCCTTCCTGTGGCGGCGTCAGCATAGTAAGAGGTTGTTGTGCCGGTAGGGACTATTTGTCTGATTTAAATGACTATATGGGGCTGATTTAGGTGCTATTTGGAGATATTCTGGGACTATATTGATTGTTTTTTTGAGGACCTATTTGGTGATGTTTAAGGCTAATTTAATTAGGGGATGGTTTGGATGTTGTTTGGGGGAACTTACAGGTTGATTTAGGGTAAGCTTTTATAATACCCTAGATTTGGGGTGTAGAGAGTGTTTAGTCCCACATCGAAAATCTACATGGGTGATCTTGACATAAAAGAAACCATGTAAGGTACTACTTGTACCTTGGGCTAAGCATTTTTGGCTTAAGCATTTTGAGTCATATGGTTTGGCTCGTGGATCAAGATTAAGGTACTGGGCCAGTGGTCTACGTTGGGTGTTACAAATGGTATCAAAGCAACCCATGTACACGACTATGTGGGTTATGGCATCAAAGAACAGAACCGAGGAAGGCTGTGATAACTCTGGTCATTAGAGAACAAACTCATGGGAGGCTGTGCTGACTCTAGTGCTTAACATCTCACGAGGGCGCGGGGCTGTAAAGGAGGGTAGATTGTAATACCCTAGACATGTGGTGTAGAAAGTGTTTAGTCCCACATAAGAAGTCTCCATGGGTGATCTTGGACATATAATAAACCATGTAAGATACTACTAGTACCTTGGTTTTGAGCATTTTGGGCCGTATCGTGTGGCTTGTGGATCAAAATCAAAGTTCTGGGCTAGTCAGGGCCGGAGAGAGGAAGAGACAAATGGGGTCAATTGACCCCACTGCCTTCCAAATTTTACTAGGGATAAGGATAGGTATAGTTATCACCAAGTTTTTGCTTATTTGACCCAACTTTAAACTTCTTTATAACTTGACCCCACCCATTTAAAAGGTTTGGAACTTAGAAAAATAAGGGGGCCAAAATAGAAACTCCCTAGTTTTTCTTCCATATATATATCCCCAAAATAAGGGGGCAAAGTATGAAAAGTCATTGGGGTCAATTGTAAATGAAAGCTACATTTCGTTGTTAATAAATGCCTACCCTTTATTTTAAGCTACTAATTGTTATTTCTACCAAATCGAAAAGTGAATTGCTCGTAGTTCAAATTTTTGACCCCACTTATCAAAAATCATGGCTCCGCCCCTAGGACCAGTGATCTACGCGGTGTGTTACAGCTTTGGAGCAGTTTGGTATTGTTTGAGGTAGCTGACATTGGGTGTTTAGTAGAGGCAGGATATTGGGCATTATTACGGGCTGATTGTGTTAGAATGTTGATAGCGGTAATGGGCTTGTTGGGTGGTGTTGGTTGTGGCTCAAGCATTTACATGTGCGCATAGTTAGCTCTCTGCTAATTGTATTTTTCTACAAAAAAATATTCGAGAAGCCAGGAGAATTTGCACCCAAAAATAAAATAAAATGGTAGGTCGAGAATTCGCGAGTAGTAAGAGATTATTATGAATTCTCGGAGGCTCTAGAACTTTTGTTACTGCATCAATTCTATTTTTTCAATCTCGCGATGAATGAATTTTTGTTTGGCGGTACAAAACAATCCATTTTTAACCATTAGTGAGACAACTCAAAAACCACTCATAGTTTAAGCTGATTTGTTGTAATTTATCCCTAAACCAAACAACAGATGTTGATAACATTGCACAAAACAACAAAGACGTAAAGCGAAAAGCATTAATACGAAGAAGAAAAAACTAAAGTTGCTGGCGATCGTTGATGTTGGACAACCTTTAAGAGATGGTCCCGTTAAAGCTAACGACACCAAATTATTGCAAAAAGCTCATATATATATGGGTAGTGGATACATACATATATGTCGTAGGGTTATATCCTTGTATGTATCCAGTAATATCCACCCATCTATATGGTGGTCCTCTACGTGCATGGAGGGTTCCAGGTAGGCCGGCAAATGGTGGGCCGGGCCACGTGGGAATTGTGGTCCAGAGAGGGGTGGTCATGACTCATGAGATGTTTGAACATGACACGTGTCGCAAAAGGAAAGGTGGACAGGCTGTTTTAGGCAAGAAGCATGCATGGGGGAGAGGTTTTTTTTAAATATGGATGTATATGGGATGGAGTGAACAAAAGGGTGGGTATAGGAGTCTTTTTTGCAGCCTTGCAATGGGCCATTTTGGGTTGGGTTGATGCTTTTAATAGAAAGACAAAACGTTTATCTTCGAGATTCTAGAGAATTTCAAAAGGATTTCCATGTGTGCGCACATTTTTTGAAACTGGATTGTACAATTCGCAGGATGTGGGTAACAAAACACCAAGGGCAGCTCAAGTAACGGTAGGAATGAGCTAGAAGTTCAAACATGTTAGTATGAAACTTGACAACCTCTTAGGATCTGGCCGTAAATCTTCTTATTTGAACTCCCCAATCCTGAGATGGATGGTCTTTTTTATTTTTTTTAAACCGCAAACTCGGTCGAAGAAAAAATTCAGTAATCACAAAGGATAAAATGATGAAATCAATAGAATAGGAGAAGAAATCAGTACAGTGGATGGTTTGTCCGAGACCAGACCGGAGAGGGAATTTAATTGTGCTTTGTATGACAAACAATTTTTTCTCTCTTTCATAATCTTTTTTTTTTTTTTTTCATGGAAACACTCATGATCATGCATGTGTTATATGTTTTTGGTTAGTTTTAGCTAGCATGATTCAAACACTTGCATAGTTTATTGAAGGGATTGAAAAATAGAGATTTCAATCCGCATGTATCAGTTGATACACTTGAAGGTGCAAAAAAACAAAAAGAAAATCATGTACCCAACAAAATTTTTCAGTGCCACTGGAGGTTATACCGGTCATTACCTCCCGAGCCCCGTAATTAGTTGAGATGCGTGTAAAAGGATCGGAACATCCGGTTATGAAAAAAATGAAATTATTCAGTGCGCATTAGAGTTGGGCCACTACCAGGATTCCTCAATAATATTCCCTCAACGAAAGGAAGAGAGATGGATCTTAATGTTTAACCATACGCAATGGGCCAGTACCTAAAAAAAATCATCCTACTTGGAAATAGGTCTAAGCAAATATGAATTGGGCCTGTCAGTTTACGGGCCTAATCTTGACCTACCTTGGCAATTAAGACTAGGTACCCAATAAATGGTGTTGCGGCAACAAAAAATGGAAACCTGATACTTGGGCCTTTTTGAGCTAAAAAGTCTATAGAAGCAGCCATGCTTGTTTCAGAATATTTTTTTGGGTACAAGTTCAATCTTATATACGGAAACACTATAATCACACTTTTTTTTCGTCAGAAATTTTAGATTCGTTAATCCTTAATTTAGGCACATAATTTTTGCTGTCTCTTCTTAATTTCTTTCCTTTCCTATTATACCCTTTTTGGAAGTGAGGATGTATTAGGGACCTTGAAAATGGCTTTTTGAAAGTAATTTTATGAGTTGCTATAGCTTAAAAAAGTAAAAAATGAAGATAATATTGTTGCAAAGATTTGGAGTCATTTTTTGTGCAGTATAAAATCTAAATTATTCAATTAAAACAATTTCATTTGTTTCTGTACATCTATTGTCTAGCTTGATGTGACATATTTGATGAAGCCATGGTCTATAACTATACTGAAAGGGAAATCACCATACACACAATTGAAAGCGAAATCACTATATACACAATATAGGGATTATAAACAGTAGAGAAATCAACACAGAATTTACTTGGTTCCCTAAACCGGATACTTTCATGGGAGCCAGAGCGAATCTTTGTTATTTGATTTCGTCCAGGGTTTTTACAATAGAGAGTACCATTGGGCCTATGGCTCAGCCCAAACTATTGAATTCGTGATGGGATAGATGCGTCGCTCCGCATCTACCCTTGCCTAGAACTTCTCAGTATCTCTCTTTATGAGCCATAAGTTTTAACATATATAAAGAAAAATATAACAAATTAACAAGAGATAAACGACTTGAAAAGAGTGTTTACCTTCGAAACTCTAGGGTCCCAAAAAAACTCAATTTCTGCCCCTGATAGACCAATAATAATTTTTTCACAAGACTCCACTATGAGTTTAGAGCCCTAGCAATCCTTTCACAGTTAAAGCAATTCACTTGCTGCCAAATTTGACACAAAAGGTGGTTCCTTAATTATTTTTTTTATAGCAACTTTGACTTACTAGTGAAGCACCACTTTGCCAAAATTTAGTTTTGGTATTTATCTTCTAGGTGGACAGTGAACTACTGAACTTGCTCTTAATTGCAACAAATACACCTTAATTAAACTTGTTTTGAACATGTAAACGAATTGATTCGAATCCATGAAAAATTACTGGATGTCCCGTCTTTTTGATTTCACAAGCTTAACCACCGAAATATATTTAGGCTTCACCACTTTTCAGTTTTTCTTACGACAACAATTTCCAGTACTAGCTTGACATTGTTCCAAGTCCGCTATAATTACCATCAATCGAAGTTGACGATGAAATCTAGAATAGAGCAGCAATATATGATAGTGATAATGCCAAAATTTAAGCGCTTAAAAAACTACTACAGTTTTAGTATTAACGAAAACTATTATGGCACTCAGAAATGCATAACAAACAGAGAGGAACAGCGATCCATTAGCCAAACCACAATCCATGGACAACTTAACACAAAACTAGCAAGACAAGAGAAAGCGACCTCCACAACTTGCGAGAAACAAAAAGTAGAGTACCTACTACAATTAATAACTAGGTGTTTGGACCAACTTAATCACAAAACTGCACTAAAATTCACGGACATCAACTTTAGCGACACAGAGTAAGAGAAACTTAAGGCAAGCATCCATGAAAGAACAAGACCGACCTTTGAGATTTCCAGCCATAAAAGTGGTCCTCTTCTCCTTGATCCAATTCTTTGTCCTCTGAGCAGCACTTTGTTTCTTGCTGCTGAAGGTATAACTTCTTAAGTACCTCTGCCTGATGGAAGCATAGCTCTCAGGGAGACCGGTGGGGGGTTCTCTTTTTGTTGTGTCGGGGGTAGAAGAGGGAGAGGACGATGAAACGTCCTCTCCCTTTTCAATGCCCAGCATTCTCATTAGGAATTCTTTGTCGGATTCTTTCGCCCATTTGCTGCGATTCCCGTATCTTCTCGACTCTTGGCGACCAATGAGCACATCATCTAAACACCCTGCAATACAACTTGTGTTCATCATCATCTTGATTCTTCCTGTTTTGCTCTCTCTCCCTCTGTGTGTGTGTTGTGTTCCTTCTGCTTTGTACTAATTCTAATTATCTTAATACTACATTTAGTCAGTCAAGTATGTGGTCAAACCAAAACCCCGAGGGAAAGGGTTGGCTTCAATTTTGTCTCTTGTTTATGGGGGAAAGGGATTCGGGATTCCTACTTGGCCATCTGATCTTTTAGATTTTAGTTTCTTAATCCCTAGATAAGGAGTTCATAGACACGATATTGTGTTCCGCTAATTGAGTAGACTATCGAGCGAAAAGGAAACTTTTAGGACTGAGGGATGGTGCAATGCGTAAAACGAACCACCGTGTAGTGCGTCATCCGACCATCTATTTCGACAATGAACGGCTTGTATTTAATTCGAGCAATGAATTTAATCCGGCCGTCTATTGTTTCGATTATATTCAAATTGTGCATTGTTAAAATAAACGATTGGATGTTGGGCACTACGTTGGTAGTGCGTTTTGCGCACTACAGGATTCCCTGGTTAAAATTTACACGATAGGTTATATTATTCTCGTGTACTACCAGTCAATCTAGGTTTCCTTGTTATGCATATTTTCTTAATTTGGTTAGGTTTCTTAGTCACAAAGTCTTGTAGCCTATATAAAGACGTGCTAGGATTATGTTTTGTTTACATCAGTCAAAGAATGTTTGTTGTGTATTCAATTTTCTAATACTCCAATACACATGGTAAGACTTGTCTTCTCCGTTTCAACATTTAAGACCACTATGAAAAATTGTGTAATTTTCAATAAATTAATTGACGCCTATAATTTGAGATGGGGAGAGTTATTGACTATGACATTGACCCCCTTCAAATAGATACTCCCCTTTTCTACTATGGTCTTCTTCCATCACTTTTACTACTCCAATTGCTTGCAAATGATGAACAGTCTCGGCAGTTCTATGCAAAAACGAACCCTCCTTGTGGAATTAAATTCGTGCGTGATCATTCTTGTATAAATGTAACAGCATAAGGATGAGTATTAGAGACTGATTATTCATTCTGGCAACGCTGCCACGTAGTATAAGTTATTTTTCCAACACACATTGGTTTGGTATTTGTTGGGTTTTTACCCATAATGAATGAAGATTAGATGTAGTCTCCATTGTGGTTGGCTGTCTAGCCTTATCTTCACGTACTACACTTTCGAGTGATTAGTGAAGTCGCGATCAAATGTGATGAGGAAGAATTTCGAACACCAGATGACTTTGTTTTAGAACGCTATTAACTAAGTACTACCTCCGTCACAAAATAATAGTCCGGTTCCCAAAATGATAAATTAAAAGCTAATGCATTTTTTCCAAGAAAACTCAAATACCTTTTAGCAATCTACTAGATATCAAGATCTCTTTTAATACATAAAAAAAGTTTAAATTTTTTCTTTAAAAAATGTGCTCATCTTTTAACTTATAGACTTTCAAATTGAACTATTATTTTAGGATGGAAAAAGTAACTTTTAGCTATTAGAATTTAGAACCAGGGAGCCTTGGGGCTCGAGGAAGCCCATCCCCTTTTCCATTGAACTATGGGCATACAAATTAAAATATCAAGAAAGATAGAATTAGCAAATGGAAAGTTCCACGGGTCATTCAATGGGCGGACAATAAAAGTACTCTTTTACGGTAAAAGCACATTTTTACCAATAAAATTGTATGTACTCTTACTGGTTAAAGAGTTTTTTTACCGTTAAGAAAACACTTTTATCGTCAGTCCAATGAACGGACAATAGAAAGACTATTAGCAAATTTACAAACTTGTCACCAAAAATTATGCAGTAGAACAAAATGATTGAAGCCTTTGGTTTGACGTGTTTGCCCCACACAATTGATCCATTTTAAATTTTTGACTTTTGAATTTGTCTTTTTTAATTCACAAAACAGTAAATTTCTTGTAAATCTCCTAAACCAAACATGAATGACTTGCTTCGGATCGAAACTAGAAATTTTTCTCCGTAGGTGCAAGTATATTAGCCCGAATACCTAAGCTAAGTCTGCGACCATGGAAAAAACAAAGAATAATGATACATGTACAACAAAAGTCTCCAACACACTCACATATTGTGTGGAGTCAACACACACTTCACACTCAAGTATGTGTAGGCTCCACACAGGGCCGCCCCTGAGCTAAGCCGAGTAAAGCGACTGCCTTAAGCCCCTGAATTTTGGCACAAAAATAGGGCCCCAGATAGGTACACTTACGTACATAATATAGATTTAATCTATCACATATACAATCAATGAGTTAGCTAGCCTAGTGGAAAAGTTTAGTTGCTTTATCCAATAAGTACATGGTTCAATTCCTAATTACCCTCTCTTTTTCTTCTCCATAACAATATTTTTTTCCCCCTCACAAACTCACAATTCCAAAGGGATATTATTTTGATTGGTGCAAAACTTATTATGTCAAAAAAACTAGTTTTATTCGAAACAACGAAACGAATCGCGGAAAAAAAAATATATGGGACCAAGTAACTATATTATTTTGAGGTTAGTTTTATTTTTATTTTTTTAAAAAAGAATATATAGGGCCCAAATTTACAAGTTCGTCTTAAGCCCACGAATCTCAAGGCCGGCTCTGGCTCCACACACTATATGAGTGTGTTGGAGACTTGTTGCAGCTAGTTGTTGTACACATCATTTTTGAAAGAAAAAAAAAAAGAACAAAAATGAGAAATCAAGAAAGAAAGTTGATAGCTGTCAAATTCTTCAATCGAGAGACTAGAGACAGACATTCTTTTTTTAGGGCTCGTTATCCTGCGAGAATCTCTAATTTTTTTGTCTTTTCTGCCAATTTAGTCTTCCCACCTCTTTAACTTTTCGCATGATATACAATATGAACGAAATGGGGTAGATTTGGATCGAGCTCATACAGCCGTCCGATTGCCTCGATTCCCGCGTGGACCCACTCGGAATTTGATTTTGAGAAGATTGAACGGCTCGGATCGACCGTTTGGGACCCACAACGGCGTCCCCGACGCCGTCGGTGCACCGTCGGTGCACCACGGTCGGTTCCCATATCTTTACCGATACAATATTTTAACTTTTCGCATGATATACAATATTTTAACTTTAAGCTAGGTGTGTGTCACTATCAGATAGGATTAATAATGATATACCAACACTTGGAATCCGGTTGCTCTTGCATCCCAAGATATCAATTGCGCTCTCAGAGGAGAGATTCTATGAACACACACAACTTACCAACACACCAACATACCCATTTAGAAATTACAAATGCACGCATACCCATTCTGCGATCTTGGGAAAGTGCTCACTTTGGGAGCACAACTGGGCTCCCATTCCTTGCGAACGCAAGATTACAAATTTTGCCTAATTTACGGAAACACTCTCTATTGAAATTTATAAAAAAAATCTAAAATGAAGAAAATTGGAGGAGTGCAGGGGCTAAACACTCACTTGCACCCCCTTCTCGGCCCCTGCTTGCAACGAACACCATTCACCATTCAATTCCCGCAATCTAATGGAATATAAGAGTGTATGTAGGATGAATATATGTGGATCGAATTTCCAGCGAATGTGCGATTTTCTGGGTTTCTCTTAGGAATTTCATTGCAGAGTTATGCATAGGTTTGAGGGGCTTCGCATGAGTTCAAAAAATACATGAAAATTTTGTAAATTCTTTATAGTACATAATTTGATTTTTTGTAATACTGTTTACACTGAATCATTGATAAAAAGCGAAAGTACATAAAAATTAATGTAGATCGATTGCGTAGCTAACATAGCTCAACACAAATGAGGCCCAGCTTACTATGATTTTTGCTAGAGCTTGCAATTAATCCTAAATAATTGTCAAGAAAATACACAGGTTTGTCAATCAGCATAGATTGTCTCATAGCTCGACCCATCTTACTTATACCCATCTCAATGGCCTGGATGGTCTAATAGCACGACCCGTCTTCCTGACATAACCTATCTCGATCCCCCAAATTGCATACTAAGAAAACCGTTGCATGACTGTATTTAAGAAAACTGCTTTGTCACTATTGAGAAGTGAGTTAATTGAGGCGTCCAATTCAAAAAGTCGAAGAATTGGCTGAAGCAGGAACGACAAGATTGGTAAATCTTTGTTGTTAATTCTTTCAAAATAAACTACTGGTACGAGTATTCACCAAGCAGGTCATATCCAGATAGGTAATCAAACCTGTGACTCTAGTGCTTTGGAACAATATGATAAGTTTGTGAGATAGAAAATGGAAATTTGTGAAAGAAGAAAGGGGATTTGTATTGATAAACTTCAGATCTGGAATTACACTTTGGGGAGCATTTCGTCCCTACTCTTTGGATTGAAATTTTCTATCTATTCCTTACAATTCTCTCCCTTTTATACCAGCACCATCTAACAGAAAAGAAATAGAAATAAAAAGAAAATCAGAATAGCGTGGACAACGCACTACTCGTAACCAACTTCTCCAACAGAATAATAGATCTGCCATGCTTGTGATCCTCTGTTGTGCGCCCCATTATCCAGCTGGAGCACCAGCCACGTGTGCCTGCTTCTGCTCAATAGAAATGCCCTGCCTAGCAAGGGATGTATCATTCCCTACCCCTTGAGAAAAGCCTTGTCCACAAGGCTTGAACTGTGGAAATTTAGTCCTGAGGTCTTGATAGAGCTCCCAAGTGGCATCTTCTGGGAAAGAATTTGACCACTGGATTAAAACTTGAGTAGCAGGCTTCCCTTTGTACTTAATCAAGCGCCTGTCTAGTAGAGCTACTGGTTCTGGAGCAAGGATTCCGTCATCTCCAATGGGTGGTAGAGTAGGCTGAGGGATGGAAGTGTGGCCCAGTTTCTTTTTGAGAAGTGACACATGAAACACAGGATGGAGTTTGGAGTGTGGTGGCAGGTCCAGGAGATAAGCCACTGTGCCTACCCTTTTGAGCACCTGAAATGGTCCATAAAATCTAGGAGAAAGCTTCATATTGGATCTTGATTGGATGGAGGACTGTTTGTAAGGTTGAAGTCTGAGGTAGACCCACTCTCCCACCTGAAACTCCCTCTCAGACCTGTGCGAGTCAGCCAGCTGTTTCATTCTATTCTGAGCTTGCGCCAAATGTTCTTTGATGATTCTAAGCATTGCTTCCCTGTCTTGTCCCCATTGTTCAATTGCAGCTAGGTTAGAGGAGTCAGGGACATAGTGAATGTGAGCAGGAGGGGTTTGTCCATACACAACCTGATAAGGGGTCACTCTTGTAGCTGAATGGTAGGTGGTATTGAACCACCATTCTGCCAAGGGTAACCAACGCACCCATTCCTTGGGTTTTTCACCAGTCATGCATCTTAGGTAGGCCTCAAGGCACCTGTTGACCACTTCGGTTTGGCCATCTGTTTGGGGGTGGTATGCAGTGCTGAGGTTAAGCTTTGTCCCATGTAAACGGAATAGTTCCTTCCAGAAAGCACTAATGAACACTTTGTCTCTATCAGAAACTATAGATGCAGGCATACCGTGAAGTTTAAAAATGGAATCCAGGAAAACTTTAGCCACGTCAATAGCAGTAAAAGGATGTGACAAAGGTAAAAAAATGCACATACTTCGAAAGCCTGTCCACCACTACCAAGATTACTGTCTTTCCGTGTGAGTTAGGTAAGCCTTCCACAAAGTCCATGGAGATATCAGTCCACACTCTTTCAGGAATTGGCAAGGGTTGCAGAAGTCCAGGAGTTGGTACAGTTTCAGATTTGTTCCTTTGACATATTGCACACTCTGCTACAAATGTTTGGATGTCCTTCTTCATTCCTTTCCAATAAAAGGACTTTTTGGCTTTGTGATAGGTTCTTTCCATGCCCGAATGGCCCCCAACTGGGCTGCTATGTAGTTCCTACAGAAGCAAAACCCTGAGACCTTTGTCAGATCCCACCACCAACCTGCCCTTGTAAGTGAGAAGGTCATGGGCCCATAGGTAACCCTTATGAGAGGAGGGGTCATTTTGTAAATCCTTGATCAAGTGTTGTAACTCCAAATCATCATGCCAAGCTTGTTTTACAGCTCCCAACCAATCTGGTTGTACAACAGTTAGAGCTGAAAGATTGCCTTCTCGCACTGCCACTTGCCTAGACAAGGCATCCGCCACTTTATTTTCCTGTCCAGCTCTGTGGACAATGTCATAATCATACCCTAATAGCTTGGTAAGCCACTTCTGTTGTGAGGGGGTGGAGATTTTTTGGTCCAGCAGGTATTTGAGGCTGAAGTGGTCTATTTTAATGATAAAGTGTCTCCCCAGTAGGTAATGGCTCCACTTGTTTACTGCATAAACGACTGCTAAGAGTTCCTTTTCATAGGTAGATAGTCCCAAGTGCTTAGGGCCTAAAGCTTTACTGATATAGGCAATGGGGTGTCCCTCTTGCATTAAGACTGCTCCAATCCCTAACCCTGAAGCATCACATTCCAAAATGAACTCCTTTGTGTAATCTGGTAGGGCGAGTACTGGGGTCGTTGACATAGCTTCTTTCAATGCTTGAAAAGCTAGTTCCGCAGCTTCAGTCCATAGGAATGCATCTTTCTTTAGAAGATTAGTGAGAGGTTGAGTGATCTTGCCATAGTTTTGCACAAATCTCCTATAGTACCCCGTTAAACCCAAAAAACCCCTCAATGACTTGATGTTAGGAGGCCTGGGCCATTTCCTCATGGCCTCTAACTTGATAGGATCAGCAGAAACACCTTTATCAGAGATAACATGCCCCAAATATTCCAAGGAATGCTGGCCAAAAACACACTTTGATTTCTTTGCAAAAAGCTGATTAGATCTCAATATCTCCAGGGTTGTACTCAAGTGGGTCAAATGTTCATTCCAAGTCTTGCTATAAACCAGAATGTCATCGAAGAAAACCAAAACAAATTTTCTGAGAAAGGGTTTAAATACAGTGTTCATCAAGCTCTGAAAAGTGGATGGAGCGTTGGTTAAACCGAATGGCATAACCAAGAACTCGTAGTGACCCTCGTGCGTCCTGAATGCAGTTTTATCCACATCTTCAGGGGCCACTCTGATTTGATGGTACCCAGCCCTCAGGTCAAGTTTGGAAAAAACTGTGGCTCCATGTAGCTCATCCAGGAGCTCATCAATGATGGGGATGGGGAATTTATCCTTAATGGTGGCCTTATTTAACTCTCTGTAATCAACACACATTCTCCATGTTTGATCTTTCTTTTTAACCAAAAGCACAGGTGAAGAGTAAGGACTAACGCTGGGCCTTATTACACCAGATGAGAGCATTTCTTTGGTAATTTTTTCAATCTCATTTTTTTGTATGTAGGGATATCGATATGGTTTGACATGGATGGGTTCAGTGCCTTTTTTAAGAGGTATTTTATGGTCTGCTGGTCTAAGAGGTGGTAAGGACTTAGGTTCTTCAAAAACATCATCATAACTAGATAAGATGTGGGTAAGGCCAGAAGGTACCTCAGATGCATCAACTGTTGGTGCTTCCAGACTGTAAAGCTGCACCAAGTACCCCTGTTTTGCGTGGTTGAGAGTCTTTGCAAATTGCTTCTGAGATACTTGTTCCACTCTGCATTGGGAGTCCCCTTTAAGGATGAAGGGTTGACCCTGTAACTGAAACTGCATTTGGAGGTTCTTGAAATCCCACAGGATTGGGCCCAAGGTTGAGAGCCATTGAATCCCTAGCACCATGTCACAGCCCCCAATAGCTAGAATTGTCACATCTGTGGTGAAAGTGGTACCCTGCATTGTCCAGGTAAAAGCCTTGCACATGCCTTTACTGCATAGTTTAGTCCCATCAGCTACAGTCACAGGTACGTCAGGGGTGGGTTCTATTGTATGGCCTGTACTTTTAATCACCATGGGATCCACAAAGTTGTGGGTACTCCCAGAGTCGATTAATATAGTTATAGCCCTGCCCTTAACAGTTCCCATTAGTCTCATGGTTCTAAATGAGTTGCTCCCAGAGAGAGCATGGACTGAAATTTCCATGTCTTCCTCCACCAATGATTCAACTGGTTCTGTAAATTCGTGTTCAAGGTTTTCTTCCTCATCCTCTCCAATCATGAGATAGAGTTGTTTCTTTTGACATCTATGGCCCCTTACGAACTTTTCATCACAGTTATAGCACAACCCTTTTTCTCTCCTAGCCTCCATTTCCTTTGGAGTGAGTCGTTTTATAGGAAATGGTACAGAACTAGAAGAAGAAGCAACTGAAAACTTGGGTTCCATTGAAAGTGCAGTAGAATTCTTAGGTTCAGATCTTACCCCACTTGCAGCAAAGGGTTTAGGAGTGGATAAGTTTGGGATCGGTGGAAGCCAGGTGCTAGTTGTTGGTTTTGGTGGAATCCTTGACCGTTTGGTGACTGCGTCAAAACTCTCCTCCTGCAATCGAGCCAAACCCATGGCGTGAGAGATGTTGGTTGGTTGGAACATCTGTACCGCAGCCCTGATATCTTCCCTCAGACCACTCAAAAAACAACTCACGTAGAACTCCTCCGTCAGACCTGATGTGCGATTGGCAAGCTCCTCGAATCGCTCCTGATAGGCGCGGACGGTTGTGGTCTGTGTAAGTTTGGATAATTCCCCAGACGCATCCTCAAATGCATTCACCCCAAACCTCATCCGTAACCCATAGATGAAATCTTTCCATGATGCAGGTTTTTGGGCCTTCTCAAACCATTGGAACCATTGTATGGCTCGATCATCCAAGTGCATCACCGCCAATTTTATCTTATGCTCTTCGTCAATCGAATTGAACTCGAAGAAGCGTTCACACTTGTAGATCCACCCCGATGGATCGTCGCCAGAGAAATGAGGGAAATCGATTTTAGCTACCCGTGTTTGTACGGAATGGGAGCTGTTGAAGGATCCCTTCCCTTTGTCAGTGGGATTAGATCCCGCCGCGTCGTCGTCTGAAGGAGAATGGTTTGGTATCATCTGATCGCATTTCACACAGAGGGCTTTGAGCATCTCCTTAATCTGGGTTATGTCGGTTGATTGTTGAGCTATTGCTTGCGAGTGTTGACGTAGGGTATCTTCGATCCTCTTTTGCTCCTGAGCTCGAGTTTCAGTCATGGTGGATTCCGAGGAATGGCAGCTCTGATACCAGTGATAAGTTTGTGAGATAGAAAATGGAAATTTGTGAAAGAAGAAAGGGGATTTGTATTGATAAACTTCAGATCTGGAATTACACTTTGGGGAGCATTTCGTCCCTACTCTTTGGATTGAAATTTTCTATCTATTCCTTACAATTCTCTCCCTTTTATACCAGCACCATCTAACAGAAAAGAAATAGAAATAAAAAGAAAATCAGAATAGCGTGGACAACGCACTACTCGTAACCAACTTCTCCAACATAATAATAGATCTGCCATGCTTGTGATCCTCTGTTGTGCGCCCCATTATCCAGCTGGAGCACCAGCCACGTGTGCCTGCTTCTGCTCAATAGAAATGCCCTGCCTAGCAAGGGATGTATCACAATAAATTCATAGGAGATTTAGGAGATTCTTTTAGCTACATGTTCCAAATAAATTGTTTGTTGGCGGTTTCTAAAATCATCCTTATGCATTGTTACGATTACCGAACTGATTTGAATTTCTCCATGTACAAATTTTTTGAGGCTAGAAAGAAGAATGATCAAAGTGCAGCTCGTAATTAATGAGCTCTACAAGATTAAATTGACAAAGTCACAAACGTGGCCATTCTGTATGGATCTATCAAGTGGTCTAACTTTCTTGATGTAAGGTCTCCCATAATCACACTAAAGTACTAAACCTCGGAGGCGGGGGATGTTGTTGTACATAAACTGCACCGCAGCTGCTGTACATGAGAAAAACATTGCCGTTTTGCTTTGGTTGCCCAATGCGATCTTGAAGGGACTCACTTTCGGGTCCCACACAATCGATCCGAATCGTTAAATAATTTTAAAATAATTATTCAAGTGATCTTGAAAAAATCTAGCCCATTGGATATTTTTACAGAATTGATCTAATTCGTTTGATTTTCATTCAAAATTCAGGATCCTGTAGTTAGAAAGAATCTTCAAGAAAAGTTATACAATCTTGCACTAAGTAACTCATTTATCTGAACCATAGGTGTTATAGGGCTCTTTAAGAAGAGCATCCAGTAAAAAAATTATCTTGATTGGACATCTGTAGACACCCCGCCCAATTTCACAAAAATTCAGTTTTGAAAACGGTTTGATTGATTAACGGGAGTCACCACCCGGGTTTGAGGACCGTACCCGAATAGACTTTAATCACGAATTTATACGAGGGCACGTAAATTATGCATTTAAAAGACGAAAAATGAGATGAGTGGATACATATGCTGTGTTATGAATGCAGGACAATGATATTCTTCTACTGGAATGTTAAGAAATAAGACTAAACAACCCAGATATATCCCAAAATGGACCCACAAACACCATACCATGAACACCCGGACTATTTTGTGCACACCCGTACTGAACAAGTCTAGGCGCCTGGAGCAAGAGTGGGTGCCTGGAATAGGGTACTCCAGGCGCCTGGAATGACAGTGTGAGCCTGGAATTTACCTATGTGGGCGCTTGGAATGTTGAGCAGGCACAAATTTTCCCAAGTCTAGCCTTCTGATCAACAATAAATGCAATCCTTGAAGCTTATTCTACATGTACACTGTGGTGTTTTATGACTCTTTGGACTAGATGAACCTCAGGACCAAATCCAGGAGATGATTTATGCTTGAAAAACTGTGATTTTGGAATGTTTTATAGATGATAAGTGGCATCCTAATCTGATTCTTGATATGATCTACACTTATTTATGCATATGGGGAACAAATGAACCAGTTTGAAGCTTGAGGGAGAGAGTGAGATGTAAACTTGCAACATATGTATGGAATATGCAAATTTATGAGAGTGAGTGCCCTTTAAATTCTACCCTTATCTACTATGATCATTCTGATCATGCCTAAAATCAACAATAAAGACCATGCAGACCATGAATGACTCTTAGAACCCCTTTTCAACTTGATTTCTCTTTTAGAAATGACTCAAAATGCACTCTTGGATGTATATCACAACTTTGAATCCTGATCAACAACTTCAAATGTCATGCAAATGGCTAAACAAAACATGTAGAAGACATAAAACACAAGAGGGAGTTGAGAGTCCAGGCGCCCATACTTTGATAGTATGGGCGCCCATACTCTGTATGGGTGTGAAATGCTTCCCTCCTTTTGTGATTTTGTCAACCTTCCCAACCCCCTACCTGTTATTGAAGACCAGTAGAGGTTAGGTGGTGTCCCCTCTGGGCCTTATTGAACAACTTTGGTAGAGAATCTACCTTGAAATACTTGATTTGATGACTTGGGTTTCGTTTTTGGAGAATTTTTAGTAGTTGAATGGACTGGATTTTGGTTACTGGAAGTGTACCAAATTGACTGTGGGTGGTTTGGTTGGGGGTTTGATTGTGGATGTTGAAAGTGAGTAGAATAAAGGGGTATAAGAGTGGGTTTGTAGGTGATGGAATGGATGAACAGGAAGGGAGTAACTGAAGATGGTTATTCAGGAGAAGTTTCTGCAAAGTAATAGTATATGAGAGAGTGGAGTTGATCATTAGGGGGGCAGTATTAGGGGACTGAATAGCCTAATCATCTCCCTCCACTATTTCTCTGCGAAAAAATCCCACAAGTGATCTTCCCGCCCATGATCTACTTCAAACACACCCAACCTGGGTAGAAGTCTGGGCGCCTACACTATTCAAGTCCAGGTGCCTGGACTTAGTGTGGGCGCCTGGAATGTGAAGTCCAGGCGCCTGGACTCCCTCTGGGCGCCTAGATTGGCAAGTCCAGGTGCCTATGAAAGAAATCCGGGTGCCCTTGTTTTGAAGTTTTGGGTTGTTCCTAGGGCTTCTAAGGGCTTTTGGTGGGTTTACGGAAGGTTTTTGGTGGAGTATCCAAGTTCATAATCAAGTCTCATATGCTCGCGTAGGGTATTTTCATCCTTGGGGAGGCCGTGGAACTTCAACGGTCCGGATTGGGGTGTCTACAACATTGATAGGTATCAATAATGTTTTTACTAGATGCTCTTCTCAAGAAGTCCTACAATACCTATGGTTCAGATCAATAGATTATCGAGCGCACAATTGTATAACTTTTCTTGAAGATTCTTTCAAACTACATGGTTCTGAATTCCGAATGAAAATCAAATGAATTAGTCCAATTACCTAAAAACATCCAATGCGTCTAAATTTTTAAGACCACTTGAATAATTATTTTAAAATTATTTAACGGTTCGGATCGATTGTTTTGGACCGGAAAATAGGTCCCACAAGATCGCATTGGACAACCAAAGCAAAATGGCAATATTTTTCTCATGCACAGCAGCATCCCCACCTCCCTAAACCTCATATTAGCTCAGAAATTTGTGCAAGAAATTAATTAGTTTGTCTTCTTTTATTCGTCTCAGTTGTGTTGTCAGTGGCGGAGTTTCCATCCTCGAGCCATCCCAATTTCTAACTGTGGAGTATACTTTGTATATATTTTTATTAGATACGTTTAAAAAATTATAAAATTTCAGAAATAATTCAAACGTAAGTATATTAATTTTCATTCTGAAAATGCCAAATTTTGGTAAATGATACTGTGCGACAATGATATGGCGTTCGTTGAATGATATTATAACAACAATAATCGAGATGAATTTTTCAATTTCTCAAAACCTTCTCATAAAAACTTAAATGATTGGATTTAGTCTTGAAAAAGTCGTATAACTAAGATTTATTTCATCATTCGGCTCCCTCCAACTTCAACTCCTAGTGTGGTTTAGTTGTTTTTAAGTTATGTAAGATGGGAGAGTTTGTTTGCAGGAGAGTTTAATTGTGTTGTGCATGTGCCTCTCCCTCTCACAACTGGTGGCCTCATCAGAGATTATCAAGGGACTTGGATTCTGTTAGGAAATTTGAACAACGCACTCAAACTCACCAATACACAAAACTCTCATGATCTCAGATGTTATGAATCACAGAAAACAAACCAGAGAGAGAGAAAGAACACAGGTATACGAGATTTGGCAACTGCCTACTCCTTGGGAGCCACATCAGTTCACTAGATTCAATGTATGAAACTCTTAAAGTCTCTCTCTTTAAGTGCAACAACTTTTTCACAAAAGAATATGACATTTTAAACCCTAAAAAACTGGTTAAGGGCCTTATATACGTAATATGTTCGTGTCTGATGGGTTTGACCAATTCGCGGCGGTCCTTGCCATTTTTACAGCAACTTCAAAACCTATAGACTATCCTGACCAAAAGTACTAAAACTTCAGAAATTGGTTTTCGCGACCCAACAATCTCCCAGTCGAAGATTTATTTCTGAACCTATCTTATAACTCCATCAAAACTACAAAGTGAATGTAGTGATCTTCACCCCTCTTCGTGTAGCTGGAGCCTTTCAACTCTTAAAGCATGATGGCCAACTAGAGTTGAACACAACTTCAGTTTTTCAATGGTAATCGGCTTTGTCAGCATATCTACTGGATTTTTGCTCCCCAAAATCTTTTCAAGGTACTTCACATCAATGTTCTTCACTCTGGCATGAAAGACCAGATTCTTTGCAAGGTGTATGGCAGGTTGGCTATCATTGAAAACAACAAAGTCCTCTTGCTTCAAACCCAACTCACCTAGAAACGTCTTTAACCAAATCATCTCCTTAGTAGCCTCTGTCACGGCAACATACTCAGCTTCTTCATCGATAAAGTTACTATCTTCTACAGACATGAGACCCCATTCATTGTTGTTGATCCCAAAGTGTAAACATAACCCCTGGTACTTCACCTCATATCATGATCACCTGCGAAGTCAACATCCTCTCACCATCAAATCTCCTCTTTCAAAACAAAATGGTAGATCAATGGTCCCTCGTAAATACCGCAAAATCCACTTTACGGGCTCCCAATTCTGTTTCCTCGGATTGCTTGCAAACTTGCTCACAACTCCTACTGCAAGGGCAATATCCGGCCTTATGCAGACCATCACATACATAAGGCTACCAATGGCCAAGGCATAAGGACCTTAGCCATATACACCTTCTCAGCATCTGACTTAGGAGATTACACATCAAAAGCCTCAACTGACTTCGTAGAGGTGCGCAAACTGCTTTGGCGTTTTGCATATTGAACCTCTCAACGACCCGTTCAATATATCCAGCCTGACTCAACTTCAAGAACCCTTAAGTTCTATCCCTGCTGATTCTCATCCCACGTATCTGCTTCTCCGCATCCAAATTTTTCATGGCAAATTCTCTTGCCAACTGTTGTTTCACCGTGTTTATCTCATGTAGACAAGACCTAGCCATAATCATATCATCTACGTGAAACAATAATATAATGTAGCTTGACTTACACAGTTTAAGGTAACAACAGTGACCTACATTGCATCTAGTGTAGCTGCTACGCTGCATGAACCCATCAAATTTCTTGTATCACTGTTTGGGAGCATGTTTCAACCCATACAGGCTCTTCTTGAGCCTACGAATCAACTCTTTCTTGCTCTTCTTAATGAAGCCAACAGGCTACTTCATGTAGATTTCTTCATCCAAGTCACCATGCAGAAATGTAGTTTTAACATCCAACTGTTTATGGGAGAGATTTTGTGTAGCCACCAAACTCAAAACTACTCGGATTAGGGGTGTACACGGTCCGGATCGAATCGGATTGGCATGAATCCAATCCTAATCCACGAGTCATGGTTTTCCGAAAATACAATCCGTGTCCGGACCAAAAGTCTCACGGTCCTGTTCCAATCGGATCCGCAAGTCACGGATTGATTCCGGTTTTATCCATGGATTACATGTCATACGTAATTAAGTAACAAACAGTTTGATCAAAATAAAATCCTAATAGATCCAAAGTAGAAAACAGAGAGATCTTAGATGGAGCCACAACTAGGACCTAAATAAGCAGCAGTAGAAGCATGTAGCTTTGTTTAGTTACATAGTGTAATAAAAACAACGGCAATTTAATACCAAAAAAAAAAAAAAACAACAGTGAAGAACAACTGATGTAGTGAACAACAACTACTGAATTCATGAAAGTTGAACACAATTGCAATGTCGTGGAATACATCAAAGTCCAATACAAATTGACAATATTTATAGGAGATAACAGTATAACCCTATATCAAATTGGCAATATTTATGAAAAGTGGTAAAATTGTTTATTTATACTATATATATCTATATTAAAAAAATTATATATAATAAAAATCTCACGGTCTGGATCGGTAAATCTATGGTTTCAAATTCAAAATCCGTGTCTGGACCGCGAGTCACGGTTTATTATTCAAAATCTCACGGTTCAGACCGGTTCGGTTCGGTTCGGACCGGATTCACAGGTCACCAATTTTTTTGTGCAGCCCTAACTCGGATAGTGATTATCTTCACAATTGGAGAAAATATCTTCGTATGGTCCACCCCTTATTTTCTGTTGGAACCCTTTCCCAACTAGTCTGGCCTTATACCTCTTACTACCATCGCTTTCCTGTTTGACCGGGTAAACCTACTTGTTCTGTAAAGCCTTTTCCCAGCTAGAAGCCTAGACAACTCTCAAGTCTAATTAGAGTGGAGAGAATCCATCTCCTCTTGCATAGCACGCTCCCACTTATCTGAGTCACTGACCTGCAAAGCCTCGTCATAGCAAGACGGTTCCTCACTGCATGTCAAAAGCAAGTAATACAACGATGAACGATATTTTGGATTAGGTTTCGGTACCCTTGTTGATCTTCTCAATGTGAGAACTGGTGGGCTAGATGATAGGCGCGCAATATCACAGATATAAGCGCCTAAGTAGGGCGAATTATCGCGTTAGAGGCGCGATTTATTCCATTTTCCACTTGATGCGGTGTTGTCTTTGGTTTTTCTTGTTTTTTGGTTGTTTTGTAGGGAACAGGTCGGAAAGAGCGCGTAAAGTGGACACATGGCGGTCGGGCGTGTTGGGGACAGGTGGGACCCAAGTGAGGACGGCCAAACAAGCTTGGAAGTCATTTTAGGGGTTCCGGTATCGATACAGGACTTCTCCTGTATCGATACCCGTGTGCCAATTTGGGAACAGAACGTCTGGGTATCGATACAGGACTTCTCCTGTATCGATATCGATGGTCTTAAATTGCCCGTTTTGACTTGCCACGTGTGTTGACTTCGGGGGAGGATAAATACCTCATTTTTGTTCCGAATTAGGGTTCGAACTTGGCTAGGTTTTTCTTAGTTTTTCGCAGCCGTTTTTCTTTTGGAGTTGTTACTTTCCGGAGCTTGTTCGATTGAAGTTTTAGAGTTTTATTCGCTGATTCTCGCATTGCTTCGGTAACGTTTCTGTTTATTTACTTTAATCTCAGTTCGCGGGAGTTTGTCCGCGATCTGAGATTCGAATCTTTGTTTTAATTGATATTCAAGTTTAATAGCATGTTTAATTTCAGAATTTTGTTATTCGTTCTAGCTAATATGAGTGAGTAGTTCTATAGGTATGGTCGCGGGGTGATTAACACACCGTGGCCAGGGCTGGGTCTGTTCTCGCTCCTGTTTCCAGAATTAACAAAGGTAAAAGCAATTTTAGGTTATTAAAGTACCTTCGTTGGATGAATCCGGGCATTGTCTGAAAACTCGTTCTACGCTGTACATGGGTAAACGGCGACCACGAGGATTCGCATCTTTCGGGGTATCTTTTTCTCTCTAAAATCAAACGTTTTCAGAACATCGAACTGAGCGGAACTATCTAGATCTGGTCACTGTTGTTATGAACCCTACGACCGTACTTTCTTTTAATAGTTTAATCAAATCAGTTTTATCTTAGTTTAGTTAATTTTCCCATCAAATCACAAAGGGTGGCTACCTAAGAGCCGTTTTAGATCTCACAACCCGAGTTTTTAGTTAAGCATCCTCCACCGTCTCTATGGATTCGATTCCGGTCTTACCGGGTATTATGCTACACCGGTCTCAGCCCTACGCTTGGGGCAACCCATTAATTTAGGTCTAGGATTTGGTCAAGCACTAGACCCTGTCTCTAAAATTGCCCCATCTGAAACTGTCTCCTACCTGGTCAGAACTCTGTTCAACCCCACTACTTTCTGGAAGATCATCCAACTCAAGTTACTTAAATGTGCCCCCATCTAATGTTGAACTCCCACTGTTTTGTTTGTTATCACTGTCCTTGTACAACACCAACTCATTGGATACGACATCCCTCATTTTGATTATCTTTGAATTTTTCTCATCCCAAAAACGATAACAAAATCACTATCGTACCCAAAGAACATGCACTTCTGTGACTTAGCATCTAGCTTGTCACTAACATTGTCCCTAACATGAACATAAGAAACATAACCAAAAACTCGTAAATGTGAGAGATTTACCTCTTTATCACTCCAAACCTCCTTCGGTATCCCAAAGTTCAACGAAATTGATAGTACATGGTTGATTAAGTACGCTGCTATATTCACCGCATCTGCCCAAATTGTTTTTGGCAACCTTGTGTGTATCCGCATGCTCCTTGCACTCTCTGTTAATGTTCTGTTCATTTGCTCTGCAATGCCATTCTATTGTGGAGTACTCGGAAGTGTCCTCTCTAAGCAAATCCCGGATAGAGCACATGCTCTCTTGAGCTCTCCTAGCTCATACTCTCCACCATTGCCTGACCTCAAACACTTCAATTTCAAATTTGTCTTATTCTCAACCAAGACTTTCCACTTCTTGAAGATCTCATAAACCTCTAACTTGTGCGTTATGAAGTATACCCATACCTTTCTTGAGTGATCATTAGTAAAGGTAACAAAGTATATGGAACCGCTAAGAGATGGCACAATACTTGGACCTCATACGTCTGTATGAACAAGCTCCAGCTTGTTAGGCTTGGGAGGTCTGCCACCCTTTTGAAAACTGATCCACTTCTGCTTGCCGAAGATACAGTCTTCGCACATGTTAAACACCACTGACTCAAAGCCCTGGTAGTTTTCCCTGTGACTGCAAAACCTTCATTCCGTTCTTGCTCATGTGTCCTAACCTACTGTGCCATAAATCTGAACTCATCCTGTTATCTGCCATAACAAGTGCATTCCCTAAATGTGAAGTCAAATAAAGGGTACCACTCTTTTTACCCCGTGCAACCACCATATTATTATTGGTGTCTTTTGAGTGTCCCGTGTGGATGTTGAAATATAACCCGCTATTCTCAATTGCTCTGATCAGCTGCAAAATGTGTCTGACATCTTTCAAACACCACATATAACCCGTTGTCTTAATCTGCACATCCTTATTTCCCATGATGTTACACGGCTCTTTGTCGCCAAAGTATACCTGTATGACGTTGCCTGCCACATAGTTCTTCAGAACCCACTTGTTAGTAGTCGTGTGGAATGAGTCACATGAATCAATTACCCATGACTCGGCGATACTGTCCATAGAAAGAATAAGTGCATCCTGCACAACGTGAGCCTCCTAGTCACCATTACTTTTCTTTGGAGCCTTGCAAAATGATGACATGTGAACCACCTAACCACAATTCCAACATTCACCTTTAATTTCCCGTACTTGTGATTTCCCACGTTTTCCTTTGACGCGTGACTTTGATTGATCCCTGTTCCGATTCTGACTACCCTTGGTCTGGCTTCTGCCCCTCTACTCAAAACTTAGAGCTGAAGCTGAACCACTTGAATTGGATACTACTGCTAGTGATTTCCTCCTAACTTCTTCAGTTAGAATCAAACTCACAATTTCGCTCAGTTTGATTTTCCTCTTCCCAGCTGAATTACTAACAGTAGTAACCGTATCCTGCCAGCTCTTTGGCAACTAAGACTGGTGTACGAGGATAAATCCGCGTAACCCTGGATCACGTGCTTCCTTGAATCAACCCTAGATCTGCAAGACAGAAAAAGGGTTAGAGCACCTTTGCCTCTCGTTGGCAAAGGCCCTCCGATGCCTAAGTTAGTATCACGCACTTGAGAGCTCAAAACACAATGCGTATGAAAATAGGTTTCACAGCGTACCTTTCTTCATGGATATCGTTCTGTATTTATAGGTGTAAACGTGCTTCATATTAGGCATCTCGTGCCCCTGTTTCCTATTCTCTTTAGGAATCCTTTTCCTGATAGGACTTTCCTATTAGGGACAAGTCTCCACGTCCTGCTAGATCTCGTCTAGCAGGGGTCTTCCTTTCCTTATAGGATTCTTTCCTATATGAGGTATACTCCTTATCTCATTAGGACTTCCCATATCAGTCCCCTATATCATGGGATTGTTTCCTTATCACATAAGGATCCGTTATAGAATATTCTGGAATGTCTCACCGCCTTACTCTTGGCGGTGCCGTGCTTCCACGTAGCTCGGAATAACCCGTACATAACTCAGCTCATCGCACCGAGCTGATTTATGTATTCCAGAATGCTATTTGAGCTATACACGTAGCTCACTTAGCTCGACCGTACCAGGGGTATCCCTTTATGTTTTATGCCGAGCTAGTGCATCCTGATATATTAAATTACTTAATTATCCTGACCTTATTCATGGTCCGGGATCAGCTCGGCACAGGGCCCACGGACTCCCTATGTGGTGCCGAGCTATTCACCCTCTCGTGGTGATCGCCATAGGCACGTGCTATGCCTAATAGTAGGGTAATCAGATTTTACCCACTCCAATTGCTCCCCAGCTCTGCTACTGCTGTCATTCATCAGCAGTGCGCAGAGCTTCCATGATTCCAGATGCATCTTCTTGCACGCCTCCCCCTCACGTGGGGAACGAGACTGCTCTCGCATTAAATGCGAAATGACCCATTGGTCACCGGATAAGCCCAAAGGACGTTTTCTGCTGACGTGTCCAGATGCGTCATACCCAACTTTTATGGGGTTTCGGGCGGGACAATCATTATTCTTCCCCAAAAAATCTTCTAAACCCAAAAACCTCTCCCCTCCTCTTTCACTTCACACTCGTCAAAAGCAAAGAAGAGAGAGAGAAAAACACTTCTGCCATTTCCGTCATCTGAATTCGTCTGCAACCTTGCTTGTTGTCTCCGATTTTCGTCGGAGAACTTCCTTCCATCTGCGCCGGAAAACATTTCCTTAGGCTCGTCTTCGTCACGTAAGTGGCCCTTCCAGATCTTCCTTTCTACCTCGCGTTTCATCTTCTTCGTTGTTTCCTCTGTGTCTGTTTGTCTTTTCGTTCCCTGGGTTTCAACTGCGAAACCCTAAATCTCCAGCAGGAATGGGTAAACATAGGACTCTTCTTGGTAACCCCCAAAAGATATTGGAGTTTCGACGGGATTACAATATCCCTGCTGACATTCAATTCAGATTAAACAACCGAAATGACTTGAGAGAGGTAGATTTGGACGAACAAAAAATTCTTATCCCTTTGATCTTCATAGTAGAAGGGGGCCTTAGGCTCCCTTTACACCCTTTCTTCAGGGAGGTTTGCTCCAGATGCAGATTGAACCCTATGCAGCTCTGCCCTAATTTCGTTAGGGTGGTCATGGGCACGATTGCCCTAAACAGGTTGCTCGGCCTGCATCTCGATTGGTGGGACTTACACTACCTCTATAGTGTAGTCCCCACAGCAGATCAAAATTATTATTTCAAGGCTAGAGACCCCGAGCAGAAACTCATTACCGACCTTCCCAATTCCTCGAAGGGCGAGGCGGATGACTTTCTCATAGTCACCGGCAATTGGGAGCCAAAGGATGCAGAGGGGAATGTCATTGGCTTCTCCTGCCCTACGGCTACAGGCAGACCACGTTAGTACTTCGTTCTTTGCATTTTCATTCTCTCTTTCTTTTTAAATCTCTTTAAAAGCCGTTCTTAACCATCTTTTTCTTCTCTTGTGTTTGTTTTGCAGCGAGCAACCTTAATCGCGGTGGCCGCCTTATTCACGGCAATCTTCATCGCGAGGATATTGCTCGGGCCCTGTACTTCGACGGCTTTGCACCAACCCCTGTTGGTCTTGGCCGTGCAGCTCACCTGCTTTTGGACTACATTCCAACGTACTGGGGTGGTATCAGAAGGGTCGGCGAACCAAGATCGAGACACCCCTGGCCTCCAGCTGCCCCATTGGTCGCCACACGCCCCCCAGCTGAACAAGGGTCTCGTTCTCGTCGAGGCCGATCTAGAAGGGGATTAGCGCGTTCTCGAGCCCCTAGGGACTTGCAGCAGCAAGTCACGTTTGCACATATCCCGGAGGTTCTCACCGCCATCCCTATCCTCACCCGTACCGACCAGGACGCAAGCACATCTGGACGGGCGGAGGCCGAAGAAGGAGAAGAAGAAGGAGAAGAAGAAAGAGTTGCTGGGTTTGACCACCGTGAACTCATCTGATCCCTGACCGAGCAATCCGCCCTTCTCGCGGATTCAGACGATTCACCAGGCTACTCCCCTTCTCCAGCCCGAGAAGAAATGCCGCTTCAACCGATTAATTTGCTGGACGAGTTAAACTTCGGAGGACGGACTTCCCGTGCTCGCCCTGCCGTTCAAGCCACTATCCCTTCTCAATTAACAGCCTCTCTCCCCGATCAACAAGCGGACAAGAGACCTGCAGAGAGCCCTCAGGACGTCCAACCCCCCTTGCAGAGGAGGAGGACTGGGGATTCAAGCCCTGGTCAACGCTTTACCAACTCTCCACCTCTGGTGCAGTCCTGGGCCCCAACCATGGCACGCCCTGATGGTACCCCTGTGGACGGCCCACCGAGATCGCTCGAAAAAGATTGTGATTTGTTAGAGTCGCCACCCGGATTTGAGGTCCGAATCCGAGAAACCGATAAAAATATGACTCATTGCCCACAGAAAGAGATTTTACTGATCATAACGGAACCACAGATTTCTCGGATTCGGGGGTTTGGTTACGAGAGGGGAAGGGTTTTACGGCACCCCTCTCGCCCGGTCCGTGAACCGGTCTCTACTCAACATTTTGTGGGATTTTAGAAATGTTTAAAATTTGATTTATTCACATAAATGGGAATCGGGGATAGGAACCACATAGCAACAAAACATGCAAGAGATGCGATTTTACTGTGGATGCTTGTGCGTGCAATCTACATGGATGATGAACATGATACTACAAATATTCATAGAAATTAATTACAACAGAAATCGTACAATAACCCAAAAAAAATCATGGACATGAGACTTATTAAACTGTTTGCAATCTGGATTCCAGAATGGGGGTTGAGCGCTCAAGGGTGGTGACTTGAGCGCTCAACCCTCATTCCACCCGAACATTTTCCTTGTTGGTTTTTGATATTTGATGTTGCTTTAAGACTTAAATACATCACAGAAAGATCACACAAGCATCACCTCTCTTCAAAAATCACCAGAAAATGCTTAGAACAAACTTGCTTTAGAACCAGCTTGAGCGCTCAAGGCTCATGGGTTGAGCGCTCAAACCAATTCTGCAAAACAGAGGGATCCAAATCACAAACACTATACTGACAACCTATATACACTTAACAAAGAATTAAACCATAAGCCATCACTCAAATTGCTGGAAAACTGCAAATAGGCCAAGAACAGCTTGAGCGCTCAAAGATCTGACCTTGAGCGCTCAAGCCATAACATGGCCTTCCACTGTTTAACCTTTTAACTGATTTTACTACTTCCTCAAGACCACCAAAAGCATAAAATAAAGTTTCAAAATGACAGACAGCCACTGTTTTGCAATCAAACATGAGAAATTTGAAGTTTTTTTTGATGTTTAATCACTATGAAATGGTTAATTTACATTCATGCATGTAATTTTGTTGTGGAAATAAACTGTTTTGAAAGCTACATGAACACAATTAACTTCTAGACAATGATCAAACCAAAAGAAAGTTCAGATGTTAGCAAAACAGTGGCCTGTTCAAAACTGGGCTTGAGCGCTCAAGGCCAGAGGCTTGAGCGCTCAAACCTGCTGTAACTGCAAATTTGAAAAAGGTTTTTAAGCAAATTTCAGGCCTTTGTGAGTTCAATGCAAGTATAGAGAACTTGCTTAAACTCACTAGCCTTCCTCAGAAAGATCAAAACAGTGAGTTCATCACATGTTTTTACTACCTTTTGGAAAATGTTTGGGACTTGAGCTTGATTCTGGACTTTGAGAGGTTGATTATGGATGTTCTTGGCTTGTATTCTGTACGAATTGGACAATGTAGGTGGTTGACAGATGATCAAGGGTCGAATTTCTGGGTTTTGTGGATGGTATTGTAGGTGGTTTTAATGGTAGAAGGATGGTTTTGAAGAGAGAGAGAGAGGGGAGTGGTTTTTTGGTTTAGAAACTGAAGGTAAAGAGTGGTGGAATTCGTCCCTCAAACCAGGGGGCAATGGGTGGTTTTATAGAGTGAGTGGGAGGGAAGAAAGGAGAGAGAGAGAAGTGGGTTTATGTATTTGAGAGCATTTCAGGCGTATTTTAGGACTTAGTGGGGTGTATTATACGTATAGGGATCGTATAAGATCAACCACAGACGCTCCCATGCAGGAAATCTCATGATGAGATACTCTGCAAGTTGCTGACTGGACGGGGGTTGAGCGCTCAAGGCTGTGGACTTGAGCGCTCAAGGTGCTCCTCAGGGGTTTGAGCGCTCAAAGACATGGGCTTGAGCGCTCAAGGCTATGGATGGCAGATTGATGGTTTGGCTTGGTTCAACAATGCTTGGGTTAGTTTGGCACATTTTGATTGCTTGGGTAGTGTTTGGTTGGTTTTGGTCAAACTCAAATCATTTTCACCAGTTCCAGGTAGTCGCGATTGATCCGTTTCATCATCGGAGATGCACGAGCGTATCTCGGGTTCAAAATTGGGGTGTCTACAGTTGCCCCTCTTGGATGAGACTCGATACCATTGATTTGGTATGAGTAACGTCCAAGATATAGACACCCAACTCTTTATCCGTAATACATCTCAAACTGCCAAAAGGAAACATTAAAAATCAATCGGTCGTGCCATTCAGGCTGCCTACGTACCCCACTGTAGGGATCAGACCGGCGTAGTTCCTGGGGGCATCAAACAAATGCAATGGGTTCTCCTGTCCCTCAGGACGATTGATCAAAAAAAAAGTTTGGTCCCTCAGGACAAATGATACAACGCGAATCAACGAGCCTTCCTGGGTCGTGAAACGCCTTAGCGAATGAAGCAAATAATGGTGATTGTGATTGTGATTGTGATTGTGATTGTGATTGTGATTGTGATTGTGATTATGATTGTGTAGCTACCCTCTGAACAACGAGGAGGCTAATTTTAATGGGGCTATCCCTTGAGCAACAAGATAGCCAATGATAAGATGATTGTCTACTGAGCAACGAGACAATCGATACGCTGTTGAACCGAACACATAAATATGATGGTTTTAGCGGCATGACAGTTAGGTGATCAACAAAAACTCAGATGATTAATGAGATTGACTTGGAACATGGTTGCTAAACATGATTTTAGACGAGCACGTGGCTTTCAAAATGATGATGTAAACGAGCACGTGGCCCTCAGACCATAATCAAAACACTTCGCGCATACGTTAACGCGAAAACATGATTGGTGAACTATGATTTAAACGAGCACATGGCCCTCAGACCGCAGTCAAAACACTTCGCGCATACGCTAACGCGAAAACATGATTGGTGAACTATGATTTAAACGAGCACGTGGCCCTCAGAAAATGATTTAAATGAGCCTAAAGCTCTCAGACCGCAGTCAAAATACTTCGCGCATACGCTAACGCGAAGCATGATACACAACACATCTTGATTGATTAACACGGTCTAGCGCGACCAATTACCGAGATTTTAGATCCTTGGATCATTACGCGTTCAGTTGATTGGCACCGACAAGTCCAAAGTATACTAACAAATCATAAGGGATGCCCAAAATGCCCCTGCAAAGCTTACAAAAGAAGCCAAGAATCCTGCCAGGATTGGGTTTGAGCGCTCAGGGTCCTCCCCCTTGAGCGCTCAACCCTACCCTGAGCGCTCAACTCCAAAGCCTTGAGCGCTCAACTTCACAAGTTGACCCTCCAGCGCTCAAAAGGTCCAGCTTGAGCGCTTAGACCCCTGATCGGGGACGACGGTTCAGAATCATAACGTCCGTTTTAACTCCGATTTACACCAATTAAACTTCACAACGTTCAAAAACTCTTCCGAAATCAAACCTCCATACTCCTCTCGCGATTCCGAGCCAAACCCATTCGTTTCTCACTCAAATTTTCTGCAAAATCGGAAACCCCAAATTCCTAGGGTTTTCCCGCACGGTCTCGGTCCAATTTCTGTTCAATTAAGGTTCGAATCACGCTTAGATCGGTTTTCATGGAGAATCCCGATGAGTCACGGCTTCCGGTGGACTCGCCGACGTCGAGGGAAGGCAACGGTGGTAGTGCGGTGGTTTTGCCACAGCCGAGCTTGAGCGCTCAAGGCCCTGGCCCGGCGGTTGAGGGGCCATCAGAGGCTGTGCCACCATCCACGGCCATGGAGGCGGTTGGAAATGAAGAAGGAGAGAGGGAGAGAGAGGGTGGCAGTGGGGGGAGTGGTCTAAGTGGTGGTGACGGTGAGGGTGGTAATGGCGGTGATGGTGGTGGTGATGATGGTGGTGGTGGTGGTGAGGGTAGTGGTGCCGGTGGTGGTGACGGTGGTGATGATGGTGGTGCCGGTGGTGGTGACGGTGGTGATGGTGGCCCGGCACCGGAGAGGGTAGAGGAGAGGGGAGAGGGGATGGAGATGGTGGAGGTCCATGACGTGGACAGCGACGGTAGTGAGGATACAGTTGAGGAGAGGGGGACGAGCGGTGGCGATGGCGGAGATAGGGCGGAGGGTACTAGCGGGGTCACCAGGACTAGGGTTGACCGCTGGAGGATAGAGCCGAGACCTCGCCAGCAGCCTAGCGGAGTAGATAGGGGGAAGGCGGTGGTGATTGGTGGGGAGTCACTGACTCGTGGTCAGAGTAGTAGACCGGCAGATCAGGGGCCGGTTGGGATTTCTCGGGAGGACTATCTTGAGCACGCGCCGCCGGAGGTGGTGATGGCGGCCGCAGCAGATGCCCCGGGGATCTTAGATGCAGCGAGGGAGGCTGTAGTCGAGAGCAGAGAGAGAGAGGTGGCGATGCTACGGGAGGCAGCCGCGGAGGATGAGGCGGCGAGAGCTTTTTTGCGAGGAGTTTGAGACAGAGGAGGCGGCGGAGGAGGCGAGGACACAGGCTGAGGAGGAGGAGAGGGCAGCTGGACGGAGGGTGACGGTGGTCCAGGCTGCTAGACTGTGGTTGAGGAGGGGGAGACCAGCTTTCGATGCGGCGACTTACGCTCCACCGGTGCACCTCTTCGTGCCTTCCGCTTCAGATGCTTACACTCCCCAACGGGAGTTGTACTTTGGAGAGGAGGTGCTACTGGACCCCGAGGTCCACCTTTCGACAGACTGCCTGACGGTACACTTGCTTTTACTTCCTTGCTTCATTGTTTTTACGCACTTTAGCAATTAATACTCCTGATTTGCATTGAATGATTGAATTACTGCTTGTTGATGACTGGATTCGGATAAGAAATCGGACTGACATTTGACTGCTTGACTGTCTGTTTGATTGCGTGCAGAATGACTTGCGCTTGAAGGCTCATGGAGGCATGGGCTCAAGTTGGGAGATATACCAGCAGCTGCATGCCTCTGTGAGGGCTTTGGTGGACCTGGCCGGGTTTGGGAGGTTCATCCCGACTCTCACGGGCACACAGCACGACCATGCTGTGGTGACAGCACTGGCCGAGAGGTGGAGGGACTCTACGAGTTCTTTCCATCTCACCTTCGGAGAGGCGACGATGACACCGCTGGACTTCTCGGCGATCACGGGGCTGCAGGTTGGAGGAGACCCGATCCCGTTTGACTCGGGGATTGGCAGGGATGATGCGGCGCTGAGGTGGTTCTTGGGCTTCGTGCCCAACAAGGAGGGAGAGACGGCCACATATGGCCAATTCAAGACGAAGGGATTGGGCGAGCCGACTGATGAAGAGGATGCAGCACGGAAGGCGAGGTGCTATCTGTTATACTTGTTTGGGGCATCACTGTACCCAAACAGGCGTAACAGGGTGCATCTCTCCTATCTCGGAGGTTTGAGAGATTTCGCCAGGGCGGCGAGATATGACTGGGGAGGGGCAGCGTTGGGAAGCTGCTACGCGTTCATGAATGCTGTCTCTAGGCGGAAAGGGACAGGCATTTCAGGACTGTGGAGCGTCTGGGAGGTAAACTCAAAACTCTTAGTTTCAAATTTAATTGCATGCATCTCAATACTCGCACTTGATTATCAAAATTCGCACTGATTGACGGATTCGTTGTTTTCATTGCAGCTCTGGGCTTACGAGGTGTTGGGGTTACACCCCCCTGAGACACGACACCAGGACCCGAACGTCGTCCCCCGGGCGTTGTGCTGGGGTGAAGGCTTCCGCTACGGCGGCACAGCACGGGGGAACATCCACGTTCTCCGTGCTTCACTTGACAGACTCGCCGCTTCTCTGGTAAATATCGAGCTCTTTCTCATGTATTCAATTTGCTTTTGTTTTATTTCACAGTCGATTACTGATGCTCTTAACAACTCTTGCAGGTTCGCTGGGAGGTATGGGATGCCGTTGACGAGCCTTACCTGGCTCGGAGCAGGGAGCTCACGAGAGGGAGGGTCCTACTTGAGTGCCAGTACGGCTGGTTCTGGTACCTTGGTGACAGGGTGCTGCGCCAGTCGATACGGGCCGATAAACCACAGGTGCCAGGACGCCTTCCTCCCCGGGTGCTGATGACGTCCCGGTATACGCTGGCAGAGATTGAGCGCTACACGACGCCTGACCTGGACTTACGCCAGTATCTGCGCCCTGCTTTGAGCTATATCGACTACCGGAGCAGGTATCTGGCCGGTCCCCTGAGAGCGGCAGAGTGGATGGAGAGGATGGAGAGAGAGAAGGCCGCGAAGGCGCGTGCCTCAGCTGGCGGGGTGGCAAGAGGTGAGGGTACTAGTACCTCATCTCAGGAGATAGCGGGAGCTAGGTGGTGGGTGCGTGTCACCTCTGCCGGGGGTGAGATAGGGGACATAGACATCCCAAGGCCTCCAGCAGACTTCTCGCGGCTCGCAGCACCGGTAAGAAACACTTCATTCTTTCAATTTGTGAACTTCAATTATGATTGCCCAAATGTACTTGATGACTCAAATTTTGATGTGCTTGCAGGTTTCACATGAGGCGGTACAGACTTTGTATGAGCAGAACCGAGGACTGCGCGTCCTGATTCGCCGCCTCATAGCCGGAGAGGAGGTTACTATCCGCCGGGAGGGCGAGCCAGTACCTCCTGCTGCTCCTGGTCCGTCCCGACTGAGAGTCGCACCGGTATGCAATTTACCTTCCTTGTGCTTTCAATTCCTTGACTATACCATGTACTGATTCTTTCCTTGTTTGCTTGATGATGCAGCCGCCCGTGATCAGAAAGAGGACACATGACGGAGCTGGCGGTCCTGGAGACACGACTGTGCGGCTTGGGCGTTCAAAGCCTGCGGAGGTGAGGCCACGGAGATCGACCCGTCAGAGGGTGGAGGTAGCACCTGGAGGGATAGTCGAGACCACGAGCTCGAGCGATGACAGCGTTGATGACGCTAACTATCCCTCTTCCCGGCAGGAGCGACTGGAGCAGCGGCAGGGGGACGAGACTGAGAGCTCGGACGAGACGATGGATGAGGCGGAGTAGTACACAGTAGATATAGAGTAGCTTAGAGTCTTGTTTTTGCTTTTATATCTTTTCTTTTTGATCGGGCCTGCGTGCCCCAGTAGATAGATGGATTGGGCCTGCGTGCCCCAGTTGTGGATTTCTACATTGGGCGTCGTGTGCCCTGTACAGACTTGATGTTTTTGCCTTGCATGGATTTAGTTCAGTTTATGCACATGATTTGCACTTTCATTGTTCGTTGTATTACTTGCTGTTTTGATTTGTACAAACAAACAACCTGTTGTAGAATGTACGCGATTTATCCACCAAACTCTTGAATTCAAACATCCGAGTATAAAGTTTTAAAATTCAACCTTTAAGAAAAGCTAACATGTTCGAGAATTTGGACGAAACATGATTATTTGAATTTATGTACAACCGGAAGATGTATTTACATGACGCATAACTTGACACACTTCCCGCGTACAAGCAATCAATAACAATTTATACCAAGTGACCTTAGAACGGAATTTGATGTTCATAAGGCAAATTTGAAAGTAAGATGCTTCATGAGCCTCTTTGCATGTACTGAATTACCATGTTACCACCTTGACCAAGTCAAAAATGACATAAATGCCCCTGGGACCATGACCATTCATCAAGAAAACTTCTTAAAACCATTTTTGACACAGTGATGACCGCTATTTCATTGCTTGAATGAGCCGTCGGAACCTCAAAACCTTGAGTCTTTGAAGAATTGCCCCGGGAAATGTTCCGACAAGTCAAAAGTGCCTTCCGACACGTGTTTCAATGATTGGATATGGCTAGCAAGGCTTGGAAATGGATTTGAACATTTTGAATGGCCATTTTAAGCTTGTATCTCGTATCCGTACACGTATCGGCTTGATAACTCGGGGCACAGGACGTTCCGTGAAGTCATAAATGCTTATTGAGACTTGACTTGGGTGTTAAATGAGGTTTAAGAAGCTTAGAAGAAGTTTCAGGCATCAAACGGGCAATAATGCAGCTGCTGCAATCTGCTGCATTTTCTGCAGGCCTTGAGCGCTCAATGGGGCTTGAGCGCTCAAGCTCACCACCTTGAGCGCTCAAGGTGGTCTGGGGAAGTTGAGCGCTCAACTCTCTGGCCTTGAGCGCTCAATGCCTGTGCTGGGCTGGTTTGTGGTATTGCTTCCCAATGCATTTTTGGACTCTTTTGCATGGTTTCCTCTGTCCCAAATGTCTTGTTGCTCTGCTACAACACCTTTCAAGCTTTGAATATCACCTTCCCAAGGTCTTTTCACATTTTCCCCACAAATGCCGTACATTTCCAATGCATTTTCAAATTTTCAAACACAAATACTTTGAAAACATGCAATTGACCATCTTGAAAATGTAATCTTTAATTTCCAATGTTGCATGGCAAATTTGTAAGGTTCCTCACAAGTCCCCTATAAATACCATTCATGATCAAACTTTTCTCACACACCATTTCTACATCAATTCTCATTACATTCTTCAATAATTCTTCATTGCCCCAAACATGGCTTCCCTTGATCCTTCCATTATCAACACTTGGATTGCTAGCCTTGAAAACATCGATTGGTTCAACTTTCGGGGTCTTGGCCTTAATGCCCTTCGCCACCTCCACACTTTTCCTATTCGCCAGGACATCTTATGTGCCGCCGTCCGCTGTTGGGATTCAGAGCTCCATGTGTTCCGCTTCGGCATGCAAGAACTTTGCCCGACCGTCGAAGAATTTCAGGCATATCTTGGCGGCAATGCTTTTGCTGATCCCGTCATACCGCCCATCCGTCAAAATTACGCCAACATTCTCAGCAGGAAGCTTGGTCTTGGGAATGGTGCCGCGCGCTTTTTGATTCGCAACGAGACTCTCAACATCCTTCGTCTTTTTGCGGATTACAGCCCAACAGGCGATCTTTTAGATTTTACCGTTCAGAACAGGCGCATGTTTGCACTTTGCATG
Organism: Vaccinium vitis-idaea; assembly: GCA_963854785.1. Taxonomy (NCBI): domain Eukaryota; kingdom Viridiplantae; phylum Streptophyta; class Magnoliopsida; order Ericales; family Ericaceae; genus Vaccinium; species Vaccinium vitis-idaea. The sequence continues at coordinate 15,746,690 of OY978219.1, forward strand.
TGCCTCTTGGCATTATACTTGTTGGTCCCCAGTGATGGCCATCCCAATTCTGCCATTGTCGGTGTTGCTGCTCAGATCGAACAGCGGCGGGATGTAGTTCCTTTGGTTTTGGCTGAAACAATCATGGGCTTGGATGCGGTTAAAACTGGGAGAACAGATACATTTGCTGGGAGTCCACTTTTGCTTCAGGTTTGGTTTATTTGGTTTGGATGCTTTGGGTTTTTGGGAATTTTGGGGAATTTTTGGTTGTTTGGCTTTGGTTTTGACTTTGACTTGGGTGTTTTTGGTTTTGTAGATATGGCTGTGTGACAAGGTTGGGCTTTTGAGGGAGCCAGCAGGTGATTGGGTTTACGAGCCCCGGACTTGGGTGAGTAGGCCGTTTGTGCATGACGAGCCTGATGAAGATGAATGGGTTGACTTCTTCAGATCATTGGAAGAGGATCACATCACTTGGAGGTGCCATTGGTTGCCCTTGCCAGATATGACGGCCAATCACATGGGAGACACATGGGTGATTTTAGCGGGACTGCAAGGTTATGCATATTATTTTCCACAGCGTATTCTCCGTCAATACTGCATTCGCCAAGAAGTGGAGTATATAGTTCCCGCTACTTTCTGCCTTCCCGTATTCAAACATTCCGTTCTTGAGCGCTATCGTACTTCTTGGAGGCACAGGGTTGTTTGGGCTCCTGATCCCTACCCAACTATTCATTTGAATGGACACTACAGAGATTGGATGAGGATGCAGATGAGGGCCATACACTGAAGAAATTAGCACAACTTCTTTTCTGACCCACTAGGCTGTTTCCCAAAATAAATGGTGTTTTTTTTTTTTTTTTTTTTTTTTTTTTTTTTTTTTTTTATGCTCAGCTTATGTAATCGAAGAAGTGATTTGAATAAAATTGAATGATGAAGGGTTCCCCCTCTTGGTTCATCTAGTTCCATATGCTATCTTCTTCAAATATCACAATACTGCGGGCCAACTCATCAGATTTAGACCGAACCCCCAAGATAGGGTTGCCTACGTATCCCTTTTCAAGGAATCAGGTCATGGCGTAGTTCAGGGAAAGGTTCACTCGAGTATTATCACTCTCCTTTTTGTGCTCTAAGTTTTGCCTGGTGCCGCCTTTTCAGGTTTTCGGTCCAGCGAGCTTCTTTTAAATTTTCGCCTTAGATTTTGCCTAGACTGCCCAGTGTGGGTTTTCAGACTAGCAGGCTTGCTCTAATTTTTGCTTGAGTCGGTTCGCCCTTGCGATTTTCCGCCCAACGAGCATCTCTCAGGGGTAATATCGTTTGAGTTGGTCCAAGTTGACAAGATTGCTGAACTCGTTACCATCCAAATCAAGGATCACTGCTGCTCCACCGTCGAGGATAGTCTTGATGATGTATGGTCCTGCCCATTTTGGCCTGAATTTTCCCCGCGGATCGAATATCGGTGCCCGAATTTCCTTCACCACCATATCCCCTTCAATCAGATCCCTGGATTTCACCTTTTTGTTGAATGCGCGGGCAATTCTTCTCTGATATCCCTGAATGTGATACAATGCCCGCAACCTCCTTTCATCAAACAACATTAGCTCTGCGAATCTGTCGCTCAACCAATCGGCTTCGTTAATCTCACTTTCTATCATCACCCTTAGGGATGGTACTTCAAGCTCAATAGGAAGTACTGCTTCCATTCCGTAAACCAGTGAATAGGGCGTTGCCCCTGTTGGAGTTCGGATCGAAGTGCGGTACCCCCATAATGCTAATGGCAGCTTCTCATGCCAATCCCTGGATGACTCGATGGTTTTCTCCAAAATGTTCTTGATTGACTTGTTTGCTGCTTCTACTGCCCCATTGGTTTGTGGTCTGTATACTGTTGACTTGTGAACCTGAACATTGAATTCCTCAAGCACCTCTGCTGCTCTTCCTTTGAAATGTACACCATTGTCTGACACGAAGGCATTAGGAACCCCGTATCGGTAGATGATGTTTTGCTTAATGAAATGAGCCACTTGTACTGCGGTCAATGTAGCGTAAGAGGCCGACTCTACCCACTTCGTGAAATAATCAATTGCCACTAATATAAACTTGTGTCCGTTCGATGCTGGTGGCGTGATTTTCCCAATCACATCTATTCCCCATACTGAGAAAGGCCAAGGCGTCGCCATTGTATGAAGTTCAGATGGCGGCACATGCATGAGGTTAGCGTGGACCTGACACTTATGGCATCTCCGCACATACTGCACGCAATCTGTTTCCAAAGTCGACCAATAATACCCCTGCCTCAGAATCTTCTTTGCCATCATTAATCCACTCATGTGAGGACCGCAGATTCCTTCATGAATTTCCTCCATTACCCTTTTCGTGTCATCACCGTAGATGCATAACTTATGCATGCCACAATACGACCTTTTGTATAACCTTCCACCGCAGAGGATGTATTGCGAAGCTAATCTTTGTAATGCTATTCGGTCTTTCTTGTTTGCTCCTTCTGGATATTCTCCTTTCTCAACCAAATTCCAGATATCATGGTACCAAGGCAGGCCATCGTCAATTTCGCCAACATTCATCACATACTCGTATGCTGGCCTATTCCTTTGCTCAATCATAATTGGTCTCATTCTCACTCCCACGGGCAATTCTACCATGGATGCCAAGGTAGCAAGAGCGTCGGCAAACTGGTTTTTCATTCTCGGGATATGTGTAAAAGTAACTTGCTCGAATCGATGGATCAGGTCATCGAGGTCTTTGTGGTATGGTTTCAACTTTTCCTCTCGCACTTTCCAATCACCGTTGGCTTGAGAAACTACCAGATTCGAATCTCCAACCACTTCCAACTTCCTAACCCCAATTTCGAAAGCAGCCTCCATTCCAACAATGCACGCTTCATATTCTGCTTGATTATTGGTAACTTCGAAATTCAATTTGAAAGATAGGGGAATGTGCGGCCCTTCTGGTGAGACCAATAGTATGCCGATCCCGAATCCTCTCTGATTTGCAGCTCCATCGAAGTACAATTTCCAAACATCCTCTGTTACTGTCATAACGTGTTCATCGGGAAATTGGAACTCTGTATCTTCTGGCCCTTCGATTGGGTGATCTGCCAAGAATTCTGCCACAGCCCTGCCTTTCACCGATTTTCGCGTTACATACTTGAGTTCAAACTCGGCCAATAAGAGCAACCACCGTGCCAACTTTCCAGTGAGTGCCGGTTTCTCGAACAGATATTTGAGGGGGTCCATTCGAGAAATCAACACCACCGAATAAGCTAACATGTAATGCCTTAGCTTTTTAGAGGCCCATACAAGAGCCCAACAAGTCTTCTCCAAAGAAGTGTATCTTTCTTCGGCTCCGACCATTTTCTTACTTAGATAATACACTGCCTTCTCGATACCTGCTTCACCTTCTTGTGCCAACATGCAACCCATTGCAGACTGTGTTACTGATAAATACAGAATCAGCGGCTTTCCAGGTGTCGGCGGCATCAATACTGGGGGACTTTGAAGATACTGCCGAATTGATTCGAAGGCTTTTTGGCACCTGTCATCCCACTTGAACAGCACTCCTTTCTTGAGCAAATGAAACATCGGCTCGCAAGTTGAAGTCAACTTGGCGATGAATCTGCTGATGAACTGAATTTTCCCAAGAAAACTCCGAACCTCTTTTTCCGTCTTTGGTGGCTCCATTTCTAATATCGCCTTGATTTTCGTTGGATCAACTTCAATCCCTCGGGTAGTGATCATAAACCCCAACATTTTCCCTGCGGTGACTCCAAATGTGCACTTCTGTGGATTGAGGCGCATCCGATACTTCCGTATCCTTTCAAAGAACTTGCGTAACGCCGGAAGATGTCCTTCCCTTTCCTTGGCTTTTACAATCATGTCATCCACATATACCTCAACTTCTCTATGCATCATATCATGCAACAAAGTTGTTGCAGCCCGTTGATAAGTCGACCCTGCGTTCTTTAATCCAAACGGCATGACCCGATAACAGAACGTCCCCCATTCAGTGGTGAAGGTCGTTTTCTCCCGATCCTCTGGTGCCATCAAAATCTGATTGTATCCCGAAAAACCATCCATAAATGATAGCAGCGCGTGCCCTGCCGTGTTGTCTACCAATACATCAATGTGCGGTAAGGGAAAATCATCTTTCGGACTGGCTTTGTTTAAATCCCTGAAATCTACACATACCCTGACTTTTCCATCTTTCTTGGGCACCGGCACAATATTTGCAACCCACTGTGGATATTCAGTTACCATCAAAAAGCCGGCATTGAATTGCTTGGTGACTTCTTCTTTGACTTTTTCAACCCAATCTGGCCTGATTTTTCTCAATTTCTGTTTTACCGGTTTTGCATCAGGATACAGGGGAATTCGATGTTGCACAATTTCAGGATCGATTCCGGGCATATCTGCGTGGGACCAAGCAAAGACATCTTCAAATTCTTTGAGTAAATCGACGAGTAATTCTTGTTCCTCAGTAGATAGCCCGGAACCGATTTGAACCATGCGAGGATTCTCCTCATCCCTCAATTTAACTGAAATAACTTCTTCTTTTATTGGCTGAGCATGCCTTTCATTTTCCCTTTCGATTAGAGACTTGAGTTCTTTGGGTATTTCTCCCTCGAACTCAGTCTCATCATTGTCAGGGTCAACACAATTTATTTCGGGAACAGCAAAGTAAGCGAAATCACCGTTTATTTCATTAGCAAAGCCCTCTGGGGCACAGTACATGGCATCAGACTCAAACTCAAAATAGAAATGACGACGTGGAGGGCCAAGAGGCACAAACTCCGACTCACAGCCAAATTTAAACCCTGACTCAGACTCGAACTCTAACTTAGTGAATGCATTGGTAAATTTTACAACAGGAGTGAAAGTGCAATTCTTGTATTCACCGACTGCATCCACTATCAGCACACTGGGATCATCGAGGGCCTCCTGTCTGAGCATCATCACAGCTGGCTCTTCTTCATCCTTACCTGTCAGACTGACCTCATCGAACATTGACATCAAGACCCCATCATCCAAAGCCTCCATCCAATCTGCTTTAAGGTCTTTCACCAATTTCTCGACCTTTTCATGTTCATCTTCGCTGTCCCAAGCATCATTAGCAAAGATTTCGAACCCAGGGTGTACCTTTCCACTTATTTCATTTACAAACGGCTCAGGCTGGCCGCGATAAGGTGCATTCGACCCTTCTCCAACAAAGCGAATCCGACGGTTTGCACTGCTACTTGTTCCATTGGTCTTCCCTCTTTGCATCTCTTTCAGTGTAGGCTCGTATCCCAACCCGAAACGGCCTCGCTGAGAAGGGAATTCTGGAAATTGAGCCACCCCCTGGTGAGTTCGTCCCAAGCCCGTGCCTGGCAGATAAGACATTCTTCTCATCATCTCGAGGGCTGTGGTGCTGATTGAAAAATCGTCATCAATACGAAGCGTAAACACACCACCAGACGTATCGAAAGCAAAGCCCCCAAGCTGAACATCATTCTCATCATGCATAATTTCTAACAAAGGAGCATTGTCTTCAGCATGAGGGCGAATACCTGTATCTCCGTAAAGGGCAACTGTCCCACTTTCCAAACCGAGCAAAACCTTTTGATGCAAGGTAGATGGGACTGCCATAATATCAGATCGATGCATCCAGGGACGTCCCAACAACAAATTGAACGAAGCTGGGATCTCAAGCACATGAAACTCAACTGTTGACTTAAACCCCTCTGCAGCAATTTCCATTTCAACAGTCCCAAGCACATTGCGACGGGTGTTATCATAAGCCCGAACAGTGAGACTAGATGGTGTGAAATCCTTTGGTTTGAGTCCCAAACACAAAGCTGTTCGAAGAGGGCATACATTGAGTGCTGACCCATTGTCTATCAACACCACCGGGATCCATTTCCCCATGCACTTCATGGTGACATGCAAAGGCTTATTGTGGTCAGTTCCCTCAAGCGGCAGGTCAGCTTCGGTAAAGGTTACAACATGTTTGGTTGGCTTAGTGGCAATGGTAGGCTTGGTGACAATAGCGGCCATCATGGCTTCCGGGGTGATATCAGGCGCAATTTCCATGCAGGATAATGTTTGAGCGAGTTTCTGACGATGCTCACTGGAGCTCATAAGCAATCCCCAAATGGTAAGAGCGGCTGGAGTTTTCTCAAGTTGTTTCTGAATGGGATTTTCTTCATTGGTTGGCGGAGGCTTCGGACGGGGAACACGACTGTTGGCAGTAGAGGTAGCTTGGGGTTGGTTGGTTATTGGGTTAAAGAGATTTTGGAAATCAGCTGGGTTAGCGATTGGGTCGCTAAGGTTGTTTGGTGTGGCTAGGTTATTTTGTGGAGCTGGGTTGTTTTGTGGAGCTGGGTTGTTTTGTGGAGCTGGGTTGTTTTGTGGAGCTAGGTTGAATGGTAGCTGGTTTGTAGTATTTGGTGGTGGGATAGAAGTGTTTCCAGTGAACCTCTGAGGTGGTTGATAAAACCGACCACTCCGAAGAAGATGAAGAACCGAGTCGATGTCATCTCCCCATAAATCAGTGTAGTCCGTGTAGAAATCGACAAGATCCCCTTCCGCCTTTCTCTTTCCCTTTGCAATACTGGCTCCTTCCAAACCTTTGGTAATTCCTTCCACAGTCGCTTCACTCCAAACATCTCCATTTTCCATGGCAGCCTCGTTAACAGCCCAAACCTCATTGTTTCCGACCCACAACGGTGCTATGCCCTCATTCTGATTGGCCCACATATTTGCTACAACGTTTTCTTCCATTTGCTGCCCCCAAACATCGGGTAGGCCTCCATTTAAAACCATGATGTTGCAGTCCTCCGGGACTTGCACTCGGGGTACCGGAAGGTTTTCATCAACTATGTAATCATAAGGTGTGAACTCTATTCCTTCCGTCATTCGATTTATTGCGTTCTCACTCATCATGGAGAAATCAGGGCGACCCTCCCATAATGGTTGCATTGGAAAATATGCTTCTTCGAAGAACATGGGAAGTGTGGATCCATCCAGAGGGTCGTTAGGATCCATGAGCTGCCATTCATTAGGTGTGGGGTCCCATTCATCTTCTTGTGCACCATCAGGTGCCCCATTCTCTTCTTGCCAGTTTTGTCCTTGTCCTTCTTCCACAGGTTGTTGATCTTGTAGCATAGGCAATGGTTCAAATAGATTGGGAAGCGCAAATCCATCCAGTGGATCCTCAAACATCGGATCCCAAAGTAGGTTAATCATTGCATCAAATGGAAGTCCTTCATTAAGCTGTTCATTATGCGGCCAAACTTCTTCATTTGCCACATTGTTGGCCACCATCTGCTCATACTCCCGAGCTTCCATTGCCATTATCAAATCACCCCATTCTTGCCACACAGTAGGATCCAAGTGGATGTCTAGAAAGCATACTTCGTGCTCAACAGGTATTGGCACAATAGGCTTGGGGTCTGTTTCGGGTAGGATGAACTGGCTTGGGTCAAACGGAGTGGATTTTGGAGTGGAGCTAAAGGTAATTTGACCTATGTCAGTATTCCTTTTGTGGGTTGGCAAAGGGTTTGTGAGGATATTGGGCTTTTCAGTGGGATCTCGGATTTGTTTGTTGTCAATGAGATCTTGAATCTCATGACGCAGGCGCTGGCATCTTTCAGTGGGGTGACCGGGTGTCTGGTGAAATATACAGAAGGTGTTAGGGTTATATGTTGGCGGGGGATTTTGTGGAGGTGGAGTTGGCTGAAGAGGTTTGATTTTTCCCTGTTGTACGAGCCGTTCGAAAACAACAGGTAAAGGTAAGGGAAGAGGGGTGAAGATTCGCCGTCCTCTTTGATTTTGTGGTGGTTGAATTGATTGGATTGGTTGAGATAAAATGGCGTTTATGGGTTCGGCTTTATGGGATTGGTGATTCATGGTGTTGGATGAGGTACCGGCTGTGTAACTGGGGTTCGCATACAGGGAAGATGTGTTCCCAATGTAGTTTCGCTTTGGTTTGGGGAATGAGTCTCCTTTCTTTAGCATCCCGCTTTGTAGAGCTTCTTCAATCGACAGACCCATCTCAAAGTAGGTTTCAAAATTATGTGCTTGGGCCATGACCATGTACTGAGCCAAATCAGGTTGTAGGTTCTTGGTTATGATGCGCATTTGGTCCTTATCACTGGGACGATCGGTCATCTGCGCAGCCTTCGCTCTCCATCTTTTCACAAAATCTGCGAAAGATTCCCTTTCCTTCATCTTGATGCTCTCAAGCTCTCGAGTGGTGACTTTGAGTTGAACATTATACTCATACTGCTTAATGAAAGCAGCCACCATTTCTTCCCAAGTTTGTCTCTTTGAAATGTCAAGGGATAAGAGCCACTGGAGTGCAGGCCCTGTGAGAGTTTCGTGAAACATCTGTGCTATAGCAGGCTCATCAACTTCTTGTAACGAGAGGGAGCTTACATATGCCTGAATGTGTCCTCTCGGGTCCCCAGTCCCGTCAAACTTCTCGAAGTCTACATGCTTGAACCTTTTAGGAAGCTTTGCACCTGGGAAGATGCAGAGTTTGTTCATGTCAAAGCCGGTAATGGCTCGCTTTTCACTTTTAGCCACAGATTCTTCCAACTTAAGTATTTTTGCTAGCATTTCAGCCAGCTGAGGATTTTCAGGGGGAGGAGGCTGTTCCGGATGTTCATCATTGGGAATCTCCTGATCCCGAGCTTCATCATCATGTACCCGCTGTTGCGGTGGGGGAAGTCGACCCTGGATGTTTACCATAATTGCCATCAGTTGAGCGATTCGGGTGTCATTTCGGACCCTCTCATCATGCATTTCCTTTCTCAGTTGCTCAAACTCATTTGGGGGGTTTTGTCTCTGTTCTTCTGCCATACTTGTCTCGGCCTTTGGTGATAAAGATCTAGACAATCTTTGTCCAGGAGGTCGAGTCCAAACAGGTAAGGTCTTCTTCTTCTTTGCAGGCCCAATGATTCAAGAACTGATTATAAAGCAAAAACCGGACTCAGATGTGTACTCGATGTGTCTACTATGCACAAAATGAATGAATCATGAATGCTCACTATCGTCTCGCCACAACTTAACTCACGGAGTTAGTCTTATTTCTAGCCTTAGGAATTAGTCTACCGGTTTCGGAACTCACTTAGAATCGTTTGCACAGCAGATTGTATCAACACCACGGGTAAGTCATTACTCGGTGAGTACGGCGTTTCAAACTAAGCCTAGATGTTGACGCCGTAGCACTTTTCTTAACCATCCGAGACAAAGCAATGAGATGTTGCCATCCAGTTGCAATCAATTCTAAGGCTAGTCCGAAACACGGGTGGCCGTTCGGGCACGACCAACACCGGAGGTATCTCAAACTCCGTGGATTTTAAGTCTCCTAGACTACATGTACAATCTTAGGGTTAGTCTACCGGATCTGAATCTCACTTAAGATCATTGCACAGAAGATTTTCCAACACCCCGGGTAGACCATTACTCGGCAGGTTAAACTCCAAACTTTGTTGGAATCAGAGCCAATCGCTTTTCTTGATCATCCGAGACAAAGCAATTTGGATGTTGTAATCCAGATACCAATGATCTTAAGGCTAGTCCAAATCACGGTGGCCGTTCGGGCACGGCCAACACCGGAGGTATCTCAAACTCCGTGGATTTTAAGTCTCCTAGACTAAAAATTGACAATTTTGGAAGATTGCCTCAATCCTCAAGTTTTCTTTTTGAGTAATAAGTCCTTGATATCGGATGGTCGGATTTGGGAAATCCTGGTCCATACCACTTCCGACAATGATCTAAGATCAGATGCCTAAGGGCGATTGACCCTCCTCGGGCCAAGGTCCCTTAAACCTGTTTAGATCATTGTTTAGGAATTCGATGATCCAAATTTTCCCACGTCCGGCCGTCCTAAAAGGCTATCTCGCAGAAACAACGCGCATATAGAATGCACGATTCATCATTGGGCCAAGGCAACCTTCTACTAACTGTAAAGGCATTAAAACCAAATAGGATATGTACACAGAAAACCTATACCAACGACGCTCGCAGTGACTATATACAATGCAAATGTATGAATGCAACATGGCATGGCGAGAAAAAGCGGTAACACATAGCACGTAACAAGATGGAGCATGTAAACTTAACGCACGGGTGGATTACTAAACGTGGGGTTCTATGGTTAACTATATGCAGAGGCCGGTTTTGGTCACTAAGGGTACCCCGGACTCAAAATCAAAACTGTCTCCTACCGTTTTTAAAAAAAACGATAGTGACAATGTGATTTATCACGGTCGAGGGCTGCTGGGCATTTCGGGATTCCCTGTCACCGGCAAGCCGGGCAGGATTGCCAAAACACGCCAGCGGGGGTTAAGAACCATGCAAGTGCAATGCAAAAATTAAATTCCAAACATCTGAAAAATCCCACAAAATATTTTTCGAATTAAACCCACTTTGATTAACACATATTTCAATAAAATTACACAAGTGCAACAAAAATTGCGCAAGTGTAATTAAATAAAATATATATTAACCAATGTCCCCAGCAGAGTCGCCAGCTTGTGGACGGCCCACCGAGATCGCTCGAAAAAGATTGTGATTTGTTAGAGTCGCCACCCGGATTTGAGGTCCGAATCCGAGAAACCGATAAAAATATGACTCATTGCCCACAGAAAGAGATTTTACTGATCATAACGGAACCACAGATTTCTCGGATTCGGGGGTTTGGTTACGAGAGGGGAAGGGTTTTACGGCACCCCTCTCGCCCGGTCCGTGAACCGGTCTCTACTCAACATTTTGTGGGATTTTAGAAATGTTTAAAATTTGATTTATTCACATAAATGGGAATCGGGGATAGGAACCACATAGCAACAAAACATGCAAGAGATGCGATTTTACTGTGGATGCTTGTGCGTGCAATCTACATGGATGATGAACATGATACTACAAATATTCATAGAAATTAATTACAACAGAAATCGTACAATAACCCAAAAAAAATCATGGACATGAGACTTATTAAACTGTTTGCAATCTGGATTCCAGAATGGGGGTTGAGCGCTCAAGGGTGGTGACTTGAGCGCTCAACCCTCATTCCACCCGAACATTTTCCTTGTTGGTTTTTGATATTTGATGTTGCTTTAAGACTTAAATACATCACAGAAAGATCACACAAGCATCACCTCTCTTCAAAAATCACCAGAAAATGCTTAGAACAAACTTGCTTTAGAACCAGCTTGAGCGCTCAAGGCTCATGGGTTGAGCGCTCAAACCAATTCTGCAAAACAGAGGGATCCAAATCACAAACACTATACTGACAACCTATATACACTTAACAAAGAATTAAACCATAAGCCATCACTCAAATTGCTGGAAAACTGCAAATAGGCCAAGAACAGCTTGAGCGCTCAAAGATCTGACCTTGAGCGCTCAAGCCATAACATGGCCTTCCACTGTTTAACCTTTTAACTGATTTTACTACTTCCTCAAGACCACCAAAAGCATAAAATAAAGTTTCAAAATGACAGACAGCCACTGTTTTGCAATCAAACATGAGAAATTTGAAGTTTTTTTTGATGTTTAATCACTATGAAATGGTTAATTTACATTCATGCATGTAATTTTGTTGTGGAAATAAACTGTTTTGAAAGCTACATGAACACAATTAACTTCTAGACAATGATCAAACCAAAAGAAAGTTCAGATGTTAGCAAAACAGTGGCCTGTTCAAAACTGGGCTTGAGCGCTCAAGGCCAGAGGCTTGAGCGCTCAAACCTGCTGTAACTGCAAATTTGAAAAAGGTTTTTAAGCAAATTTCAGGCCTTTGTGAGTTCAATGCAAGTATAGAGAACTTGCTTAAACTCACTAGCCTTCCTCAGAAAGATCAAAACAGTGAGTTCATCACATGTTTTTACTACCTTTTGGAAAATGTTTGGGACTTGAGCTTGATTCTGGACTTTGAGAGGTTGATTATGGATGTTCTTGGCTTGTATTCTGTACGAATTGGACAATGTAGGTGGTTGACAGATGATCAAGGGTCGAATTTCTGGGTTTTGTGGATGGTATTGTAGGTGGTTTTAATGGTAGAAGGATGGTTTTGAAGAGAGAGAGAGAGGGGAGTGGTTTTTTGGTTTAGAAACTGAAGGTAAAGAGTGGTGGAATTCGTCCCTCAAACCAGGGGGCAATGGGTGGTTTTATAGAGTGAGTGGGAGGGAAGAAAGGAGAGAGAGAGAAGTGGGTTTATGTATTTGAGAGCATTTCAGGCGTATTTTAGGACTTAGTGGGGTGTATTATACGTATAGGGATCGTATAAGATCAACCACAGACGCTCCCATGCAGGAAATCTCATGATGAGATACTCTGCAAGTTGCTGACTGGACGGGGGTTGAGCGCTCAAGGCTGTGGACTTGAGCGCTCAAGGTGCTCCTCAGGGGTTTGAGCGCTCAAAGACATGGGCTTGAGCGCTCAAGGCTATGGATGGCAGATTGATGGTTTGGCTTGGTTCAACAATGCTTGGGTTAGTTTGGCACATTTTGATTGCTTGGGTAGTGTTTGGTTGGTTTTGGTCAAACTCAAATCATTTTCACCAGTTCCAGGTAGTCGCGATTGATCCGTTTCATCATCGGAGATGCACGAGCGTATCTCGGGTTCAAAATTGGGGTGTCTACAACCCCTCTTACATTAACTGACAAAATTTCTTCCACCGAAGTGGCCTTTGGTGTGTCCAGAGCTGCTCTGCTTCCACTCGACATGGAGAGGGAAAAGAATAGCTCTTATGACACTCTCATGAAGTCCATCTTCCAGTCAAGCGCTAAGGTATAAAGTTTTTTCGTTGTTTCACGTTCTCCTGCAGTAAAATTCTTCTTCCTAATTGCTTGCTGTATCTCCCTCTGTAGATCATGCAGAAAGCTGCCACCGGCTTCGATCGAGCGAAGGAGGCCGAGAAGGACTTTAAAAAAGAACAGAAAAGGGCTGACAAAGCCGAGCGGGAGAGTGCCCAGCACGCTCAATCGCTCAAAGAAGCTCGGGAGGAGGTAGATAAGCTAAAAAAGGAGCTGGCTGAGCAGAAAAAGAGGGCTGAGGAAGCTGAGCAACAAATGCGCCTCGACTTGTCCTCTGCCAATGCGAAGGCCGAGGCTGAATACGACAGGGCTGTGCTCGAGGTGACGGACAATTATAAAGCTCAAATGCCATCAGTGCAAGATGCCGTCTGGAGTGCAGCGTGGCAGCGATGCCTTAGCAAACTTGGTGTGGACGAATCTTCCCCCCTCTGGGTCGACATGGAGTTGCCGAGCGAGATGGCCGCTGCTCAAGCTCACTCAAATGCCCAAGATCAACTTACTTCTGAAGCCCAATCTGAGCTCCTCCCTGAGCAGACCCAAATTGACGAGACCATGACTGGCCCTGCTGTCCTTGGAGATGGTGCTACTGAAGGTTTTGCTGGAGGCAACAATTCTGACCCCAACCCTGCCACCAACTCTGGTCAGCACGGTGAAGAGGCTTGATGCCTGTTATCAATCTTGTCTTTTATCGTTTGAACTCTACTTCTGACCCTGTGTGGTCTAAGCTCGGCCGGATGTGGCCTTTTAAATACTTTGGTTTTCTTTTGCCAAGTTTTTATTTGCAAGTGCTTTCGTACTCTTTCTTCAAGTCTTTCCCTTGATATGTCTGTCTGCAAGCTAAGTGATTTAAGTATCTTCTTACTTGAGCCTCTCATAGCCTAAGTTTTTTCATACGTAGGAACTACTGCGGTGTTCATCGCAGATTCAAGTTTATTCATACTTGGAATTTAACGGTTGCAATGCTTGTTGCAAATCTAAGTTTTCTCATACTTAGAATTTACTTGTTGCAATATTCGTTGCAATTCTAAGTTTCTTCATACTTAGAATTTACTGTGCAATATTCGTTGCAAAACCCTAAGTTTTTTCATACTTAGAATTTATTGTGCAATATTCGTTGCAAAACCCTAAGTTTTTTCATACTTAGAATCACACACATCCACTGCTCCCCAATAGGAATCCAAATTTGAGACATCATTTGGTTCGTATTAAACACAATGGGATAAGATGAAATCTTATTAATGCTTGAAATAAAAATCTAAATAACTGATGCCCAAGAAACCCTAAGTAGGGCCACCAATACCCAACTACATCCATTAGAAAAGGTGTGATTGTATTCGTAATCACGTAAACATGCTACTGGAAAAATTTCCTAAGGTTCTGGACATTCCACGGCCGTGGAACTGGGTCTCCATCCAAGTCGGCCAAACGGTAGGCCCCAATGCCAGCAATTCCCACAATCTTGTATGGGCCTTCCCAGTTCGGTCCAAGTTTTCCATCAGAGGATATTTTGGTGTTAGCCAAGACTTTCCTTAGGACTAGGTCGCCCACTTTGAACTCTCTTGGTTGTACCTTTTTGTTGTAGCTTCTTCGTAGCTGGTCCTGGTATGCTGCTAAGGTAATGAGTGCCCGCTCTCTTTTTTCCTCAGCGAGATCGAGCTGCTCGGCCAGGGCTCTATCGTTGCCCCCTGACTCCATAAGTGCAGTGCGAATGGTCGGCAAGCCCACCTCCAATGGAATCACTGCCTCTGTTCCATAAGCAAGGGAGTACGGCGTCTCTCCCGTAGATCGCCGTGGAGTAGTCCTGTACGCCCAAAGCACGGCTGGAAGCTCATCGGGCCATTTGCCCTTCTTATTCTCCAACCTTTTCTTGAGACTCTTTAGGATAGTCTTGTTTGAAGCCTCTGCTTGCCCATTACTCTGTGGGTAAGCTGGGGTTGAGTAATAGTTTCTGATGCCGTACTGGGCACAGAAAGCCTTGAACTTCTTGCCAAACTGTGACCCGTTATCGGAGATAATAGAGTAGGGCACTCCAAATCTTGTGATTATCTTATTTCACACAAATTTCTTTACCATAGCTTCTGTGATTTTAGCAAGAGCTTCCCCCTCGATCCATTTGGTGAAGTAATCAGTGCCAATAAGTAGGAATTTTCGTTTACCTGTTGCCATAAGGAGAGGACCCACGATATCCAATCCCCATTGGGCAAATGGCCATGGACTGGTTAGAGGCAATAGATCCTCCGCTGGTGCTTGGATGAGGGGAGAAAACCTCTGGCACTTTTCACAAGTCTTAACGAAAGCCTTTGCATCCTCCTGCATGTAGGGCCACCAATACCCCTGGGATATTGCTCGGTGGGCTATGGATCTGCCACCGGTGTGTCCCCCACAAGTTCCAGTATGGATCTCGTGGAGGAATTTCTGAACAAGGACTGGGTGTACACACAACAAATACGGACCAAGGAAGGACTTTCTATAAAGCTTACCTTCTGGAGAGAGCCAAAAGCGTACAGACTTGGTTTTGATTTTGTGTGCTTCCCTCTTATCTTCTGGCAAGGTCCCGTCTCGTAGGTATGCTACTATTGGATCCATCCAGCTCGGCCCAAACTCTGTTTCCATTACGACTTCTACTGCTCGGCCGATGCTCGGTTCGCTCAAATAATCGACAGCTATTGTGCAGCGGTACTCCGTTCTTACTGCTGATCCTAAGCATGCCAATGAATCTGCGTGTGCATTTTGGCCCGAGCTGATTTGTTGGATGTGAGCTCTGTTAAACTTGTCAAGCAAATCCTTGGCCACCTCTGAGTATGCAGCCATCTTTTCGCTCTTCGTAGCATATTCCCCTGAAAGCTGATTAACAACTAATTGTGAGTCACAAAATATCCGTAATTTTGTTACCTTGAGCTCCAAGGCGCTCCTCAATCCAGCGAGCAATGCTTCATATTCTGCTACATTGTTTGTAGCACTGAATCCCAGCCGTAGTGCTTGTTCCAGTACCAAACCTTCTGGAGAGAACAATACTACTCCTGCACCAGATCCTTTGTTGCAAGCTGACCCATCAACATAGAGCCTCCATTCCTCTGGGTCTAGATTGGCCATCCTCGTTGGCTGCTCGGGATTACTGATTTCTTGCTCCTTCTCGTGGAGGGCTGGTGGAGGTGGAGCCACCGTTGGGGTAAACTCGGCTACAAAGTCAGCCAAAACCTGCCCCTTGATTGCTGTTCTGGGCTGATAATCGAGGTCGAACTGACTTAGCTCTATCGACCACTTGGAGATTCTACCAGAGAAATCTGCCTTCCTGAGCAAGGCCCTTAGTGGGTATTCGGTGAACACAGTGATGGGGTGCTGTAAAAAATAGTGAGGCAATTTTCTTGATGCAACAACGAGAGCGTATACCAACTTCTCCAGTGGTAGGTAACGTGTCTCAGCATCTAACAATGTTTTGCTCACGAAATAGACTGAGGCCTGCTCTGTTTCCTTTATTCGTAGGAGGACCGAGCTGACCGCATGATCAGATACTGCTAAGTATAGTATCAACCGCTCCCCAGCTTCTGGAGTTGAGAGCAAAGGTGGTGATGATAAGTAGCTTTTTAACTCCTGGAAAGCCTGTTCCTGATCGACTCCCCACTCGTAGCCTTCTCTCTTCTTCAGAAGTTGAAAGAAAGGTCTGCAGCGGTCTGAGGATTTACTGATGAAGCGGTTAAGAGCTGCTGCCATCCCTGTTAGCCTTTGGACCTCCTTCGTGGTCTTTGGGCTTTGAAGGCCTTGTAGGGCCGCTATTTGATCTGGGTTGGCTTCAATCCCCCTTTTTGTTACTAGGTGCCCAAGAAACTTCCCCGAGCTAACCCCAAAGGCACATTTGGAAGCGTTTAACTTAAGCTTGTATTCTCTTAGAATGTTGAAGGTTACCTTTAGATCGGCAAGGTGGTCAGGCCTCAACTTGCTTTTGACTACCATGTCGTCGATGTAGACCTCCATAGTCTTGCCGAGCTGTTCCTTGAACATCTTAGTAACCAGCCTCTGATAGGTTGCTCCAGCATTCCTTAGCCCAAACGGCATAACCTTGTAACAGTAGAGCCCTCTAGGGGAGATGAAGGACGTCTTCTCTTGATTGGGCTCGTACATAGCTATTTGATGGTATACTCGATATGCGTCAAGAAAGCTCATCCTCTCATAGCCTGACGTAGCATCCACAAGTTGATCAATTCTGGGAAGTGGGAAGCTATCTTTGGGGCATGCTTTGTTGAGACTGGTGAAATCCACACAGACCCTCCACTTCCCATTTTTCTTTTTGACTACAACTGTATTGGCCAACCAATCTGGATAGCTCACCTCTCGTATGGCATCCGCTTCTAGTAGCCGCTCTACTTCCTCAATTACAGCGTCTGCGTGCTGTGGGGCCGACCTCCTTGACTACAACTGAGGGTCCACGTTCAAGTGGTGGCAAATGACTTCAAGATCTATCCCAGGCATTTCCTGGGGGGTCCAAGCAAACACATCAACGTGATCCCTAAGAAAATTGACCAGATTTCTTTCCTCTAGCTAGGAGAGGGTCTCGCCGATCAGGAAATACCTTTCTGCATCGTCCTCTTGAATCTGTATTTTCTTTAGCCCTTCCACCATCTTCTTGGTGGGATCACCTCCGACGTCCTCTAAAGTTGGTTGGTCTTGAACTTCCACTGCTTGCACCAGCTCGGCCTTTGGGGATTTTCCCAGGACCATGGTGAAGCATTGATCGGCCATTTTTTGGTTACCTTTGATGCATTCTATTCCATCTGCTCCGGGGTACTTGATCTTCTGGTGGTAGGTTGAAGAGACCGCCCTCATTTTGTGCATCCACGTCCTCCCTATAATCACGTTGTAGGAGGAAGGGATATCTACCACAAGGAAGTCAGTCTTCAGTACTACTGATCCTGCTCGGACAGGTAGTGTGACCTTTCCCATAGGCGATACCGTTTGCGCACTGAAGCCGACTAATGGAACTAAGCATTTCTGCAACGAGCTCGGTGGGAGTTCCATCTTTTTGAAGGTGTGGTAATACATGATCTCCGTGCTGGCCCCCTGATCCACAAGGATTTTCTCTCCGTCGTAATCCCCTATTCGTAGGGTAATTACCAACGCGTCATTATGGGGTACTGATACCCCATCCAGGTCATCATCAGTGAAGGTGACCTGTGTTTCTTCGACTCCTTCCGCCCTCGGCCTCTTCATGCCGAACTTCATGATTTGTTTCGCCTGCCCGTTGACCCTTTGGATGTGTCTTATCTCATTGTTCGTGTATGGGGCCACCAATCCATGTATCATATGGATTGTCCCTTTTGGACCTTTCTCGTAGTCCATTTCTTCTATTAGCTCGGCATCGTTCTTGCTGTCAGCCAAGAATTCCTTGAGATGGCCTTCCGCCACCTTCTCGTCCAAGAACTTCTTATACTCCACACAATCCTCGGTCATGTGTCCCCAGTCTCTGTGATAGCTGCAATGCTGATTAGTAGCTCTCCTTTTTTCTGGGTTCCCAGTCATCTTTGGGGGCCGTCTGAACCACTGTTCGTTCTTGATTCTGTACAACATCTTATAGATGGGGATGTTGAAAGTTGCCATAACGCTGAAATATGACTTGGGATCCGGATCAGCTTTGTCCTTCCTCTGCTGGGGGTAATCCTTTCTTCCCGTTGTGAAGTCTTTCTTGTATACCTTTGACTCCACGGTCCTCTTTTCTGGGAGCTGAGGTTGTCCTGCCACGATCTTCCCTCCAGCCTGCAGGATATCATCTTCTACCCGTGCATGCTCCTGAATTCTCTCCATCAGTTTGGCCACAGTCTTGACTGGGTGCATGGTAAGCGATTCTCGTAGCTTACTATGCACGGACAAACTTGTTTTGAACGTAGCCAGGGCATACTCTTCACTACAATTTTCAATCTCGTTGAAAGTTTCCCAGTAACGCTTTGAGTATTGTCGCAGAGTCTCGTCATCCCTCTGTCTCATAGAGGTTAACGCATCAAAGGTTTTTGGAGCCGCTCGGCTTGTAAGAAACCGAGCAGTGAACTCCTCGGCCAGCTGAGTCCAACATAGGATGGAACCCTCTGGGAGCTTATGGTACCAACTCAATGCCACTTTCCCTAGGCTGGACGGGAACATCTTGCATAGTAGTGCATCATCTTGCTCGTGCATGAACATGGCCTGTTGGTAATGCTGAATGTGGGCCACAGGATCCGTGCTGGTTTCGTATGGGATGAACGCTGAGTGCTTCACCCTGCTCGGCGTCTTCTCCGCGCGGATCCAGTGGGCCAATGGCGATTTGGAGATCTGGCCTAGGGCCTCTTTAGCTGCTTCTCGTGCAGTTCTAGGGCCTTGACCAGCTCGGTCAGTATCCCTCCTTCTCGCATGCTGCTCGGGAATGTGTTCATTGGATCCAGATCTCTCGTATCTGTCCCTAGCATGCTTCCTCTTTTCCCTTCTTTCCACAGAAATACTCCTGTCTCTCCTTTTTCGTGGAGAGGCAGCTCGGTCGGTGGAAACGTTGTCGTGGTGACGACCCTTTTCTTGTTTCTCATACTGCACGGATCTCGTCCGTGAGCGTAAATCTTTTTCCTTCTCTTGGAGTTGCTTCTTCAGGTCCTGAATTTCTCGTTCTCGTCGAGTGACTTCGCGGGCCAATTCTTCTGCCTCTTGTTCCTTTCTGTCGAGGCTATCCTCTCTTTCTCGATTCCTTGTTCGCCTGTGATCATCCCTCCTCGGTGGGCTCCTCCTCCATTCACGTCGGGTTGAGGCCTCCCCACCTCTTGGTGGTGTTTTTGAGCGTTTCCGTCGCTCGTTTGATCTTGGAGAATCATGGTTTATCAGGCGCGTATCCCTAAACTTTGGAATTTCAGGGATATGCCCTATGCTAAACCTTCTGGTGGCAGGCTTCTTTTGTGGTGCTTTTAGAACTGCAGGAGTTTCGTCCACCTTTGCACTTTTTCTCGTAGTGTAAACAAGGGTGGTTCCGCCATCGTCTTCGACATCCTTCCTCTATGGGGTGCACAGAAGAGGTTCTGAAAGCACCATTGTTGATCTCTGTTGGAAGGGATCAAGCTTTCCTGTCAACTTTCCCACAGACGGCGCCAATTGTACGAGGATAAATCCGCGTAACCCTGGATCACGTGCTTCCTTGAATCAACCCTAGATCTGCAAGACAGAAAAAGGGTTAGAGCACCTTTGCCTCTCGTTGGCAAAGGCCCTCCGATGCCTAAGTTAGTATCACGTACTTGAGAGCTCAAAACACAATGCGTATGAAAATAGGTTTCACAGCGTACCTTTCTTCATGGATATCGTTCTGTATTTATAGGTGTAAACGTGCTTCATATTAGGCATCTCGTGCCCCTGTTTCCTATTCTCTTTAGGAATCCTTTTCCTGATAGGACTTTCCTATTAGGGACAAGTCTCCACGTCCTGCTAGATCTCGTCTAGCAGGGGTCTTCCTTTCCTTATAGGATTCTTTCCTATATGAGGTATACTCCTTATCTCATTAGGACTTCCCATATCAGTCCCCTATATCATGGGATTGTTTCCTTATCACATAAGGATCCGTTATAGAATATTCTGGAATGTCTCACCGCCTTACTCTTGGCGGTGCCGTGCTTCCACGTAGCTCGGAATAACCCGTACATAACTCAGCTCATCGCACCGAGCTGATTTATGTATTCCAGAATGCTATTTGAGCTATACACGTAGCTCACTTAGCTCGGCCGTACCAGGGGTATCCCTTTATGTTTTATGCCGAGCTAGTGCATCCTGATATATTAAATTACTTAATTATCCTGACCTTATTCATGGTCCGGGATCAGCTCGGCACAGGGCCCACGGACTCCCTATGTGGTGCCGAGCTATTCACCCTCCCGTGGTGATCGCCATAGGCACGTGCTATGCCTAATAGTAGGGTAATCAGATTTTACCCACTCCAACTGGATCAACAAGGCTTGAAGCTCATCGTCGAATACAATAGAAACAGAAACTAACTGATCGAATATTGCATTAAATTCACTGAGAGGCGACATAAAAGAACATCCTTCAAACATATTCAAATTAAAAAGTTTCTTCATCAGGTGTACCTTATTTGCCGCGGACGGCTGTTCATACATCTCCACGAACATATTCATCAAGTCGAACGTGGCTTTCTCCTTTGAAATATTTTGTGCAACAGCCTTCGAGAGCGATAACCGAATCAAACGCATCGACTTCTGGTCAAGAGCTACCATTCTTCGTTACACTCACCTGTTTTCTTCCCTTTTTCCTTACCTAGCAATGGTTGATAAAGATCCTTCTCACAAAATAGTCCTCCATCTGTGTCTTCGAGAAAGTAAAGAACCATCAAACTTATCGATCTTCGATTTCCCTTCTTCCAAAACAATAACTCCCACTAAAAAACCCCAGGTTGTCAAACAAATCGAAACCCTACTTATTAGCAAAGAATGCTTTCAATTTTAGCAGTTGTAGTTTAAATAATTTAGTTCGCAACTTCATGATGATGTTGTAGGAGTTAAATATCCCAGAACTTGTTCTCTTTGGTAGTTTATATATTCTCCTTTTTCATTGGAAAAAAAAATTGTGTTGTGCATAGTACTACAGTTTAGTTGGACTCATGAGAGAGTGGAAAGAGAGAGAAAACAACAAACAAAAAGAGAAAAAAGAACAAATAACAATATATACATCTTAAAAATACCATTTAAGTACCCATTAAGATGACACAAAAAAAAAAAAAAACGAGTCTCACTTTTTTCACTTGTATGTCACATAAAAAAACACAATTTTAACTCTACTATTGGATGGCCAAAACCCCAGCCACAGAAAATGTTGCACAATATATCTTCATCACGTCCACAGCAGTACAAAGTGGCTGAGCTTGGAATCTATGGTTGTCTGCTTCGGCTATGTTAGAACAAAATGTTAATGAATGTTTCCTAACAAAAACCAACTTGTAGCACATCACAAATTCTCCTCCATCCAATAAGAATCAAATTCTTCAATGATACATGTCACTAGGTATAATTCTGAACTACGAAAAAAAAGTCAGACATTTCTATCTCCAATTAGAATCAAATTCTGCCATGACACTTATTTTAGGCTTTTAGCAGACAACCACACATATCATTGTTATAATTTGCAATAGATATCGTAAAAAATAAGAATAATATTCTTACTCCAAAGATAGATATTAGATACCCTCCCATTGGGTGGGCCATTATGTTAAGTTGCTGTCATTTCTAAGGTTGTTAACCTTCTAAACAAAAGAAAATGGGGTCCACAAATTGCCGTCCCAATTGATCAGTTTCTTGTCATATTTAACTAACCTAATAAAATAATTGGAGTTTTTTATTGTGTAAATACAATGGGCTTACTATTAGAGCTATAAACGATGTCATCTAACAAAAAAAATCCGTAAGTAGTGGTGACTCCGAGACTTTTAATTTGTGTAGTGGGGTCGTACCGAATCTTTTTCGTCATAAGAAATTTTTGCAGGCTTCTACTAATGAAATTATACCACATAAAGGTTTAGCTCTAATATTACTTAATGTCTACAATTTTTTGTCACAATAAATTTTAGCAGGTTCTACTAAATAAAATGGGAAATGATAATGTCAAAACCATTTTTGTTTGTGCAAAACTGTAGTACATAAAAGACTTGTACCGTGCACATAGTACAAAATTTTTAAGCACTATAATTTTGGCACAAACAAAAACGGTTTTGGCATTAGCACCACCCAATAAATATATTCCACATACAGGTTTAATTCTTATATTCCTCAATGTTTTCAATTTTTTCCTAATGCAAAATTCTTTTAAATTTGTTATATTAGAATACGAAAACAAGAATATTTTCAACTAAATTGATATAAAATAAGATCTAAAATTAGCGGAAACGGCTAAAATACACACGCATTAAGGGTGTTTACCATATGCACCTATTGTATGGTCCAAATTGTGCCACCTCATTACCAATCGTAACATTTTTTAGTTTTTCATAACTTTTCAGCAATATGATTCGTAATATTTTCTATGATTCGTAACATTTTGGTGTGTCTCGTAACTTTTATAAAAAATATTGTAACTTTTGTAAGGGTGTGTATCATACACACCCAAATAAGGGGTTGTATTGTAGCCCACCATCTTAATTTTACATAATTACACCTAGGAGGTGTTCCACTTACTAATTTTTTCCAAAAACTAGTTTTTCCCAAAAATCAAGACAGGTCATCCTCTCACATTATATCACATAAAAAGTGTGAACACAAAAACCAAGACAGTTTTAAAACAAAACTCACTTAGTAGAACACCCCCTTAGTTTAATGGGATCAAGTCACTATTTTTACATCTACAATTTATTACTATATAAAGGATTAATTAATAATGTGGATTTCATTGGGTCAAGTGACACTACAAACTTTGTGGCGTCACCACTAAGCGTAAGACATATCCAAAAAGGAGAAGAAACTCAAGAATCATTCGAATCAAAGCTGGAGACAACAAAGCCTGTCAAATTATTTATCGCTTATACATTTTATTTGTGATGAATGCTGCACACTGATAATTCTGTTTATCATTCCAATGAACTTACCTAGGACTCCATTGTAAATAAAACTTCAACTAACCATACAAACTCCCGGAAAACTTCAATCTCTCCTCACCGTTCCAATAGTTTTAAATAACAGCCAGTACATAACGTAACAAGCGATATGTAAGGGTATTTCATGGTCCATTTTGGTTACGGTGTATGCTAATGGTGATACAAAAAATCGCATGAGTATAGGCCATTCAAATCTGTTAGGTATGGTGACGCAATGCTGTGTTTGACCTAGCCAATGATAATCACCATTGGTCTTACCTTTATGAATTATCACCAATTGCTTCCCCAAAATCTTTCTGATTGTATTCCAGTAAAAGAGATGAATTCTGTTGGGATTCCACCCTGTGTGGGCCGGATGGGAGTGATTTCCTATTGCCTTTAGGTTTTCCTATTGGGTTTAGGATTTGTATCTCTATATATACTCTTGTTGTCTCCTTTATTTAGTGTGTGGTAGCACAATGTAGAGAGAGAGGCAGAGAGTGTGTGTGGGGGGGGGGGGGGGGGGGGGGCGGGGGGTTGTGGCTCCCCGGAGAGAGAGATACACAAGAGAACTTGTGAGGATTTCATTATTATGAGATTGAGTGTGAGTGTGTAACACAAGAACACGGATTTTCTCCGGATTATAGTGAAACCCCCCTCCCGTGGATGTAGGTCCGATTTGGCCGAACCACATATATTGTGTGTCGTGTTTATTTCTTGATTTTACTGTTTTTTATGCGAGAGGTGCGCTTTTGGGCACAACAAACTGGTATCAGAGCTTTGGTTAAAGCACCGGAGAGCGCAGAGCAGTAGGAAAATCACTCGAAGGCCGTTGGAGCACTGTTTGAAGCTTTAGTCTGACAAAACAGGTGACGAAACTTTTTTTTGACCAAAGGGATAAGTGCTACTCTAGGAGACGATCGCCACGGTGTGTGGGTGGTCGGTTTTGTCACCGGATACCCTGTTTCACGAACCGTATCGAAAATTGACGAGAAACAAAATGGGTCGGATTCAGATTTGTGACCATAATTGGATAGAGCTCGGCGAGACGATCATTTTTGATATATAATTCGTCGAAATCAGAGTCGAAACGAGATCGTGAGGGCCGGTCAAAGTTTGGTCAAAATCTAGGGTTTTGCGCGCAAGGCTGGTGGAGAAGACGTTGACGTCAGTGTGACATCAACAAGGTCAAAGGGTCAGTCAACGGTTCAGAAGGGTCAAAGGGTTTGGGGGTTCGGTTCAAAGATGTCAAAGAGGTTAGTGACCGGGTCAAAGAGGTCAAAGGGGTCAGAGGTCCAGGCCAAGGGGTTCGGCCGGTTCAAGTTTCGATTTTTTCGGAGGAAACCGATCGGTTCAGTTTGATTTGGCGGTTCAAACCGGGTTTTGACTGGTCAACAGTCCGGTTCTACCAAGAGAGTGTTTTTGACCGGTTCATGATGAGGTTTTTGGCCAGTTCTTGGCCGGTTTGGACTGGATACCGACTCGGTTCGACGTTCCGAATTCAACCATGCGCTCCGTTTTTTGTGTAGAGGCTCGGAAGCAGGTTTTGTTGCTGGATTGAGTCAGATTTGAGTGTTCGGAGGCGTTTTGGGTTGTGAGGAGGCTTGTTCTTAGCTAATTGGAAGGTTCCGGATTCAATGGTGGGCTTGGTTTTGTGTGATTCAGGCCAGATTTTGCAATCCTAGATACATCTGGAGAGATTGAGGAGGATTCGATGCGGTCAGGTCAATCAAATGGGATAATGTTGAGTCGGAGGCAAGCCATGGGAAATCCAATGGGAGTCCAGGGGGTGCTAAGGAGGCCGAGAATAGAATGTGGATGAACTAGAGTGACGGATCGATGACAGAAAGGAGAGCAGAGTTGGAAAAGCTATACACCAGGAGTATTGGGTAGACTTTGCAGGGATCGGAGGGGAGCAATCGAGTGATTGCTGATTCGCAGCGTTTGAGCCGTGGTGATCAGACGGAGATGCTAGTGAGCAAGGATACATTCTTTCGAGTGTTGCATCTCTGTTTGGTGGGTGCGGATACACTTGATTGGTTAATGGCACAGGCGCTTACTAGAGTGACAGGTCAGAGTTGGTCAACGGTGATCGGAGGCAGTCTGGTTCAATCGGATTTGAAGACCTATCATCAGGATTTGCTGTTGTGATTCGAGCTGCATTGGATTGGATGGTGGGCCACCATACAGGCTGGTGGGCCACCATATAGGCTTGTGGGAGTGCAGTGGCAGATGGAGCTGATGTCAGGCATGGCCAGGCAGTATTGGTGTTTTGTGACGCGAGCAGGGATGACGATAGTTGCGGATGCACACAGGATAGACGCAGGATTGTACCAAGGAGTCATGACCAGATGGTACTGGATGCGCTGAGAGTCAAATTAGGAGTGTGCAGGATGCTGGCCAGCAACGATGATGCAACTGGTTGTTCAGGATATGTTCACGGGAGCTCCGAACAGAGGGATTGAGATGGAGATCACATGATGCATCATGGTATTCTCTTTCTTCTAAGTTTTTGTGGCGGATTATCTTTCCAGTTATGAGCTCATGTTGGTGTGGAGAGATGGAGTCACAGATTATGTCCTTTGATTGGGCATGAGCATTTGAGTTTTGGATGCCCAGATGCGGGCACTCCGATTAGGGGGTGCAGGATTGTGATCAACCGCGGAACATCTGGCTTGCAGGGATACATTCATTCGAGTGGTGTGCTCGGTTAGGGTGCGGAGATGCTTGTTTAGGAATGACACAGGCGCTTGTCAGAGCGGTAGATCAGTTTGAGCGACGGAGATCTAGCAGGATTTGTTCACATCCCGGATTCACGAGAGGTGTATCCCGGTTTTGGGGTGCAGAGGTACTCGATGAGAGATGCGGTGTCAGAGAAGGAGTCGGCCTCATCGCAGATGGTGTGTGAGATTATTTGGGGATTTGAGCCTCTGGTGTGGGTAGAGGGTAGATGCATTCTCTTGACAGGACAGGATGCTAGAGTGGCGGAACGCGGCGATGAAGCTGCGGATGCTTCTGTTGGTGAGCGCATAAATCTCGGGTT
This sequence comes from Vaccinium vitis-idaea, assembly GCA_963854785.1. Lineage (NCBI taxonomy): Eukaryota > Viridiplantae > Streptophyta > Magnoliopsida > Ericales > Ericaceae > Vaccinium > Vaccinium vitis-idaea. The sequence goes on from OY978219.1 coordinate 15,773,096, forward strand.
TGAGGTGTGCGAGTGGAGGCATTCTTTTTTAGGGGGTGCGTACTCGAATTTTCTGATTGGCTGCGGATTCTGGTTTTGCAAGGATACACTCTTTCTGGTTTATGTACTCTTTTGGTGGTGCATGGATGCTCGACTGGTTAGTGACACAGGCGCTTGCCAGAGGTAGCTGATTGGAGGAGGCGACATGGAGGTGTTGCAAACAACTTTGCCCACTCGGTGTGGAGGGGGTGATTGTTGGGATTTTACCCCGTGTGGGCCGGATGGGCTTAGGCCCGGATGAGAGTGATTTCCTATTGCCTTTAAGATTTACTATTGCATTTAGGTTTTCCTATTGCGTTTAGGATTTGTATCTTTATATATACTCTTGTTGTCTCCTTTATTTAGTGTGTGGTAGCACAATGTAGAGAGAGAGGCAGAGAGTGTGAGAGGGGGGGGGGGGTAGCGGTTGTGGCTCCTCGGAGAGAGAGATACACGAGAGAACGGGTGAAGATTTCATTATTGTGAGATTGAGTGTGAGTGTGTAACACAAGAACACGAATTTTCTCCGGATTATAGTGAAACCCCCCTCCCCGTGGATGTAGGTCTGATTTGGCCGAACCACGTATATTGTGTGTCGTGTTTATCTCTTGATTTAACTGTTTTTTATGCGAGAGGTGCGCTTTTGGGCACAACAAATTCTTCGCTTATTCGCATGAAGAGATTAAAATCTTATCACTTAAGCACTGCAACCAAATGACGATGTTTTGCATGCCAGTAAGTTCAAGGTTTAATGCATCGACAACTGCAAGTGTTAAACTAAACAGTTATAGAAAATTCAATGATCCTCACCTGCTGAAATACACCAGTTGAAAAACTTTAATACTGTTGTCATTGTTTTTTACATTTGGGGCACCCTTCCTTTACCTTCTTGCGGTTTTTTAGGTTTACAATCGCCTTTCATAAGAAATGAGATCTTGAATCTTATTCTTCCGTCGTTGGACCAGTTGATCTCCTCCAAAAGAAGAAATTTGTAAAAGTGGTTGTTTTTTAGCATAAAGTGATTCAAGATAAGCTTCTTCATGGGGTTTCTGGTTATGTAGATGGGTCGCTTGTGTTCGAAGAAAGGTGATTATTGAGGCAACAGTAGATATAGTGGAAGGTATCGGATTAGAGAATTAGTATACAGAGATACGATCAATGGTCAATTCTTTGAGGCACCCAAAATAAAGTATGTCTCCAAAAAACTGAAGATACAATGAATACTGAATCACACGAATCTGGGTAAGTTAATTGCAGTCTCATCGGACAGCAAAGGGAACTGTAACAACTAATTATTAGGGTGAATCAGAATCACTGAATATTTTTTTCGCAGCTGAAAATTTTCATCTCGAATTGTAAAAAACTTCAGACTAACAGAACTGGTTGAGGCAGCGGGACGATCTTTTGAGTTCTATCAGCGCAAATTTCTTTTTTTCCCTACTAATCCTTTCAAGCAACCAAATGTATTCTTGTTGGGAAGCAAAAAGCACACGAAGGAAAGAAAAACAAAATGGAAACAAAGACCAATATCAAACCCCATGGTTTTAAATACCGGCCGTTACGTAACGTATCGGCTGGTTAACGGTTTTTGGCCTCACTGATTACACCCCTGTATACCGGTGAGAGGAAAAAATCACATGTGTATCAGCCGGTTCCCGTTACGTATCGGTCCGTATCTGATTCACTGACCGATTCACAACCGTTACGGCCGATACTCGACCGTTACGGATTATTTAAGAATTTAAATTTTTTTTTTATTAAAAAATGATTTTTAAAAATTCACGACCACTACACACGGTTCTTGTTACCTAACACGTTTGTTTCTTTGTTTTTCTGTCTCAACATGAACAAGAGTCAAAATGGCTTGTGGACAGTTAAACATATGGTTTAATAGCTCAAAGGTGCAGCGGCACTTGGCAATGAAATTAGAAAATTTATTTAAGTAAAAAGTTGGATTTATGAAATTGGCACTTCACAACCTACACGTCTAGCTCTAAGTGATGGTCCGTCACTAACTTGAGTGTACCAATTAGTCGCTAGTGGTAATTTTGTACCATTGCCGATTTGACATCGATATTAGTTGTCAAGAATAATCATCATAAACGTCGACGGAAAATTGTATCAATTAACATTATCTCATGATCTTACAACAACAATATTCCGTTGCTCACTCGTACAAAACTTCCTTAAAGATAGAGCTCTGATCATTCTGAACATCAGCCACAAAAAACTCAACTGATTAACGAAAGCTAAATAAGTCTTGTACTAGAACTTAATTCAAAGACAAACAAGAACCTAGCTGCTGTAACTTGAGTACCCTGACATGCTGTTTGAGAATTGCAAACTGAGTGTGGTGTTCAGGATCCTTGACAAAGACTGTGCAATCTCGTCCATGCCTGGGCGGTCTGCCGGGTCTTTTTCTGTACAACAAGCAACCATTTTGGCAAGATAAACGGCAAGCTCAGCAGGGTAATTCCCTTGCAGGGAAGGATCCATAAAATCGCTCAATTCATCTTTTCCATTTTCATCACCGACCACAGGAGCTAAGACCTCTGATAAGTGAAATTTTACTCTTCCAGATAACACACAAACTTCTTTTCCTGTAAGAATCGCAAGCAAGAGAACCCCGAATGCATAGACATCAAGCTTTGTCGAGACAAGCCCACTCTCTACATACTCGGGAGCCATGTAACCTTTTGTCCCAACGATCTGGTTCGTCAATGCGAATTCACCACCTAGCAATTCAACTGACCTCGCTTGCCCGAAATTGGCTATCTTAGCCCTGAAATCAACATCAAGAAGTACATGACTGCATGTTAAATTCTTGTGGACATATGGAGGAGACGTATAGTTATGTATATAGTTAAGCCCCGTAGCAACATCCAAAGCAATCTGCACCCTCCTTGTCCAATTCAAACACTTCCGATAATCACTATTGGAATAAATACAGTCGCTCAAGGGTCCATTGAAGGCATACTCATAAACAAGATACCAATCCCCTCCGTCGTAACAAACACCTGATAGGCCAATTATATTGAAGTGGCTTATCTTGTTCAGTATGTCTATTTCCTTCGACACGTCCCCCTCCATCCTCTTAATTGCAACAAAATCGCCATTGATTGTTCCACGGTATACAGATCCTTTGATCCAACAACCGGGGCTGAAATTATATGTCGCCGATTGAAGTTCTTCGTAATTATAAATTTTGAGAGATTGAGATATGCTAGGAATACTCTCCAAAACTTCTTGAGTTTTCGCCTTCAACTTATTCTCGTATGCTTTCTCAGCTGACTCGAAGCTTTTTGAGGTGACGACCGTATCAGTTTTGCTCCTATTTTTACGAAAATACATGTAGAAACCAAATATCCCAGCGCCCAAAACAAGACCACAACCAAATATTGCAAGGAGAACATACACCCATGTTGTTTTGGAATTTGAGGAGGGGAGGGTATGGGGTGGTGGTGGAGGAGGTGGCGGTGGTGATACGACTTCCGAAGATGTCGGTGTAGTTTGGAGAGGAACTAAGAGGGTAGTAAAGGGATAGATGGTGGAATCTTGAAAAGATAAGCTATTGGCTTGGAGAGTCATATTAGTATCCACCCCAAACATTGAACTTATTATTAAGACAGTCTGACCAGAAGTGACCAAGTAACTCAAGAGATAATTCACCCCACTGTCATTTTGGCTCTTTGTAGGACAAGCACATCTAAGAGGAACAATAATTGTACTAAGCAAAGATATTGTCGTATTATTATTTTGATCTTGGAGTGCTTGGCAAGTTGTGAGAGATTCAAAGGTGGTGTTCGCAATCGAGGAATAAGTGTTTGGATTCCGAACAGGAAATGATGTGTTTGACTGGTAGTAGTTACCTGAACAAGAGCAGGTGACTGGAATAAGGACAACTTGATTGGTGTCGAATGTCGCATTCTCGGCTACTGAATTGAGCTGAGAGATCTGTGATTGATTCGCACCGAATAGCAGAGAGATTGAAGAAACTGAGTTGTGTGGGGATTGAGATCTGAACGTGAGGAAAGATTGGCAACTCTTGTTTTGGCCATTACAGGTGTACCCGTATTCGGAATTTGAATTGCCGTTGCTGTTACAGAGTACTTTTGTGGGATCCCCATAATAAGGCTGCTGGCCATTAATCGGAGAAGGACCAGAGACGAAAAGGATTGAGAGGACGGAGATCACAAGGGAAATGATATTCATGTTAGTTGATTACTTGATCGACAAAAGGACTCAAGGTGGTGCTTTTCTTCTGCTAAAATTCTTGGATTTTCAGTTTGCATACACGAATTGGACCGGAGACGTATTCTAAAGAAACTCATGCATCTTGAATCGGTAAAAGATGCGAAGGAGATTGCTCGTTACCTCAGCAATACAAAAAGAAAACGCGTTTCAAGATCTTGATTACCAGAAATTAATACTGTATCTATTCAACTATTGAGGTCAGGTAATTTCCTATAATTCCTGCTGTCACTGATCGAGATCCGGCAATGACATTCTTTGTCGTTAATTAATTGGTTGTTTCTGTTCCTGTTGAGTATTGATCTTAAAGCTATTTTGTATAAGAACTATCTTGTTTCCCCTTAGCCGGCACAAAACACCTTTGGTTTGGCCGTCGAGAGGTTTGATTTATTGATTGATCAGAGAAGAGAAAATGGTAGTTTTTACATTTCCAGACTGGAATCCCATGTCCAAAAAAGTATAAGATGACAGGATAAAAATAGATCTTCTGCAAACACAATCTTTTTTTGTTTATTTATTTGGATTGCGAACACCTAGAGATCTAGCCATGTCAATCTTATGAAATTTCAGGGAAAATGAGAGGGGATCTGTCGCCTATGGTGATCGCACCCGACGTACACGTTCCACTAACTCTGACTGTTTGACTTTTTAAATTAACTTATGTAAGGAGAATGATCTGTCTGGTTGGATGGTTCATAAGGGGTTTAGTAGAGGTTTTCTAGTCAGCATTGTGATTCTCTTCTGGTTAGCATCTTGTCAATCATTTGTTATTTTTTCCCTTTTGGCCCTAGCTGACTTTTGATTCATTGTTCGAGCATTCCAATTGTGTTTGGTTGTTCATGCTCCGTGTTGATTTTTTGCTTGGGTCCTTTTAATCTTTGTAATTTGTTTCCAAAGATTAATAAAATTCTTTTTTTGCCGTTCAAAAAAAAAGAAGAGGAGAATGATCTGTCTTGTGAAGCGTGAGTCGTCCAAAAAGCCCAATAATCTACTTAGTGGAATGGGGCTCCAAGAAATCCTCTTTGTGAACAACTAAGACTATATAGATCTTAAAAAGACAATTTTAATACAGAAAACCAGAGAACTCGGCATGCATTTGAGGTTACGTTCCTAGGGAGCCCTAATTTCAAGTATACAATATTTGTAAGGACTACGCCAAATTCCGTTTTTAGCAGCATTAAAAGACTGTCAGTAAAAGTCCTAAAATTGCCGACAAAAATATTTCCGGCGGTAATGATGTCAGAATTCAGACCACCACCAAAGTAAAAACTAAAACGGTGGTCTTTAAAGTTTCATATTTCTCGCGGCGTAAGACCGCCGCTAAAGGTTTTAGTGGAAAAAAAATTATTGTACTGCAATCCGAACCTTCAACCCTTTGAATAGTACTCGAGAACTTCATTGCAAAGCGACATGAAGTTTTGTGTTTAATTAAAAAATAACAATATTTATATGTATATTATTGTTATTACCGGAGGGTTTTTTTTTTTACCACTGTTTAAAGTTACTTTTACCAGCGGTTTTGCTCCCGCCGTTAATAACAACCAATTGTAATTACCTTTCTAGCGATTTGTCATTACTGTTGTTTATAGCACCCTTTCTAGGTAAAAAACGGCACGTAAAGGCTATTTTGTGGCATACTGAAGAAGTCTGCACTTTAATTTTTCATATCCCTAAGCATATAACTACGAAAATTAGTACTCCTACCGTCCCTATTTAATTGTCCATTTTGGGGATTCCAACATAAAATAAACTAGAGTACTATATATAAAGTCCCAGAGGTGGCGTGAATGAGACTAAAAACTAAAAATGTGATCGCTAATTAACACAAGCAATTACCAAAATCCATTTTAAAAACCATGAGATAATGAGCAAGTATAAAGCAATTAAAGTAAACAGAAAAGACAAATACATTGAAACTACTTAGGGTCTATGTGTTGATTTCTGCAAAGCTATTCAACAAAGGCTAATATTATTTAGAATTATTATTCTAGCAAAAATTCCTACTCCATATATTTTCTCTAAGATTTGTATATCCTCTAACGAAACGGATGTTACTAAAAAGTACATAGCGAGGTGGAGAAGGCTAGAAGAGAGGGGGCAAGAATAGCGAGGTGGAGAATGACACAGGAGAGGGGGAAAAGGATGTAAACAGGTTATTTAGTGAGACAGAGGCAAAGAGAACAACTAGTTGTTCTACGACACGCAGACTCACAGAGTTACAGCAATAGGTGGTTCGAGTAAAACAAAGTAGCAGGACAAATGATTAATCTCAAATAGACAGTCAAAGCTTAGAGAGAAATGTTGGCAATTTAAAATTTATTTGTAGAATAATGGAGAGAGACATGTGGGTTGTGCGTATTATTGTTTTGGCTAAATAAATCAATTGGTTTATTTTTTGTCTTTATTCAATTTTTTTTTTCACATTTGTTAGTTTTTGACATAGCAGAATTTACGAGAGAATAGTTAACGTACTATTCCAAACGAGATAGGGTCTCGAATCCAGTAGAGTTCTTGAATTCACAAAAGAAAGCGATTAAACTCAGAATTGTTATTGATTAAAAGCTGCCGAAATAAAGAGATTACATGCCCTTTTATAGGGAAACCCTAGCAAAAACTACTAAAAAAATAAAGTTTCTTGGAAATTTGGGAAATTGCAAAATTGAAAACTAGAAAAAATTCTAAGACTTTCCCAATTGGAATCAATGAAAACGGAATTATACGCTAAGAGTAATTCGTAATATAAATATTTTCTAAAATAGCAAAATTACTAAATTTGCCTAAACGAAGAAATTTGGCCGAAATTCACCATCAATCATGACTTTGGGGTGGTGAGTCATGACCGCACCACAATTCTGCTTCAGCCCGCCATGTTTAGGCCAATTCCGGGCTCATCAATAAATTGCCAAATTTGGCAATTTTCAATTAAAAACTGTTTGGGTCTCCGAGGCTTTAACTGGTCCAATTGATCAAAGAATTGGACCGCTACTTATTTGTACACCAGTTTTGCATCGATCTTTTGTGGTTTCTTCGTTCGTCTCAATGAGAGAAATTTAAAAAGTATAAAATTATTAACCAAATATATTTTTTTGTGAATAAAGACAACAAAATCCAATTTTTCCAAAAAATTACTCCATCTGTCCCATTTTAAATGTCGAACTTTCTATTTTGGGATGTCACAAAATAAGTATCCAGTTTCTATAAATAACTATCAAAACATACCAAACTTCCAATTTTACCCCTAAAAAGTACTCTTTCATTATTAACTGATTTGATAGTTTTTTATATTTATATCATTCTTATATTTTTGTTAGATTGTTCTTGTCGATATGAATAAAAAACCACAAAAAATCGACACAAAATTAACAAATGCACAATTTTTTAAGTAAAGACAAAAAAGAAACCATTTTATTTAGCCAAAGGTCAACATAGGTGGAGCAGCTGGTTGACAGAGTGATAGAAGCCAACTAATTTGGCGAACGCGCCATGTATAAAGAAGGAACATGTTCCTTTTCCTTTTGTCTCCCGATCGACAAATAAATAATCCAAAGGTGCACCAACATTCAAATTTGGAGCTAAAGCCAAACAATAATATAAGAGACAATAATCGATCGACCAAAATACTCTCACATATGTGAGATTTAAGGGTCAGACCCACATATGGGTCCCACTAATATGTGAGTGTTGTGAGTTGTTGTCTTCCTAGCATTGTCAAAAGCCTAGAGCTCTTTTCATTCGGTTGTCATGTCTCAAGTTACCAAGTTCTTGAAATTTTTTCTTTGCCTAATTTAAGTGTTATACGAATGGCCAGGTAAGGCTTTTTTGTTTATCATTTCTTTTGCTTTGGTGTAACCGCACAGCCTAAAAGTTCATCAGATAACAAGAACAATTAATTCATACGAGGTTTTTCCTTGCTAGTGGATAGGATTTATAAGAATTCATGATGGTGTACGTGATCTAGACCGAAAATCTTTAAGTTGTCAAAAACAAAAATATCCATATGTACACGAACAAATGCACACCTCTATTTTCCAGGACCTTACCAGTAATAAATCTAGTCATAATGCTTCTTCACTGTCCACTCCTTTCACCTTATTTTTTGAAATGTTGTTTGATGGTAATTCTGATCATGACGCTTTGGATATTGGCATTGAATATTCGAATATTACTGTGTGACACTTACACTATTAATTATATCCAACCCATCACAATACTTGTTTTGATTTACAACGGGCCTCATGAGTGATATCTAAGTGTGACAAACATCGAAATGTGCACATGCTATGATAGTAGTTTTGAGTAATTATTAAGCGGTTTTAGCACAATACTTCAAGTCTAAGCCATCATTTGGTGAAACTCATGAAAATCAAGCTCCCCATTGCCATCAATATCAAACACCCGAATCATAGCGGCACACTCATCGTACGATCTCGATTCCCCGAGCCTACTCAACACCCTCTGCAAGCTCTTCGGGGTAATTCGCCCGCACCCCTTCTCGAATTCAAACAACCCAAATGCGGCCTTAAGATCCTCATCCTCCTCACCATCTTCATCCCTATTCATAAACCTCATAAAATCCTCGAAATTTATCATCTCATCTCCATCACCATCGAGCTCATCGATCACTGCTTTCGCCTCCTCATGGGACATGTACTCCCCAATCGATCCAAAATAAGACCTGATCTCAATGGCAGAGATTTTGCCATCGTTGTCATTATCAAAACGACGAAAAACTTCCCTTAGCTCTTCTTCCTTCCTTACATTTTTCGGCCTAATGGGAGATCTAAGGGATCGAGGAGAGTTTGAATTTGAGCTGGACTTTGATTTGAGACGAGGGAGGGATAATTTGAGGCCTTTGTGTGGAAAACAACGGAATTTTGGGATTATTTCGGGTTCCATTGGAGAGGGAGGAAATCGTTTTGTGAATGAAAATGAAGGAGATGTAGCGGGCTTTATATGGTTTGGTTGAGCTGATGGGAGATTAAAAGAATTGAATAAAGAAGATAGCAATGGATGTGACTTGTTTGAGAAACTGCCGCCGAGAAAGTTTGGAATAAAGAAAAGGGTTAAAGGAAGGAGTTGCGATGAAGTTGCTAGGAAGGCCTGTGATTGCGTGAAGTTTCAGGTTGGCAAGGAAATTGCATGGCAGCTTCCATTGGGGACCCAGAAGTCAGAACATTGACTAGTGAACTAACTGTTTAGCTACTTTACATTTTGGGAACGAGAAAAACTTGGGTGTCGGCGGGGTACCGCGTGATGCTATCCAGCGCGCACTTTTATCGTTCAAAAGTGTTTTTCAACGGTTCGGACTTTAGAGAGAGAGAGAGAGAGAGAGAGAGAGGGAGGAAGAAATCTAGACCGTCCAAAAGTGATGCGCTTGGGCACCACGTGTGCAGTACCCTATTTTTTTTTTTTTGACACGGAAATGAGAAGATTATATTAATAAACGCCCAACGGCACTTACAAAAACGGAATTCATTACAAAGATCTTGGACAAAGCCAAACTAATCATCTTAATAGAGAACAAGAAACGCACAAGGCAATCGATGTGTTTCACCCTAACCCAGACATAGCCTGACGCAAACAGCGGCACTTACAAGATTCATACCTAGAATCAGCATCTCTGAAGAGACTTAGTGCTAGTTAAAGATAAAAGACAAAGAATACCCAGACGATCGGATGGACTCCAACCAAACATGCTCGCACCAATGAACTCCCAAAACTACAGATCTTCAAAGCCACCACGAGTTGCCCTGCCAGCGATATCATGTCGGGTAAGAACACTGTTGGCACATATACCGTTGTAAAACAACCACGCCTGAAAGTACTCAATCTGTAGACAAAAATTCGTCCAAAGACGAAACTAACAACTCTCACAAAGCGAGAGACATAATCCTCTCAGATCAGACGACAAGTCATTGATCTGGAGAGACAAAAGAAAACGAAAGAACGAACGAAGAAAATAAATAGTACCATGGCCCTCCCCTCCCACCTAGGGCTGTCCAGCGGATCATCCGATCCGCCAATCCGACCAATCCGAACCGATCCGAACCATCCGTTGATCCATCCGTGAATGTTCGGTTCGGTTCCGGATCGAGAATTTCTTATCTGACGGTTCCGGATCCGGATCGGATCCGATCCGCTCGATCCGCTCAATCCGCTCAATAATCCTTCTTTAATCTGTCAAATCCCCCCGATCCGACTCGATCCGATCCGATCCGTAACCGATCCGTGAATGTTCGGTTCGGTTCCGGATCTTAAAAACCATAATCCGCTATGAGCGGATCGGATCGGATCCGTATCCGATCCGTCCGGATCCGATCCGTGGACACCCCTACTCCCACCACCATGGGTATTGAAACCCTAGGGGGGAGGGGAAGGAGGAAGAGTAATATTAGTGGTGGCTAGGGTTTTCAGAGAAAAGAGAGAGAGAGAGAGAGAGAGAGAGCAAAGACTTTGGTGTGACTTTGGTGCAGTACCCTATTTGCAGACTTTGGTGCAGACTTTGGTGTAAATAGTACCAGACTTTGGTGCAGTACCCTATTTGCACCCAAAATTTTCTCACATTTTGGCCCACATCTTAAAGCCGTGTAAAACTGAAACAGAATCGAGTTGTAACTAGGGCTACTAAAAAAATCTGGTGAATCATGAAATCGGTTCGTATGTTTTGCATGGGTCTGTGGATTAATGGTTCAAACACGAATTCAAAAATTAAAAATCATGAGATATGGTTCAGTCTATCGTTTTGAATTATGAAATCGTGGATTTTTTATTTTTTTATTTTTGGTTGAAATCGTGGATTAACCAAACCAGGCCGTGAAATGTTTATAAATAATCCATAAAAATATAAATATACGCATGCAATATATAGTACATAATTATAATTTTACCTATTGCTATAATTCTTTTTATATTTTGTAAATAATTATAATCTATTTTACCTTAATGTAGTAGCGTATATCCATTTAAAACCGAAGAGGCGTGAAATGTAATTCTATTCCAAACCATGGGGTAAATCGTAAAACTAAAACAGGACAAAGTTGTTCTTCTATAGTTCTATTCCATTTTGGTTGTTATATATAGTTATGGGAGGCGGTTCCGCTAACACTTATTTTGACACACATTTTGACACCTCTTATGTACTTAACAAGTGAACGTTTCAAAAAATTAGTGCGTAAAAATTGGTAGATTTCTTATTTTTCTTTTCAAGTAGATTTCATTTCGAAAAGTTAGTATCTAGAAGTGTAATGATGATGTAGGAGAAATTGTAGAAAGTTAAATTTTTAAAAGATAATGATGATGTCTTCAGAAAAAACTAAATTTACAATGTTGAACCCTTAAAGGAGGAAAATTGATTTCGGCACTCCCAAAACTGATTTTGGAATTCCAAATGAGAGTGCCAAGATCAATTTGGGAAGTGCCAAAATCAAATCCATATACGGTTGATATTGACACTCCCTTTTGAAGTGACAAAATGAATTTGGGGAGTACTAAAATAACTTCTAAAAAGAGACGGAAAAAGTATTACTTGTGAGCCTTTTTGTTTTTGTTTTTTTTTTTGGCTCAAAAGGTTAGATTTATATTGATACTAGTCAGCTCGACACTTACATAACAGAGCTTTATTACAAATATCTTGGACAAATTTAAACTACCGCAATTTTTCGATCTTGGTTTACCTATTTTCTCAAACTACAAATTATTACGAATTATCCAAACAAAAAATCCTAGCCACACAATAAAATAAATAAATGGCACGCATTTGATTAATTTGGAGGTCATCATCTCCACTAAAGCTTAGTGACTAAACATAATGATTTCAGATCACCATACAAAGTTATCTGTCGATACAATTAGAGAAAAGAAATTCACTACCCAACGACCCATAATTGTCCATAAGTAGAAAAGCGTGTATATATAATACTCTGGCCGTCGTATGTGACTTCCATTGTTAGTGAGGAAAAAACAAAGTAATGTCACTGGTACATCCGCTTTGGTCATAGGAGAGAGTTGATCAATGGGATAAAATTTAAGGTGACTGGTTCATCCGCTTTGGTCTTAGAGAAGTTTGTCTTATGGCGAAGGTTTGGACCTGCGATCTGTGTAAATTGAGAGCGACAACAAGTGCCTTATTTCTTTGAGCGTTTTAGAATTAGTTCCTCCTTGGGATTGTGCTTGTGTAATTCATGATTTTATTTTCTTTTTTGATCAGCAATAAAATTTTATTCAAAACTCGACCAAGGGTACATCGATATGAGCCAGACCAAGCACAAAGCAAGGGTAAGGCAAAGCAACACAACTAGCGAGAAACTAGAAGTACAAGGTCACAAATTGAAGAAGATCTCAAAAACCGATTTGAGAAGAAGCTCCACAGCCCTTAAGTCAAAGGTCACAAATTCGTCATCTTTTTCAACAAAATTGAAGAATATCAAGCAAATCAACTTGAGAAGAAGCTCCAAAGCCCTCAAGTTAAAATCCGTCAAATTCGTCGTCATCTTTGTAAAGACCAAAGAAGATCTCGCCAAATTTAATTCGAGAACAAGTATCAAGCCCTTGAATCAAACTCTTGAAAAGAAGAATCAGAGGATTATTTTCTTTCATTAGAAACTATTACAGAGATTGTAAACCCTAATTTTTCAATCAATAAAATTGACTTTGTTCATCATATTTCCGTCTTTTCTGCAAACTCGAAATTTGTGTGATACAAATTTTAGCACGCCCGGTGGGTCAATCTCTACCTCTCATCTCTTCTCTTTCCAAATCAACTTTGAAGCTTACACATATTATCAAATATGTCAGCAGAAAATAAGAGTGCATCTCCTATGACACCAAGCAAATCGCACATCCTCTCAAGCATGTTGGGGGCAAAAGAAGTTAACCCTTCGATGGGTGAACAAGTGCTCATGCAATCATCCATCTTCCAAAGGTCGACGAAAAGCAACAAATCTGTACCTCCCACTCCTTGTGCAGATCTACACTTCAAGTCTCTTGGTTACTCTGATGACGAAGTAATGTCAGTCATGATGGTGCAATCGTCTACTCTTGAGGAACAAATTGCGGCATTGACCAAGACTCTTGAAAAGCCTGTGAAGCATGATCAATGACAAAAAAACTCAACTTAAAGAGCTTTCAGATCAGGTGGTTCAAGTGAGAACGTCAAGGTGTAGCGCGGAAAATTCGTCTGAATCTATTACTGAAGAAACTCCACATGAAGTTCCCAAAACTTTGCCTGAAGCTGCTAAAAAAGAAGTCTTCAAAACCTCACAAGAAGCTACTCCAGAAGAAATTTTCTTAGTTTCATGCGAAGGTATTTCACACAAAGTACTCAAAGTCTCAACAAACTAAGAGACTTCAAGTAACAAAATTTAAGTCTCTAGTAATGGATTGATCCCTGTTGATCAATTGAAAGAATTCATCGTAGGGGCAATTGCTGAAAAAGATGCGAAGAGTTCTCAAATATTTCGGTCATACACCAAGCCGTACACGCGGAGGATAGAACAACTGCAGATGCCAGAAAATTATCAGCCTCCAAAATTTCTACAATTTGATGGAATGGGCAATCCTAAAAAAACATGTTGCACACTTCGTGGAGACATGTAGCAGTGCTGGAACAGATGGAGATTTGCTCGTCAAACAATTTGTACGGTCACTGAAAGGTTATGCTTTTGACTGGTACATAGACTTGGATTCGAATTCCATAGACAGTTGGGACCAATTGCAGCGGGATTTCCTCAAAAGGTTTTTCAGCACACGGCGCATTGTCAACATGACTGAACTTAGCAACACTCATCAACAAGAAGGTGAGTCAGTCATTGACTACATTAATAGGTGGAGAAACTTGAGCCTCAATTGCAAAGATCGCATGTCAGAAACCTCGGCCATTGAGATGTGCACCAAAGGAATGTGTTTGAGCCTTCAATACATTTTTGAAGGCATAAAACCAAAGACTTTTGAAAAATTGGCCACACGAGCTCATGACATGGAGCTTACTGTCACAATTTCTGAAAAGGAAGACAACGGTGATCTAGAGTGTCAAGATGAATGGCACCAAGAAAACTCTTCTTCAAGAGAATTAAAAGCAAGAGGAGAGCCTTCCTTCGAAGAGTCGAATTCTTCTGCTGGTTCACCAAAATCGGAGTACAACTACGACGAGGACGAAGATGAAGCAGTGTCATACTCGATCACGACAGTCTTTGAGCCTTCAAACCTCAGAGCTCCAACTCAACAAGTTAATCCTCAAAGCACATCAAATTCAAATATTCTCCTGGATAAGAGCTTAAACTGTCTGTCATCTTCGAAAACTTGAATTTTCAACCCCTTCCCGATGCATGAGCCTAAACTCTGAGTTGCTCCATGACGCATGAGCATAACTGCATGTCATTCCTGGCCCGCAAGAGTTTAAACTGTGGATGGCAAAGTCCAAAAAAAAAATCAAAAAAAGAAATCAAAAAAAAATTCAAAAAATGAACTACGTTTGACTTGATCCCATCTTGGGTATGTAGGCAGCTTGAATTTTGAACTCCTTCATTGAACTACATTTGGCTTGATCACTTGGACCGAAATTCCTAGTTTAGTCAACCAAATCAAATAAAGCAACATGTAATGGATTGTGTGGACGCATTGTTCATTTGACTTTTCAAAAGAATTGGTACATCCTTTGTCTCATTGTTAAAAATTGAGCAACAATGCGCTCCAAACAGTGCCATGTCAAAGTGTCTCCTCCAGATTCATGGATGATAGAAGGAAGAAAAGTTGATCTGTTGTTATGGCTTGTTTCTCCTATGATGCCTCCAACTCCGTGGGTGATTAGCAAATAGATTCACTCCCTTGGATTGGCCTGCCTCTTCTATGGCCCTCAAACTCCATGGATACTGCAGAAAAGGGGGTCGCTCTCTTGCCTTCGCTTGCTTCTGCTGTAATCCCTTCAATTTCTTACGTGATGGCAGAAGGTTGCTCTCTTTCCTTGGCTTGCTTTTGCATAAACTTTCAAACTCCATGGATGGTGGTAGAAGGTAGAGGCACTCTATTGCCATGGTGTGCTCCTGTTGTGATCCCTCAAACTTCATTGATGATTGCACAAGGTAGAGTAGTTCGTTTGCATTGACCTGCTTCTTGCACAACTCCTTCAAACTCCATGGATGATGGTAGAAGTTAATTAGAACCGCCCCTTCACCCTCTTTCGCTTCTGATTTGGGCATTCCAACTGCATTGTAGAACCTTCCGTGCAAGGCATTAGCTTCAACTCCACGGCATGGCATGGCTTCATGGAATGCTTTGGTATCGTGGCAAGCTTCAAGCCACTCAGTGGCATGGCACATGGAAGGCTTCGCTATCATGGAAAGCTTCAAGTTGACAAGCTTCAAGCCACTCCATGGCATGGCATCAGCAGGCTTCAACATCTAGCAAGCTTCAAGAAACTTCGTAGTGTGGCATCAACATGCTTCAAAATCTGGCAGACTTCAATATCTAGCAAGCTTCAAGAAAAACTTTATAGTGTGGCATCAACAGGCTTCAAAATCTGGCATGCTTCAAAATCTAGCAAGCTTCAAATTATTTCACAACACAAAACTAGCAAGCTTCAACTTCCTGGTGGGCTTCAAAGACCTTCCTAGTATAGCATAGACTTGCTTCACTATCGCGGCAACCTTTGCGGATCTCTTCCTTGGCAAATTTCAACTCGAAGAGCATATTGCTACAGAGC
The DNA here is from genome assembly GCA_963854785.1 of Vaccinium vitis-idaea. NCBI lineage: Eukaryota > Viridiplantae > Streptophyta > Magnoliopsida > Ericales > Ericaceae > Vaccinium > Vaccinium vitis-idaea. Next base: position 15,789,060 of record OY978219.1, read on the forward strand.
CTTAAGCTCGAAGAGCATATTGCTGCGGAGCTTTAAACTCGAAGAGATTGCTGCAGAGCCTTAAACTCAAAGATATTGTTGCGGAGCTCTAAACTCGAAGAGATTGCTGCGGAGATTTAAGCTCGAAGATCCAGCAGAGCCTTAAAGCTCGAAGAAACGGCAGAGCCTAAAAGCTCGAAGATCTAGCGGAGCCTAAAAGCTCGAAGATTCGGCGGAGCCTTAGAGCTCGAAGAAAAACCAAAAGCCGCAGAACTTCAAGCCAAAGATGCTACCAATTGCAAAGCACCAAAATCTACACATCAAGGAGAAAAAAAAAAAAGTAGCAATTGTCAGAATCGGTTCAACCGGATGAACCATGAACCGGACCTTATTCCGGTCCGGATGGTCCCAGGAACCGTACCTTAATCAAAACCGGTCTAGTTTCGGAAAACCGGTGTAAAATAACGGTTAAACCGGTAAACCGTTAGACCCAAGCACGGGTCAGTCGGACCGGACCGGTAATTTTCTCAACGTTTAAAACTGCATTGAAATTGGCTTCCCTGGGACAACTGTCCACGTGGGCCATCTCAAGCCTTACAAATGCATAGCTATACACAGAAGCCCATCTTCTTTACCTTTTATATATGTTGTAGCTTGTCTGAAGGCTTGAGTTTAGGCGATGTAGGACAAATCCCAGATACAGATTTTCCTCTCCCTCATTTCTCTTATGTCATCTCTCTTTTTCAACGTTTTTTTTTTCATATTTCTTTTTTTTTCATATTAAATATATATTAATGACATAATTATGACGTCACGGTTCGATAGCGGTTCAACCGCGGTTGAACCAGTGACCCATCCGCCCGGTCCCCTTTCCGGTTCGCTCTCCGGTCCGGGTTTCAAAACATTGATTTAAATAAAGTACAAAACACGGCTGTGACAAAAGGCAATGAGTACATTGGTTCATGGAAGCCAATAAAAAGGCAGAAAGTCGTGAAGTTCAATTGACAAAAAGAAATAGTACATGCAAGTTTACTGGTTTTTTTGGCGTGCGCACGAAAGTCGCGCGGGATTATATGCATGAATTTTAAAGACGACAATTGCTACAAGGAAAAAAAGGGTGTGCTACATGAGTTTTGTACTGCTGCAAAACAAAACAATTAGAAGAGACAAAAAGGGTTGGTTCGACATTCGAACCGATGGCCTGCTGGTTCTCTGATCGTAAAACAGAAAGCAAACCATGCAGTAGATAGATTGAACATGCAGGAAGAAAAAAAACCAAGAAAAAAGCCTCGTTGCTTTTCCCAAAGTCTGGGTTATACTTGGTAAAAGGATTTGAACTATTAAGAAACAACAAAAGGAAGAAAATAAGGAGAGGAAAAAGAAAAAGAAAAAAGAAAAAAAGAAGAGAACAAAGTACTCTAGAGTTACCTGGTGATCTGTTAATTGGTGACTTCAGAAATTGTAACAAGAAGATGGGTTGCGTCCCCATTTATAGATGAACTAGTCCCATCCTAATTGGAAAAGGTTTCCGCACAAAGTAAGCCGATTAGTCGCAAGGGAAAGTATCCTATCCCAACCTAATTCATCTCAAGCGGTGGGTTTGCTCATGCTGAAAATTCTAGAAGCGAGCTACGGGTCGACAAGGCAAAATTCAGTGGGCCAAAGTCAAATTTGGTCCCAGGAAAAGGAATTATTTTGGTTCCATACTCACTTGACGTGGGTTTCAAAATTGGGCTATCCAATTCGTTTGCATAAAATTTTAGCTCGGTCTATGGGCTAAAATAAAAAAATAAATTGACATCCAAAAATGTCTAAGGCAAAGATCGCCGAATACCCAATTTTTTCGCATCAAATCAAACCCAATTTTTCAATAGAAAGATCAAGTCATCTTCCAATCTCGAAGGAAAAGCTGTCTCTCTCTCTAACTTTTCTTTCTCCCGCCTCTCTCTAAAACTTTCGCCTAGGGTTTTCAGTTTGGGGGGGCGGCGCCGCCGCCGGCCGCTCCCCCCCCCCCCTCTCTCTCTCTCTCTCTCTCTCTCTCTCTCCCTCCCCTTCCTTTTCCTTCACCTCTCTTCCACGCTTCTTCACCTATCCCACCTTTCTTTTACAAAAAACGGTCGGCATGAAGTTTATTGATGGTGGCGTTGGCTGGGTGCTGTTGCGGCGGCGGGTTGCGGTGAAGATGGTGGCGGCTCGTGCAGAGGTGGATGGATCTCCTATGGATATTGCATAGGTTGCTCAAGTGCCCGGCTGGATCTTGGCTACTATTGTGTGCTTTCCGGACGCGGAGATCTCATTTTTGTTTCGAGTTTGCTGTGTTTTCTCTGTTTGTCTGTGCGGCTGCTGTTGGTGGTGTGGTTTGCCCGTACCCGGTGTCTCCGTTCCTCCTGTCGTTCCGTAGGCCGTTGCTCCCCGCCGGCCGCTACTTCTGGGAGTGGCTGGCGTTTGCTTAACGGCGAGGTGTTGCTCCGGTGGTTTGTGCGGCGGCGGTGGGGTACGGTGGATCTTGGGTTAGGGTTTGGTTTGGGCGGGCCGGCCCTTGGTTGGGCTGGACTTGGGGTGTAAGCTTTAGTGTTATATTTGGGTTGCAGATTTGGGCTGATTTTTGTGTTTATTGTTTGTATCTGCTTAGACCCTAGGGTGAGCTGGGCTTCGGCCTTTGAGGTGTATTTTCCAACTATTGGTTGGATTCCCCTTCCCTTTCCCCCGTTTTAATAAAATTTTATTGCCGATCAAAAAAATAGAAAGATCAAGTCAAGTCTTCCACCGAAAAAAATCAAGTCAAATTCATTCGCCGAATTGGTTCTACAAGCACTTCGCATGGTTTCGATTATTTGGGCATCAAATTCCTTTGCATCTGAAAAATTGGAGCGCAAATTTTTAACTCGGTCTATGAGTTAAAATTTTGCTAATCAAATTGACACCAAATGTCAAGCAAAAAAAATTGCCGAATACACAAATTTTCGGTATCAAATCAAGTCAAGTCAACAATTTGAGACTCATTCGCCTTCAAGCGTGAGCAACTCTCGAGGGGGAATCTGTAGACACGTCAAATTTCTATCCTATCACAAGCTACCACGTGTTGCTTGGGCACACAAATTGGCTAATTAAATGTTGCCAATTGTCCACAAGTAAAAAGTCAGAGGCATGCAGAGGGACCAATTAAATGGCGCCACATGTCAAAATAACACAATTATTTATTTATCAAGATTGGCCAATCAAATTATGCCACTTGGTTTCTATGTCAGATTTTGTATAATTGTCTTTCCAAAAGATAAATAAGAGGAATGGTATTTATATAATTCTAATTATTTTCCTTTAAACCAAATAAGGAAATAATTGAAGAGATAAGTATCGAAAGAATTGCAGTCTTTCATAAACTTTCCATCCCTCATCCCTAATGTAAAACTTCAACAACGAATGCGGAAACGGGTGGTTCGGATTACCTTTCGCGAACTTTTACCGAACCGGATCTTTTGGTGGATCGATTACATACTCCGGCATGTACTAGAATAGCAACAATCTCCTGCGATGGAGTGTTACTACGAGGTTTGAGTATCTCACTTTATTCCACGGTGCAAAAGCTTTCACTACAACAATTTTCCCCATTGCCGACTAAAATTTTAGTCGGAAAATGTCGTAATTTAGTCGGCAATAGTAATTTCAGACCAAAAATTTAGTCGGCCCGTTTGGTCGACGGAATGAGGTCGGAGATTGTAATTTCCGACCAAAACAAGTTTGGTCGGAAAAAGTTGTTTTTACCAACTAAATATTTAGTCAGTGAAATATTTAATTTTCTCCGACTAAATATTTGGTCGGTGAATATTTATTTTTCTCCGACTAAAGATTTGGTCGGTAGAATATTTATTTTTCTCCGACTAAATATTTGGTCGGTGAAATATTCATTTTTCTCCGACTAGATTATTTGGTCGATGAAATTGTTTTATTCTCCAACTAATAATTTAGTTGGTAAATGATTTTTTTTTTTTTTTGCAATTTTAATCCGAGCTCGTATTGAATCGTTAAATTTGTCAAACTTGGTTTCTAACCATCGATTAAATCAAGCAACCAATCATTCCATACAAGATTTCACCAACCTGCTCTAATTAATTAATAAAGCACAAAATTCGGTAAATGGTTGTATTCCCCGACCAAAGTTTACTCGGTAAATGGTTGCACTTTGCCGAGTAAAATTTAGCCGGTATAAGATGACGAAGCAACCAATATTGTTTACTGGGCAAAGGTTTTGGAAAGCAATCCTAAAATTCCAAAAACTACTACAAACTTTCTACATTTTCATTTCCATACAATACACTATCAACAATCATTCCATCCACAATTGCGAACCTACTACAATTATAAGAAATTGAAATTCCCAATCATAATTTCATTCATAACTTCCATAAATAGAGGTCGATCATTACATAACATCTTCAATCCATATTCCTAGAGCGAAAATTTAAAAGGATTGTCCACGCAGGGTTACTCCATATGTAAATATTAAACAAAATGTATCCAAACTCCCAAAATGCAAGATCTTTGGCCAAACGTCGAAGTACGTAGAATCCACAACCAAAGTCCAACTTTAATTAACAAAAACTGCAGCGATACTCCACCAAAGTGTTATCAATCTGTTAAAAACAAAAAAACAAAAAAAACAATCAGATGGAGTCATGAGAATCTCATCAAATACTCATAGAAGACACAATTGAGGTTTGCCTCAATTATAAAGCACGGATCCTATATGCTCACTTTTTTAATTCATTTCCTACAGGAAATTATATATTCCGCGTAACATTTTTCTTGAATTTCAGTTTAGTGGAGTCATGAGAATCTGTCAATCTCGCCCTTCATTGGCACAATTTTGCCCCTTGCCTTGGCTTTGTGTTTGCACATGTATGTGAGTTAAACAGGAAAAAAAAAAACCTGCGAATTTTATTCTGACTCTCCATTGCTACTGTTCTGATGTTGAATGCAATAATAGCATGATTGGTCAGAAGTCTGTATGAATTATGATATGAAACTAAATGGCAGATGTTGATTAAACCAATTCATGAAACTCTTTTGGATGCTAATTATGTCTAATGGAGGCCATTATGAACAACAGGGGGAGCATCAGACCATCTTGGAGTCTGTTTCATATGTACCCGCAGAAGAAAGCACAAATATGAACTGTTCTGAAGATTTTGGATCACAGATTGAAAAGCTCACTGAACATAACGATATGGCTAATTCCTTGTCGTTACGCAGACATTTGTTCAAAATGTGATCAGAACTATTTAAAACACTAAAAGACTATACATGGATAGATATTTTCAAAAAAGTAGAAAGCAGCAGTGTAAAAATCCAGCAGCCAAGGCATTCAGCAGTGTAAAAATTCAGCAGCCAATATCGGTATATAAGGATGCAGCAGCAGAATATGTATCAAGGCAGCAAAACATGAGGGTGCAGCAGTGAAAACCAAAGCAACAACAGAGTAACAGCAGCAGGCAGCAGAAAGTGTCCGTGACAGCAGCAGAAAAAGTAGCAACGGCTTATCGGTATATGTAACAGCACCCACACCTCAGTCAATGTAGCTGATTAGATATACTCAGTCATGTAACCGACCGACACCCACACCTCAGTCAATGTAACAAATCTCTAGAATTTAATATTACTTTGGGTAACAAATCTCTAGAATGCAAGTAGTAACAAATCTCTAGAATTTAATCATCTTAAACACTCCATTTAGTGGCTCTCAAATCTTTAAAATTCCAGTTCGGAGTTCAGTTTTGGTCAGTTTTTAGCAAACAGAACGGTGTAACAATCTGTAGTTGCATAAGCAAGTAAATAGCTATTAACAGAAGAATATATGTAGATGCAAATATGGGTTAATCAAGAACTAATTAAGATGCATAAGGACAAAAATTTAACAACATTAAGTTAGCAAAAAGTGGACTAAACCAGGGTAACATCGGAATGCAGAAAAGTGGACGAAAGTGATTTTCAGCATCTAACAAACAGTTTCAGTGCAGTTTTCAGCATCCCAATTAATTTCCAGCAGCTAAAAACGTCTCTGTGTGTGTGTGTGTGTAAAGAAATCCCCTTTTGTTCTTTCCTCTTAACAGATATATACCTAATAGATACATACATGCATGCACTCTTAACACTTCCACGTATAGATATATACCAAATCCCCCCTTCTTCTTTTTTCCTCTTAACACATATATACCAAATACATGTATGCGTGTACAGTTTTCAGCTCTCAATACACATTTTCAGCACTTACAAAAGTGATTTTCAGCATCTAACAAACAGTTTCAGCACCTACAGTGCAGTTTTTCAGCATCCCAATTAATTTCCAACAACTAAAAACAATGAAATTGGAAGCCCAGTAGCCCCAGAAAATAGTCGATCTGCATTAAAGCAAACCTGAACGCCTAAGTCATAAAAAAAAACTAGTACCCACTATGGAAGCACAGTAGCCCCATTCTCTCTCCTCTGTATAATTACTAGAAACCATCCATTTTCTTTTTAAAAAATAGCCTTTGGTCTCCCAATTATGATTCTTATATGTGCTTGATCACATCTTTTTTTCAGAAATGAACACTCTTTTCTTCTCTCCCTTTCATAGTTCCCATCAGATTAAAGAAACTATAATGCTACAATCTAGTTGTAAATATCGGAGGGAGAAAATAACTTTGCAAAATACAGGTAAAAATTTAAGTCTCTCTTGATTAATTAGATAACGAGGGGGATCCAGATTTTGAGAACCAATAATAACGACCAATAAGCATAAGCAACAACCACAAGAGCAACTACTATTACCCTTGCATTTCGTATATCAATTCGAATTGTTTTTCCCAACTACATATCTAATGAAAGAGAAGTATATTCTATCACATGTCCAATCATTTACAATGAACAAAAATGATCCATAATCAACAACCAATAATAGAAAGGGGGGGAGCCCTGCATCACTTGCACCCTTAGCAAGAACCACAACACAATCACATACATTTGAGGGGGATGCAGGGGTATCCCACTTGCACCCTTAGCGAGTAAGAAAAGAAGGAATACAAAATATTACCTCGAGCAAATAAGCAATCTCCCAAACGTCAAAAGATTAGTGTTGGATGGCCACAAAACAAACTTTCGCTGGTCGAAAAATTCGAAGTCCTGATTCTCTGGTTAGAAAACACCCATACCGAATAAATATAGTTAGAAAACAAATAAGTAGTCACTTTGGCATGAACATGTATGCGTGTACAGTCCACTTTGGCATTTCTATTTTGACATCAACGGGTGTACTTGCTCTAAGTGATTGTAATTGAATTGCTGATTCCATAAATTTAGAGCACGTGCCTGAACAAAATATGCATCTTTAGAGAAATAGACATGCACCTCCCACATGCCTATGCATGTAAGCATCTTTATGAATATTTTATTGGAAGCTAGTTGTGGAATTCAAAGAAATGTTTTCTGCTGTAGTTTATTTTTTGGATGTGCACATGCTTTTAACATCCGACTTTTTTTTTATTGGAACCCACCACTTGAATAAAATGAGGTTACCAAAAAAAAACGTGGCCTTGTTATTGGAGGATTGCACATCACTGTTCATAACTACTCATGATCTAGGCTCCTATGTGTCAGAATATGCAGGCTATATTGCTTTAGTTTGCTTTCTCACAATGCCAATCTTGGGACTTCTACCAAACAAATGACCACTGCCCTCATTACTCTTAGCAGATGAAAGCATTAAGATTACCCCTAAAACTATTGGGGCAATATATACACACCACAACTAAAATTGTATAATAGGGGCACGATGATACAAACTCAGGATACCAAAATCAATGAATCAATGCTTAGAGTGGAAAATCAAATTACCTTTCACGATCAACACCCAACTGGTCCAATGCTTGTGTTCTGTTTATGTTGATCCCTGGGAAATACTCCATAGTGAGAACCTGCAACCAAAAGTGAAACCTATTCAAAGTTCAAACTAGAACATATAAACAAAACAATCAATAACTATAGAACAATTGATGCAGGCCCATGGTTAATTCGTCCATATCTTTCGCTCTAGGTGCATAGGTCTCAGCATTTACCATGTCATCTTACCATTAGATGCTTGATTTCTGGCCAACTCAATGTCTAGAAAAACGCAAAATTGACATGCATCTTGAGCCGCTTGAACTGCTCGTTAAACAATCTGCACAAAGAAATTTGAAATGATCAGTTCACTTATGCTTTACAAGGGAAAACAGAATCAGGGTCATAGCCAACAAGCTTAATTGTTACAGATATACAAGGACTCTCAATGATTGAGTACTAGATGGGTTCTATTATTGGTGTTATTGTAGATATATAAGGACCCCTTTTCTAAATTTCTACCTCTAATCCCTAGTCCACTGGATTTACTACACCACTTCAACCATTTTGCAATTTTGATGAAATCGAGCATTATTCCTACATCTGAAACCCATAACTACCCAAACGTGGCCTTAATGATCGATGAACGACAAAACCCACAAACTATTTCCCTTGCAAAGATCATAAACCTCAAATTACATACCGTTCATTTCATATGGAGAAACTTCAGATATGGTAAAGCAGAGGGAGAGGAAGAAAAGAAAGAAAAAAAAAAACCCGAAAATGAAGTTGATCTGGGAGTTGGTCGTACCTGGTCACCATTTTTACGGACAAGGAAATCCCTTTCTCCAGATGAGAGAAGAGATGCAAGATCATGAGTACCACTTTCATCGCCGCTAGCCATAGCTTCTTTAACTCTTTCTCAAATCTGGGTTGATCGTTGTGGGTCTACTTTTCTCCGCTTAGCAGCTGCTACTTCCTCCGACCTCGGCAGCAGAAAATGTTAGGGCAGAAAGAAAAGGCGCAAGAGGGAGAGAGAGAGAGAGAAGTTGGATTTTGGGGGCAATGAATCTGGGGCAAATACTTGAATAACCCTCCAAAAATTGAAATGGAAAATTAGAATTTTCACTCCCCCGCGAATCCTTGGGGAACTACTCTGTTTTAGCGCTTAAAATGCGCTTTTTTTTATTACTATTATTTTTTTTTTTTTATGTTGGGTACTTTTGTAGCCCAACTATAAAATTGCCGTAAAATTGTATTATTGTCAGGTCGTCAGAGTATTGTCAGGTCGTAAGAGAAAGGAGGCATCGATGGGGTGGCACGAGATAGGCGGCGACGGCGAGAGAAGGCGGCGACGGTGGCATTTGTGGGATGGCGACAATGTTTGCTTCGACCGGCATCAGTTTTGCAGGGGAGGGGATCGATTGTGGTGGGGGTGGAGTGGGCATAGGTGCCTAGGTGGTGGTTATGCAGATGGATGAGAGAGAGATGCTTGGGGTTCAACTGGTTCAGTAGATGTTTTGGGGTTTCAAAAATCCCCAAAAATTTCGAATTGGTAGAAACTTTTTTTTTTTTATCCCGCATTGGTACTGGCCCGCCAATTTTTAGAAATTTTCGCGAAATTTTTGGAAATCGTTGAATTGGCGGAAAATTATTATTCCACGAAATTTTCATGATCTGAACCACTCAGTGTGTTCAAAACGTATTTTTTAGGGTCCTCACATGGAATCAGCAAAAAAAAGATCGAGAAGGATTTGATCCGAGTAGTTTTTAATAAAATAATTTTATCCTCACCGTTCATTTTGTACAATGACTTTTGGGTCCCACTTTTTAGTCCCGCGTCAATAATCCAAACCGTTAAATATTTTTAAAATAGCGTTTTGTATGACCTTGCAAAAAATCAGGTCAATTGGATATGCGTAACTGGTACATCCAAAACTGCAAGTTTTGAAATCAATTGGATGTGCGTACCTTGGATCGACGAGTTACGCATATCCAATTGACCTGATTTTTTGCAAAGACATACAAAACATTATGTCAAAATTATCTAACGGTTTGGATTACTCATGCAGGTCCAAAAAATGGGACCCAAAAGCCATTTTTGTAATGAACAGTGAAGATCGTCGTAATTGTGTTGCGATGAAGGACCTTTCAAAATTCCGATAGACAAAAAAATTGGCGAGAGTCATTAAAACATCAACACAAACAAAGTGAACGGTGTGGATCGTCATAGTTGTGTTGCAATTGTGTGGTTATCGTTCGTTATACTATAACATAGTAGTTTGGTTCATATAGAAGTAAGTTTGATGTATAGAATTGCAAGGTAGGTGCAGACTCGTTTTTCCGAATGTTTGATCTGAACTGTTACGATTTAGTATGTCATCAATTCTATCATTCTCTCCCAAATTGATGATCATCCGATATCGGTAACAACACGATCGAAACACATTCAGTGCTTCTAATGGAATTTCAGTACTATAATGCACCACTTCAAGGCCACCTAATCAATTTTTTTAAAATCTGAACCGTTATATGTGTTTAAAGCATGTTTTTAAGGTCCTATGCAAAGATTTGAAAAAAAAAAAACCCAAAAGGGCTTGATCGGGCCAGGTTTTCGTATAGTAGTTTTACGAAAAACTACTCCGATCAACTACTTCCGGGTATTATTTTTTGCAAAATCCTCGCGTAGGACATTTCAAACACGTTTCAAACACATCCAACGGTTCCGATCGTCAAAATTTGGTCCGGAAAGTGGAGTCCCATTATTGTGTTTCTGTGAGAGTGAGACAGTGAAACTATGAAAGTAATCAAATTTAATTTGTATAATTTATAATTTTCTATAACCAAATTTAATAAAAAAATTATATAATTTAACATCTAATAATTTCTATAATATAATTTAATAAAATAATCTAATTCCTATAATTTGAATTTCAATCATTTTTTTATAAAAATGATTTGTATTTTTTTTTCTTTTTTTGTCCATCTCTCTCTCTCTCTAAAAAAAATTATTATTATTATTTAAATTTTAAATTTTGGAGAGTCTTTCTTTTTTCTTTTTCGTTTTATTATCATTTTGTTAAAAAAATGAATTGCCGACTAAATATTTAGTCGGAAATATAAAAATTCCCGCCGAAATTTTCGCGAAATTTTTGGAAATCGTTGAATTGGTGGAAAACTATTATTCCCCGACAAAAAAAATTTTAGTGGGCAAATTAGAGATAATTTCCGACTAAAAAAATTTTAGTGGGCAAATTAGAGATAATTTCCGACTAAATAGTTGGTCGGAAAATAAAAAAATCCCCACCAATGTTGAGAGTATAATACTCAACGTTGCATAAATGTGTTCAAAATTTTCATGATCCGAACCACTCAATGTGTTCAAAACGTATTTTTTAGGGTCCTCGCATGGAATTAGCAAAAAAAAGATCGAGAAGGATTTGATCCGAGTAGTTTTTAATAAAATAATTTTATCGAATACCGCTCGAATCAAGTCTTTCCCGGTCCTTTTTTTTTGCGATTCTTGGTGTTAACCCTTAAAAATAGGTTTTAAAAACATTGACCGATTTTGATCATCATAATTGTGTTGCGATCATGTGGCTTCCATACATTAGAATATAGTAGAATAACAGTTTTATCGAAAACTGCACCGATGATGCCCTTTTCCGGACATTTTTTTCCCGAATCTTTACGAGGACCTTTAAATGCTTCCACACGCATCTTCTGTTCACACCCATCTTTATCGATTGATTTTTCATGATCCGAACCGCTCAATATGTTCAAAACGTGTTTTTAAGGGTCTCCGTAAGAAATGGGCAAAAAAAAAAAGATCGAAAAGGGTTTGATCTCAGAGTTTTTGCTAAAAAAATTTACTGTTTCATCAAAAATTGTTCGGATCAAGCCCTTTTTGGTCATTGTTTTTGCTAATTTCTTGAGGAGACGCTTAAAAACACGTTTTGAAGACATTGAACGGTTTGGATGATCAAAAATCAATGGGAAAATTTATTCTTTCATTTATTTTGACAAACCATATTTATTGATGATAAAAAAAAAATCATAATCAATGTTTTTTTCCGACTAAAAAATTTTGGTCGGTGAATTGCAAACAATTTCCAACTAAATATTATTTAGTCGGTAAATTTATTCTTTTGCCGACTAAATCTTTGGTCGGAAAATACTAAATTTTTCAAACTAAAAAATTTTGGTCGGTGAATTGCAAACAATTTCCGACTAAATTTTATTCTTTTGCCGACTAAATGTTTGGTCGGAGAATACTAATTTCCCCGCCAAACTATACACGAAAATTTTCGAAATGCTGAAATTTTTACCTCGATTTCCCGACTAAATATTTGGTCGGAAAATACTAAATTTTTCCGACTAAAAAATTTTGGTCGGTGAATTGCAAACAATTTCCGACTAAATATTATTTAGTCGGTAAATTTATTCTTTTGCCGACTAAATGTTTGGTCGGAAAATACTAAATTTTTCCACGACTAAAAAATTTTGGTCGGTGAATTGCAAACAATAGTGTTATTTTTGAAAATAGCACTATAATACCCAAGTATGCTTTGGCTTAATAATCCTTTTATTTTAGATTTATCTTTATTCAAAAAAATTCGCATTTGCTTGTCTAACGTTAATTTTTTTAATGATTACTAATTCATTTTGACAAGAGAATTACATCAAAAAATTGTGATCGACAATTTAAAGAAGGCCTCATTCCACTAAGGTTTTAATATTTTAAGTATTTATTTTTCACTTTATGAGACCGATTATTCTTTCATAATACATTATCTTTAACTATAAAAATAGTATACTTATTTCAGTTATAGAACGGGCCCGAAGAAAGAAAAGGTAAAAACAACCCGAAGAATCTCTTTATTTTGGATTATTTTTGTCGTTAGTAAACTTTTTAAAAATTAGATCAGTTTCATTTGCCTCTAGAGTAATAGTTGATCCTATTATATGATATGGTACTATACTATAAAATCTGATAGTTTTTGCATCAAATTTTTACAGGGGACAAAAATGCGCGATTGTTGGCCGTTTCAAATGTTTTTACTGGTTATTTCCTTTGAAAGTCAATCAAAGACCAACCTCCTCTTCCCCAAGCTTAATTGAGAAATGGTCCAATCTCTGTACATAATCAATGTTTTTTCCGACTAAATATTATTTAGTCGGTAAATTTATTCTTTTGCCGACTAAATGTTTGGTCGGAGAATACTAAATTTTTCCGACTAAACAATTTTGGTCGGCGATTTTGTATAATTTCCGACTAAAACAAATTTAGTCGGTGATTGAGATAACATGCACCGACTAAAATTATTTTAGTCGGCCAAACCTTTGAAATTTTTCCGACCAACAAAAATTTAGTCGGTGATTGGTGGTAATTTCCGACTAAAACTATTTAGTTGGAAATTGAGGTGATATTTTCCAACCAAAATTTATTTAGTCTGAAATTGAACAATAATTTCCGACTAAACATTATTTAGTCGGTGATTTTAGTCGGGAATGGTGTAAATTGTTGTAGTAATTTGAATCGCTCTTTAATGGCAGAGAGAGAAAATTAGGGAGAGAGTTTTCTTGAACTCAATGACTGATAATAGCTTGTATGCATATGATTCATGAATATGTTGTAGGAAATATATAGAGTGAGCATCCTAGATGCTTTAAAAGTCCTATAATCCTAAGAGAATACGATCACTTCAACTTCTTCTATCTTATCTCCAAGATAAGATAGGACTCTATAATAAATGGGTCACCGGGCCATGCCCACATGGGAGACATGATTTGGTCCCAGACCCGGCCCAAATTCCAACATCCACTACAAGAAATCGCACTTTTAGTGACTAGTTTTGACTAGTTTTGGTGACCAACTGTATTTTGGTCACAGAAAAGCAGACAAATTTTGACTAAAAATATGTTGGTCACAAAATGTGGAACAAATGGTGACTAGGCCTCCATTTGATCACCAATTGTTAAAAAAATTCTGTGACTAACCATAATCTGGTCACTAATCATAATACTTTCAATGACTAACCATAATCTACTCACCATAGGTTGAACATTTTGTGATCACCAATTTATTTGGTCATTGAAAACTACAGATTTTTTTTTGGTGACCAAATTCCTATGGTCATTAAATATATTTCATTTAGCGCCATTTTTGGGGGAAACATCATTTTCCTAATGTATTTGAGTTTTCACGTAGGGTCTACCCAAAAAATTACTTGAATGATTTAATCAACAAACACAACGAAATTAACGATCTCGATCATTACAATTGTATCATGGTCGTGTGGCTACTATACATTCAATTACGGCAGAATACTTATTTTAAATATCAATTGAGTGCGATAAAGAGGCTTCATAGACCTGATGAAGACAAAATTTTACATTAATGATTTAAATAAATAGGAACAACAGAATCAATGATTTTGATCGTCCTGATTGTGTCGCAATTGTGTGGCTACTGTATATATGATTACTACAAAAGACTTAGTTTACAAGTAATTGAATCGTGATGAAAGGGCTTTTTATACTCGATCGAGCCTAAATTTGACATGAATGATTTAATCAACAAGCACAATGAAATCAATGATCTCGATCGCCATGATTGTGTTAAAGCTGTGGGGCTGCTGTACATTCAACTACTGCACAATACTTAGTTACTATTAAGCAAGATTGAACGTATAAATTGTAAAAGGGTACTGCAGAGTATATTGCTAATGGTCGATCTGAATCGTTAGGATTTGATGTTTTACTTATTTCATCATTTTCACTAAATTGAAAAATCATCGGATATCGATAACTTCATGATCAGAAGACGTTAACGGTTTTGGAGACATTAAAGCCTTATAAAGACATCATCCCAGCTCCACCTAAGTTTTTTTGCTATCGGAACCGCCTATCTTTTACAAAATATGAAGTATATTATTCTATACTGGAATGAAGTTAATGACATATCATTTGACATTTGATCGGACAAAAAATATCATCCTCTTAGTATTTATTCAGTCATTAAAAGCATTAATTTCCTATAAAAAAAATTAAAAGCAAACTTTAAGGACTAAAAAATGTAGCCACCGAAGATGTGAAAAAGTGCAAAACATTTGGTGGGAATTTTAGGCGGGATTCAGCCCGCGTGTTATTTGGTGGGAAAATAATTTCTAAACAAAACTACGCCGTTTTATCTGGGAAGAGGGTTTAGGAGTACATCATGATTATTTTTGTCTTTATTCACAAAATTTTTAGTTTGGTTAATATTTTTTGATTTTTTACATTCTTTTCGTCGAGATGAATTAATAATTCACAAAAAATTGACAAAAAACTAACAAATGCTAATTTTTTTGAATAAAGACAAAAAAAACGGTTTTATTTATTTTGCCAAAGGAATACATAATTGATGCAATTAATTGTAGTGCATATAAGTATAAAAAACGTAATAACTTGTGCCATAGAAATATATAATATAATATGAATAAGAAACACTTTTTGCACATAAATTATACTTTTCCTTGGGATTTTGGGCGGAGGCGGAAATAAAGGCCCAAATTTTCTATTCCCTCCAGATTTTCCCTCTCCCTGACTCCCTCTACTTCTTATTTGGCGGCTCAACCTTTCCCCCAAACCTAGGCGCAGCACTCGACTCTCACGCCGTGCATCTCTGGTACTCGCTCTCTCTCCCCCCAAACCAAGGCGCGACACTCGACTCTCACGCCATGCGTCTCTGATACTCTCTCTCTCTCTCTCTCTCATGTCTCGATCAATCCCCCTCCACCTCCTCCATCACGGCTTAACCCCTCACAATCTGATCACTAGTTAGGTCGCCGTCCACCATCGCCGGCAGAGATCTCTAATTTGTAAAGAATTTTCAATCGAAGTCTGTTATGTTCCTGATATATCCAAGGCCAGAAAACCAGTTAGAAAGGTAATTAATCTCGCTAGCCTTTTATCAATCTCATGCTAGCATCAAAGATTTATCTTTTCCTTCATCTTTTTTTATTGTATATAAAAAAGGCAGCCCAGATTGATCGGAATGTGTGGGTGCATGTCTTTATTTTTGGGCTATTTTGGGGTTGAGGGGTGGCTGGTGTGGTGAGTTTGTATGGGATGGTGGTGGTTCAGGTGTGGGTATTGAATGAGGGACGAAACCTGCTAGGAGTCATACTTGGTGGTGCGTAATAAATTGCAGCTAAGAAAAAAATGAACTTAGCTTCTAAAAATTGAGACTTTTCTATTTACCTTTTAAATAGAGTTACCGAATAGCTCTAATTGAAGCTATGTTTAGTATCAAAAGAAGGGTTGCCAGGGCACGTCTTTGGAGAAATATCCATGAAATAGGTACTTTTTGGCATATGAATGCTTTTTGTTTGGATGACGAGATCATAGTGAACTTCTCTACTTTTGGCATACAGATGGTTTTTGTTGGGATGGCGAGATCAGGGTGAACTTATCCTCAACCCGTATGTATTTTTTGTCATATGTATGCTTCCGTATATATTTTTTGGCATATGGATGTCTTTTTTTGGGACAACGAGATCAAGGTGAAGTTCTCCACAGCTCTGGTATACTTTTTGGCATGGCGATACTTTTGTTGGGACACATGCCACAAACAACATGAATTTCCTCCAAAAATAAAACATGTTGTTTCTAATATTCTGTGAATTTTCAGTAGCTCACATGCAATTATTATCAATTTTCAGGATTTATTTTAATTCTCAAAGAATAAATAACAAGCCAAAATTGCAAAATAATATCAACATGTACTAAAAAAAATCACCTATACCATTAAATAGGTAATATATCCAGGAGGTCATACAAATAATTTGGATCCCATTGGACCTCGAACACGTGCAAAAACCGTCCTCCAATCTCCTCTTTTGTATTAAAAACTAGAAAAATAAAAATTGCTTCCAAAAATTCTAGAAAATTTTAGACACATAAAAAATTGAATTTCGAGTCCAACGGATCAAACCATGCCAAAATCGAAGTTCGTATGAGTCGAAAATAATCAAAATACGCAGTTTTTGAATTACATGCTGCCAAATAGGTCCCTCGGGTACTGTTCATCTTATCCAAAAATTAGGATTTTCTTAAAAATGACCCCAAACTAGGGTTTGCCATAACTTCGAAACTGTAACTCCAAATCAATCTTAATATATATCGTTGCGAAGGTCTTGAAATTATCTACGCATACATATAAAACTCGCATACTGAAACTGAATGTAGTGAAACGCTATTCAGTCAAAGTTTCGGAAAAAATAACTAGGGTTTCATTTTTCTCACAAACGGTTGATCCGATCAGCACGAAACTTTCCAGATTTCATCTACTTGTTATGGGCTACGTTGTGTAAAATTTTGAAGAGATTCTGAGATGTTTAAAAAAAAATTATTTTTTGAATCCATACAAAACATGCAAGAAAATTAGTCGACATGTATCTCTAAAGCATGATACATATAGCTATTCATGACTTAAAGTACAAAAGAGCACGAAAACATCCAATACAGTTCTGATACCAATGTAAAACTTCAATAACGAATGCGGAAACGGGTGGTTCAGATTACCTTTAGCGAACTTTTACCGAACTGATTCTTTTGGTGGATGGTTACATACTCCGGCATGTACTAGAATAGCAACAATCTCCTGCGATGGAGTGTTACTACGAGGTTCGAGTATCACTCTCTATTCCAGGGTGCAAAAGCTTCGAATCGCTCTTTAATGGCAGAGAGAAAACTAGGGAGAGAGTTTTCTAGAACTCAATATATAACTGATAATCTTGTATGCATGTGATTTATGAATATACTGCAGAAAATATATAGAGTAAGCATCCTAAATGTTTTAGAAATTCTATAATCCTAAGAGAATAGGACCACTTCAACTTTTTCTATCTTATCTCCAAGATAAGATAGGACTCTATAATAAATGGGTCACCGGGTCATGCCCACATGGGCGACCCGATTTGGTCCCGAACCCGGCCCAAATTCCAACACCTATAAATAGAGGTGCTCTCTCTCTCATATTTTTGACATCTAAAAATTGAAGCTTCAACAGCTCTAAAGATCAAGCTTCAAAGCCTTTCAGAATTTCTTCAAGTCTTCAAGCATTCAAGCTCAAGAGCTCTAAAGATCAAGCCTCAAAACCCTTCAGAACTCCTTGAAGTCATCAAGACACATTGAAGCTGTCCATCCAACATTCAAGCCAGAGCTCTAAAGATCAAGCCTCAAAGCCCTTCAGAACTCTTTGAAGTCATCAAGACACTGAAGCTTCAATCAGGACATTCAAGCATCCAAGCTCCAGAGCTTTGAAAATCAAAACCTCTAAAGCCCTTCAGAATTCTCCGAGCCCACATCAAACAAGACGGTTCTTCGATCAAATCTTCAAAGCTCTGACGAACATTCAAGCCTCTATCCAACACACAAGCTCCAGAGCTCTGAAGATCAAGCATCTAAAGCCCTTTAGAATCCTTCAAATCCACATCAAGTAAGACGCCTCTTCAGGTCAAAGCTTTAAAGCTCTGAAGAACGCTCAAGCCAAATCCATAAGTCATCAATCTCCTTATACCAAAATTTAGGAAGATCTCAAGCTCCGATTTGAGACCAAGCTCCAAAGCCCTCAAATCAATATCTGCAAATCCGCATCTTCTTCAACCAAATTGAAAAAGATCTCAAAAATCGATTTGAGAAGAAGCTACACAGCCCTCAAGTCAACGGTCACAAATTCGTCATCTTTTTCAACAAAATTGAAGAAGATCAAGCAAATCAACTTGAGAAGAAGCTCCAAAGCACTCAAGTCAAAAAATCCATCATGTAACGACTCGGATTTTGGCCCTATTTTTTTTTTTATGAAATATTTTTATTAATAAAACCTAGAAATGATTAAATTTATTTTTGTGATTTAGTGGTCCTAATCCCATTACACTATCCGGTTACCCTAACCAAATAATCCTAAACTACGGTCTTGATGTTACTAAGCTCCCTCCTCTCTTATCAATCAACCCATCATTCCACCATCAAATATGTTTAGCCATTTTTGGCACCACCTTTTCCCTAGCCAATTAAAACTCAACACACTCCCTAAACATTTTCCTCTAACCCCTAGTAACAAGCCCTCACCTTTCATTTGTTTACCCATGAGTTTATGCCTAAAGCTAAATCTTATATTGCCCCTCCCCATTTGTTTGGGAAGAAAAACAACAGAGAGGAAGAAAAGAAGAGTAAAGGAGAAGAGGACAAATGTTTCCATGCACCCACACCACCAATTCCATTTTCGGGTAGCCCATGTACCCTTCATAAAACTCCATTTTTTTTCCAACTTGGAGTGATTTTCAGGCTTAGCTTTCTTCATGAAAGTTTTAGATCACTTCGAGAGCTAAGTTTTCGACACAAGAATCGTCCAAAACGGTTGAAGTTTGACTGCTCTATTGTTGTTCGAAGTTCAGTCCATTCGACGCGACTGAGGCCCATCCAAATCACTCCGGTTTAGCTTAATCTCCGAAAGAAAGGTAGGTTACGTCCTACTGAACTCATCGGTATATAATAAGTCGATTTTCATTGACTAGAAACAAAACCCGAGCAATTCGTTAGTTGCAAGGTAGTATAAATTCGTTTTTGAACTTCTGAGCTACTGGGTCCCATCCAAAACAATCCGAACCCAACTTTTTCCATGATAGAGTTGTAGTTCATTTCATAACGAATGTTTGATATATAATATGTTGATTTTCGTTAAGTAGAAACAAAACCTAAGCGTTTCGATCGTTGAGGAGCCACTACAAGAAATTAGAGATTTTGTGACCAACAGCAAGGTTGCAAAAAATTGACATTGTGGTCGCAAAATGATACTGCGAGCAAAAGATGTGGTCGCCATGCCAGTCGCTGCAAGCTAGTCGTATTTGATACTTCTCGACCAGAAAATGACGTGGTCGCAATAGGCAATATTAGGCGACCCGATGGATCTGGTCACAATAGGGATATTTTATTGTGAACAACCACTGGTTGCAAAAAGAAATAAATGGTTGCAAAAAGAAATAAATTGTGGTCGCCTAATCCAAGCTCTGGTCGCGAAAAAGGTTCATTATATATCAGATGAAACATGTTTTGGAGACTACAGAGCTAGTCACTGGAAATGTAATCTTTTGTCACAAAAAATGCCCCTGTAATTTACATCCACCCGTTTTTACAACTAAAGAGTTGGTCACAAAAAACACTATTTTTTTACATGATTGGTTGCAATTGTCGCAAAATTAATTCTCCTGCCAATATTTTTTGTAGCTACCAGACACTCATTTTTTAAGCAACTAGCTTGTATTTCACAAAAATCCAAGAACCAACTAAGGAGTCACAAAATACAATACAATCCTTCACAAAAAAAAAAAGAGATGACCGCATAATATGTTTCTCAAAAGCGGTGCGAACATTAATCAACCATACAACAAAAAACTAACATTAGGTAAAGTCCATGATATAGCAAAAAGTGGACTTCATACTCGAAGCTCAAACCAAGTCCAATCTAGCTTTAAACATCAAATGCAGAAAGTGACTTCATACTCCATTATGCCAAAAAGTGACTTCAACGTCTATCATCTGCAAAGTTGAACAAAAGTGGTTAGCGTACAAGATTATTAAAGTAAATGGGAGTTTTTTTTTTTTGAACGGCAAAGAAGATCTTATTAATCTTTAGAGACAAATTACAAAGATTAAAGGGAACCGAGAAAAAATAGCATCACTACGCAAGGAGACATTCCAATTAGATTAACACCCCTCCAAGCGACAATCACATGCCTTCATGGACCAAAAGGGAAATAAGGTTAACAAGTAATCAACCATTAGAAAGACATAATCCAGAAATGGTACATTTTGCATCATCAATGTAAAAGACAAGCCTAGCTATAAGCTCAGCTAGGTGAACTCCCATTTGCTACAACATCAGTAGCATAGCACCATCAGCATGAAAACATTTAGAGCACCAGCAAACAGATTGAGTACATCAACAACACCACCAATCTTAATTAACAGCTTCAGGAAAGACTACTATTG
This sequence comes from Vaccinium vitis-idaea, assembly GCA_963854785.1. Lineage (NCBI taxonomy): Eukaryota > Viridiplantae > Streptophyta > Magnoliopsida > Ericales > Ericaceae > Vaccinium > Vaccinium vitis-idaea. The sequence goes on from OY978219.1 coordinate 15,809,928, forward strand.
AATCCAACAACTTGATGCAACATTCAAAAAATGATTACAAATGATAACAATCAATAGAACCGTCAACTTTCATGATAATCAAAATTGGGAGTTACAAGGTAATAAAATTAGCGATCTACTTCTCCAAGAACCCAAATGTAGTGATAATGCCATAATTTCAACACCATCATAGGTTGGATACATAATTTAGGTAATCCTAAATCATGCAACACTTCAATAATTACAAATATATCAATCATACAAATACGGAAACGCTTAGGATGTATTATATGCATTCACGTATCGAATGAGTATCGGTATCCGACACGGGTAGAATTCAAGATGAATCACTCTCGAAGTAGTTTTAGACTGAATAACGTATTTTTTTTTTTGAAAAAGAGTGAAAGAAGATTTCATTAATCAAGGTACAAGTGCAAAGATTAAAAGGAATAAGCGGAAATGTAAAAGCATCCCAACAAGGTTGGCACCCTAATAAAGCATCCTATGCCACACTTTACCCCAAAGAAGTTGATGAGATATCAACAAGAAGACAAGCAAAAAAACAAAATCCACAATGCTAAAGCAGGTAGCACAAGAAAAAAGCATGATCAACATCATCTCCCTAGAAATCAATTTTGGATTCCAATATAACAAGAGAAGACATTAGCTACATTATGGATTAGCAAAAACAAGGAAGTAGCAGCTGCATACTGGAAACAGGAATAGCAACACAGAAACTCCTCCAAAGAAATCATATAGAAGCACATAATTCATAACATAGCGGCAAAGAAGCCAACCGCTGCAATACCAAACCAGACTTAGAAATTGAACTCAAATAACATTGCATAATCCACCTCCAGTTGATGAGTTGCGAAGGTGAACATATAATATTCCTAAGTTTGAACTAAAAAAACAAGACTAAGCACCTCAAGCTAAGAAGATGCAAAGGTAAGCAGATTATATTAGTAGTATTAGGTTTCCATATTGAATAAATTTGGTTGCAGTGCACTAATTTTAACCAAATATCGCAACTGAACACACATTTAGTAACTATACTGAAATATTTGAGCACTTACATTCATATTTTTCACAAATGCAAGAGATTTCTAGCATCTAGCACTTATTTCCTACACTTAAATACATCGTTTCAACATCAACTTAATATTCTAGTTACCACAGTTAACAATTTGGCAAACCAGAATTGGTTTGAGCGTTAAAAAAAAAAACATGTTTTTGGCCTTTAAATAAAAGTTACAACAGTATTTTCAGTCTTAAAAAGGCTATTTCAGCAACTCATTCCAGTTTCAGCACCAAAGAACACACTATTTCCAGCATTTATAACAAGTTTTTAGCATATAACAATGAAATTATGCATCTAAACATAAGTTACAACATATTTCCTAAACCACAAACATGATTTTGGCCTTAAACTTTCATATAAACAGACCCAAAGCACGGTCTGAACCTTGTGTTTTAGTATTTGAGGATAGCGGTTCACAAGTTTTTTAGATCAAGAGAAGAGAGTTTAAATACAAGACTAAGAACTTGAAGTCTTAATTACCAAGAAACAACCAGAGAACTACAGCCCCAATTCCTTATTAATTGTAATCAACCCTCTGTGTGTGTGTGTGTGTGTGTGTGTGTGTGTGTCTCTATCTCTCTCTCTCAAAATGAAGAACCTCAACAACTTCCATGATGATTGTATGCTTTCTACTCACTAGGTCATTACTACACGAAAATCGTATGAAATTAAATATATTGGTGTTTTTAGCTTTGCATGACTAAAAGATGAGGAAACAATAATAGGCTGAGATGGCTGAATTATTTAAGGTTGGATATCAAGAGAGTGAACATATCTTTAGGCGTCACTAAGTAAATACAGAGTGAAAAGGACATATTTACCTATTTAATGAGGTGAACTCCTCATGTCCATTCTCGAGGCAAGTTTATCGCAAAATGACTCTAGGCGATTTATTTTCTGAGTCAAAGCGTTGGTGGTAGACTGCTGAGTGATGAGCTCCTCATTTAATTCTTTTGCCCTTCTTTCAGCCTTATTTGCCCTTCTAATAGCCGCCTTTGCCTTTCTATTAGCCATTTCTACCCTTTGATTAGCCTCATCTGCCCTCCTTTCAGCCTCCTCTACCCTCAATTCAGTCAATGCGAAACACACTTCCTTTGATAGAAATCCACGCAGTGCAATTGGTAGTAATTGCAGCATACATGGCAATCATGGCTCTTCATTCCTGAAATCTTACAATCTGCAACGTTCACACATCGAGAAATGTTTGATGCATACCCATCAGGAAACTTTACAGATTTTAACCATTGGCATATCCTCCGCTTTTCACTTAAGGCCAAGGTGTAGCAGGCTGGTGGGATAACAATTCTATCACCATCTCGTTGTAGGTGTAACTCCTTCCTTATCCCTAAGAACTCTAAATCCATACGACTTTTGGCCGTATCTTTTGTCTTTCCATCAATGTTCATCAAAGTTCCGAGTATACCTTCAAGAATGTTTTTTTCAATGTGCATGACATCTAAATTGTGCCGCAATTTCAGAGTTTTCCAGTAAGGTAACTAAAAAAAGATGCTCTTCTTTGTCCAATTCAGCTCGCTTTCGGACCGTTTTCTCTTCTTCTTGTTTGGATGGTTTCCAGATCTAACCTCATTAAGGATAGCATCAAGTTGCCTCAACACATCATCTCCGGATAACTCTTTTGGTCTGAGCCTAGTTTCATACTTGCCATTGAATTTATTACTTTTTCGCCACTTATGATCTGAATTCAAGAAACAACGGTGGCCAAGATAACATTGTTTTTGCCCATTCTTCAATGTCATTGAACATGTCTCAGCATTGCAAACTGGACATGCTAATTTTCCTTTTGTGCTCCACCCAGATAGCATCCCATAAGCTGGAAAATTGTTTATTGTCCAAAGAACCGCTGCATGCAATCTAAAGGTCTGCTTTGAATAAGCGTCGTATGTAGAGACACCATTATGCCACAAATCTTTTAACTCATCTACCAATGGTTGAAGATACACATCAATGTCATTCCCAGGTGAACTTGGTCCTGGAATAAGCGATGATAGAATCAAGAAAGGTTCCTTCATACACATCCATGGTGGCAAATTGTAGGGTGTAAGGATGACAGGCCACATGATAGAGTTGTAGTTCAAAACAATCCAAACCTTGGTGAACTTGTAGGGTCTTGTCCAAAACAATCCAAACCCAACTTTTTCCATGATAGAGGTGTAGTTCATTTCATAACGAACGTTTTGATATATAATACGTTGATTTTCGTTAAGTAGAAACAAAACCCAAGCGTTTCGATCGTTGAGGAGCAGTGTCTATGCGTTTTTGAACTTCTGAGCTACTAGGTCCCGTCCAAAACAATCCGAACCCAAATTTTTCCATGATAGAGTTGTAGTTCATTTCATAACGAACGTTTTGATATATAATACGTTGATTTCGTTAAGTATAAACAAAACTCAAATGTTTCGATCGTTGAGAAGTAGTGTATATGCGTTTTTGACTTTCCGAGCTACTGGGTCACGTTCAAACCACTTCGAATCCAACTTTTTCCGTGATAGAAGTGTAGTTCATGTTCTAACGAACATTTTGATATATTATTTATAAATTTTCATTGTGTATAGACAAAACTCGGACGTTTCGATCGGTGGAGCGCGTGGCTATCACCCCACTCGGTAGAGCCATCAACTTTTAATCAAGTGAATAGTTTGGACAGTCGATTACCCTCGTCGATTAATTACAGTTTGATCCCTAAACTTTGGAATAATTATTGTTGGGTCCCTAAACTTTAGATTTCTAACATTTTAATCACAGATTTTGGTTACTTTATATTTTAACTTTGTTTTGCAAAATTTTGTATCACATTAGATTAAACATGATCTAATTTAATTACCAAGTACATAACCAGATTAGGAAATGTGCCCGTGATTATCTCTTGACCATTTTTGCAACCGTACTTGTTTATTTATTAGACATGTTGATTATTATTATTGCAAGTATCAAGATTTTAGAAAATGGTATACATTTCTTCTATTATCACGTGGGTTTTAATAAGGTATTTTATGTGTTTACCCTTCGTTGTGACAAAATTACAATTTTACCCTTGTATAAAGTTTTATTTACGAAAGGCCCCCTAAGTTAGTAAAAATTTTGCGAAGGACCTTAGAACCGTGAAATTACTTTTGTTACTCTTATACTTACTTAAAATTTCGAGAGCGACCCCTTATTTCTATAAATTACATTTATGACCCTATACTTTATTTAATTACGTTAAGACCCCTTGTTTTCAATTACTTTGGTTTGTGATGACTTGTGAACTTGTGAATCGTGTTATTTGACTTTGTGACCCTTAGAATATCGTTATCGCTTTGCTTCTTTTGTTGTGCGCACTTATCATGAAATTGTTGAATGTTAGAATGGACACTTAGGTTCCTGGGTTGGGTGATCGTACGTAGATTTCGCGTAGACGTTGAGGCTAATGGAAATTGGAAATGAATTGATTTATGGGGAGTCACCCCGAGATTTGTTGAATGGTAGACAACCAAGTGATTTCGGTTTGGAGGATTATTTGGCAGCTTGCCAGTATTTCGAAACCCTAGGATATGACAATCTGTGATTACTTCATTTGAATTCTGAGGCGTTAAAAGAGTGGATGTATTATAGACCGAGTTATGGCTATATACCTACAGGAGTTGACAGTTGTCATTCCTAGCCCAGTGGTACAGTCAGTCCCTGGGAAATTCATCCTTGTGAGGCAGTTGACGGTTGGATTAAGTACATAACTTATACCTTCCATCCGGGCTCCCAGTCAGGGCAAGCAAGGGGGAGTTTAATCACGGATTGGTCATAGTCCTTAGTGGTTATTTGGGGGGAAAGTTCTCTAGGTCGAGAACTTAGATAAAAATGTAAGTTAATAGCTAGTAATGAAATCAGTTATGTGTTTACTCTTTTACGTGCTGCTTTTCAATCATATATGTTGTTCTTGTATGTTATGTAAGGGTTGGGAGTTAGAGTAGCTATTGAGTGATTTATCGCTCGCGGTGTTACACTTCGTGTGACCCTGGTATAATACCATGATGTTGCTTCGCGACTCGGACGTATTATGCCAGATTGTGATCAAACAGGAGGTGTAGGTGTCGAGGGCGACGCTTATTTTGGAACAGAAGGTTTTCCAGTGGATCAGGATCAAGAGGAGCATTGGGATCAAGATCTCAACCTTAACCTGTAGAGCCAATCTCCCTTATTTTTGTGTTGGAAAACTATAATCAAATTTCCCAACAAAGTACTATGTTATTGTTGTAATCGAATTAAGACACTTATGTTGTTTTTGCTGCTAATCAATGAAACTCTTTTGAATAAATCTTTTAAAAGTACTTTAAATAATGCTTTCGAAAATCGGGGCGTTACACATCAAATTCGCCGTCATCTTCATATAAAGACCAAAGAAGATCTCGCCAAATTTAATTCGAGAACAAGCATCAAGCTCTCGAATCAAACTCTTGAAGAGAAGAATCAAAGGATTATTTTCTTTCATTACAAACTATTACAAAGATTGTAAACCCTAATTTTTCAATCAATAAAATTGACTTTGTTCGACGTATTTCCGTCTTTTCTGCAGACTCGAAATTTGTGTGATATAACCACCACAATGAGCAAAATCAAAGCAGCAACATTTCTAACCAACCTGCGTTTTACAATAAGCATGATCACATTTGCATCATTCAATTCGCTTCTAACAGGCAAAACAAGGAATTTTTGGCTGCATTGCCAATATACTATCACTTAGTAGTATTGAACTGACATCATTTCATTTTTGCCTATATGATGTTTACGGGCAAATAATAAATGTAAATTTGAAATAAAGTTTATACTACTGTAACAATGCTAACAGTAGAGACCACTTGGCCGGATGTTTGGTGACAAACAAGAAAATGTGCCGACGGAAAATTCAAAGCACCGGAATTGTTTCCTTCCCGTAGATCTCGGTGCACCAAATTTGGATGAGGAAGTCGACGACGGAATAACTAGTCCGAGAAGAACTTGGACGACGACGACCAAACTATGAACTTCCACCTTCTTGCCGACTTGCCAAGTGTCCTATGCTTGGCAATTTTCCCTCCATTTGCATCGGTTTTTTCGGTTGAGAGAAGTTACATGGGACTCCACTTTCCTCTCTTGAGATCATGGGGCACAACGCACACTCCATTTCCTATTTTCCTCCCATGCACACGAAAATGAATGATCATGGGCCGAGCAATTGGGTCGAGTAAACATAAAAATGGGCTAAGTCTCACAATAAAAATTAATTGGGCTTTGCGAAAAATAGAAATTAATGCAGCCCACTAACTTTTCAATACAACTTGGGAAATGCTAACGGGTGCAACATTGCACTCGTTAAGGATACAAAAAAAAAGTACAATTGTGGGTCTCACTTTAAAGTGTACTTCTAACGTACAAGTGTACTTTGAGTACAAGTGGGACCCAACAAGTGTATATTTTTGTACCCTTAACGGGTGCAATAGTGCACCCGTTAACAAGACCCCATAGTTGAAGTGGATGCTTTGATGGTGGTACAACTCATGCAAGGCAAGTCATGTAGCAATGGAATTCTCAACAACTTGGTTTGTGATTGTAGGTTCCTCTAGCGAAAGCTTGGTTTATTAATTTAGTTTTTGGTCGTGTAATCTCATTTATTTGATTTGCGCGTATAGTTGGTAGATTTTCTGCATGTCATTTCATTCAATTTTTAGTCTACAATTTTTTGGCTGGCCCGTAGAAGGACAGAAAATTGAATTCATAAATCAAATCGTTACCAATAATTGAGCTAATTTTATAGGGATCTTTAGAACAAGGTTTTGTGAAAATTAAATATCACTGGCACTAGAAAGTACTGGAGAATAAACTCATTGCAAAAAGGTTTCCATACTTCCTTATTATTTACTGTTAGTTTTGTTGGCATTTTCCGGGTTATGTCAAGCCTTTCGGAGTCTGTAATTCGGTTATTGGGGTTTGGGAGTTAGAGTGCTTAGGAGTTGAGTCTAGATGCTCCATTCAAGAACTTCAAGCTTCGTGATCAAGCTATGGCCAAGTCAAGTGCTTCGAAGCTCAATCCAATGAGGTATATCATTGCATATCATTTGTGCATTTAGGCCATTCAAAATAACATGTTTTAATGTGCATTAAGTTGGCTTATTAATGGTTCATTCGGATCTTACATTAAGAATGAGTGAGGCATTAGGATTTAGCTTTGAGCTTATTGCGTCTACACGCGTCTACACGCGTCTGGCTTTGTCTGTTGAGATTGTGCCAAGTGTCTAAATCCTGACGGTGCGTCTGCGCGCGTCTACACGGGTCTGGCAGACTCTTTAAGTGGCCACATGTCTTGTTTTGAGTGGCTATCTTCTTGTGCACGAAAATGTGAGCTATAAAAGGCATTTTTCACTCATTTTCACACACACACTTGAGAGAACATCAGCCATTTTAGAGAGAGAAAGTGCTCCCCATTTGCACTCTTTTCCCTTTGTTTAGTTTCTCTCTTCTTGAGATGATTTGAGTATCTCCCAATCATCTTTCTTCTTTCTAGTGCTTTCCTTTCCATGGATCGGTTCTAGAAGGAGGTAGTCATCCAAAAACTTTTCCAAAAATTCAATCTTTATCATTTAGTCATGATTGCATGCCTTGGAATCTACTTGGCCGGGTGAACCGGAGCCGTGTTGAAGCGGAGATCGAGATGGTGACTCTCGTGGTGTCCATGGAATCAAGTAGGAGCACGGGGTGCTACAACAAGAGTTGGAGCTAGGAAAAGCTAGGAGCTTTGGGTAAATTCCTTGTCTTACATCTCTTGTAAACCTTTTGATTTGTGGAATAGAAGTAGTGTAAGGCCGTGGTTTTATGCTTAGGGTATTAGACCCTAAGTAGTTTCCACGTATATCGTGTGTCTTTTGTTCTTGCTCTTGATTTGGTTCATTGAACTTGTTGGTTTGCATGCTTTGTTATGGAATTTGGATGATAAGCTATCACTTTGCGTTGCTTGATTTTTAGTTGGTAGTCCTATTCACCCCCCCTCTAGGACTTGTTGTTCCTTTGCATAATTTCATTTACTGACTATATTATTTACTTATATTGTGTTTAATAAATACTCCTTTTAAATGATATTTCTTGCTCCGACGCTGAGACAGTGGCAGACCCAGAAATTTGTAGTGGGGGCACTCAATTGACCATGTCGAGAAAATTTATTTCATGATAGAAAAATGCTAACGTCAACCCTTTAGCGTGGAGTATAATATGTAAAAAATGAACCGATATCTAAGAAAAGTGTATTGATATCCGAACTTGTTTGTCATATTATCCTTTGCCTAATGGGTGGATGTTAGTAAAACCCTTTATATTAAACAACAATGAGTAAGAAGTTTATACCACAACCACACTATAAATTTATAAATTGACAATTATAAATCTAACATTATGGAAGAAAATTGATACGTGAAATGAGACAAATCTAATTATTTTCAATTTATATACAAATTACATATTTCAATTTTAGGTATTATTTATGCAATTACCCAAAATATATAGGAATACAAGTGAAATTTTCCAATTTTGAGTGGGAGCACGTGACCCTGCGTGCCCCCCTAGAATCTGCCCCTGATTATTTAAATTTGCTTGTGGAAGCCTTCAGGCGGATGCAAGAATTGAGAGCTCCTGTAGGCCGGCGTGCCTGATTTCCATGTGCCCGATGAATTCTTTCTCATGTTCAGTAGTATCTTAGCACACGTAACTTCCTGCCACCTAGCACCACGTGGCACCGAGTCTATCGCCTCCTACATCATATACTACTATTTGTGGAGTTAACCTCCTCATGGAGTTCGTGGTGTTTGGCACAACATACATGCACCTCGATTATTATTATTTTTTTGGTTGGGTTAAAGGCAAATCATTCACATCGGAACTAGAAATTAATAAGAAATTTCTCTCTTGCTATCTCACCCAAGAGATTGTCAAATTTCGAATTCAAAATGTCTAGATTTACACCTCATCCTATTGTCACTTATCTACGTGTAGAACAGGTCCTACATACTAAGTAAAATTGATTGTTTGCACACATTTCTTCTTCAACGAGACATACAAATTAAATGGTTCAAATTATTTTTAAAGCACACCTTATAACAAAAAATAGTGTGTTTTGGGGGGAGCTAAAGCCTAAACCCCATTTTTGTGTTGATTTATGTAAACCAACACTAAAGCAAAATCGGCACAAGAAAAGAGCAATAAACTAGACTAGCCTAGAAAAACGATTATCAAAAAAATCAGGAAAATGTTACAAAAGAGATATTGACTACATTCAGTATAATAAACTCTCTCTCACATGCTAAAATATAGTAAGCAAATAATATAGGAAGGATGGATCATTTTTTCTTTGTACTCTTAGACTCCTGCTTTTCATCCTCGTCTTCTACTTCTGAACCAGACTACTCCTTCGCACAAATCTGTGGTGCGCAGACGGTCTGTCGGTCTACTTCGGGTTCCTACACAACGATCTAAACCGTTTATTAAAATTTAAAAATAATTTTTCAAGTTGCCACGTAGACTTGAATGGTGCCAGCTGGCTCATTCGACCTCCCTCAGTCGTTTCGAATTATATCGAGCAATGAGAACAGTACAGGGCATTGTTTGTTATTATTGTTGGGAACAAACATAGTGGAATCGTGATCCGAGGAAGGGATAAGAACTATAATTGAAGCGATAGACACTAGACGGAGAATGAAAACATAGGTGTGTACGAGAATTGGACACGCGTGCCCATGTTGCCCCACAGCTCAGCTGCTTGCACCGCACCCTCGCCGCGTCTGCATCTCCTTTTTTGTTGTCTTCTGTCTTTCCATGTTTTTTCAACCACTTTCTATCTTCTCTCTCTTTGGCCTCTCCCTCACCCATACCGTTTCTTTTGTCATAAAAATCATGAGCTTAAATTTGCAGAAACATTGTTTATTTGGATATTTTTAAAAATCTTTAATTTATCAAACTTACCAATAAAACCGTGTCACATTGGCACATTGTGTACAATGTTATTCAAAATATTGTTGTGTTTCTACACTTTTGTTTTTAAAATAACTCGTTGCCTCGTGAACAATTTCACTGAGGTTGATAACGATTCGAATCAGTACTATTTTCCATAACAAAAATCGATGATAGATTTCAACCTAGCTTGAAATGTGAAAGAGAAAAAATAACTAGAACCCAAGTCTTTACCATATTCATTATAACTCCTTTGAGTTGTCATTACGGATGATAAAAAATGGATTGAAAACGAGCAAATTCGGTCCAAAACAGTTTGATCAATCGGCCAGTTCAAAAAGCAATGGCGGAGACAGAAATTAAAGTTGGAGGGGGGCCGCATTATAAAAGAAAATTTTGGTTCGAAGATTTTTTCACGACTAAATTCAGTCATTCGAGTTTTCATGCAACTGTTTTGATAAAGTGAAAAATTAATCTTGAGTTTAATTCACCATAATTTAGTGTATTCGGAATGAAAATTGTTCTACATTTTAATTATTGGTGAAATTTTATAATTTTTTTAAAAGTACTTATATAAAAAAAATATGGAAAATATGCTCCAAAATATGATCATGTAGTGTACGGGTACAACATAGGGGTGTAGTGCACGATTCTTGCCGTTCTTATTTAATATTTCGGATTTCTAATAGTATCTTTCATGTAAATTATAAATATCTAATTTGCAGAATACTTTTAAAAAACTTGAAGAATTAAAAACACAGATTTAAATGAGCTCTTTCGACTGGTGCACTAAACTTTCAAATTTTGTTCGCTTGTCAAAGATTTGAATGAGCTCTTTCGATTGGTACTGCACTAAACTTTTCAAGTAGTCGACTGTTATATTTCATTCACAGTACCAAAATGCATAATTTTACGGAAGGCTGTGTTTGGATGGCAGACATCTCTAGGGGGAAATGGGAATGTGATTCCCTAACTCTAAGATTCCCATGTTTGGGTATTGATGGAATGGGAATAGGATCCCTTATCTTCCAATCCAGGAGCAATCAGATTCCTAAATAGAGGGGGAATCTCATACCTTCACTACCCCTTGGGAATGTGAGATTACGGGGTAATCAAATTACTAATTGTTTGACATTTTTAAGTTGTTTAATTGTTTGTTCCTATTTAAATAGTTTGACATTTTTAGCAATCTACTATGTTCACCTATTTGCATTCAGGAATTGCGATATTTTGTATTAGTTGTTGAAGGGTATTTCTAGAAAATTAAGTAAAAATACATTCTATTTCTTAACTTCGAATGGTCAAACCAAATGTTGGAATGGGAATTTATCCTTTTTTTCCTGTGTAACATTCCCACATGATTCAAACACATCAATTGGATTACTCAGGTATCCCATTCCTAGGAATGGGATTCCCAAGAATCGGATACCCATTCCTGATTTTTTATTCCTGCCATCCAAAATGCATAATTTTACGGAAGGAGTATCTTTACGAGTTTACCTGCCCAGCTCATGAATCCATTCGAGCTGACCCATTTTTAAATCCCTCAAACTTAGTTGACTTAATTACGAGATTAGTCATAAGGGGTTCTAACCAACTTGACTCATGTGAAATGAGTCCTATAATTGAAATAAGTCAAACTATGTTACCCACCAATTTATTCATTAATACCGCAAACAACATTTACTCTTGCGACTTGTTATTTAATTCCGTCGCACCAGAATTCATATTTGCCAACTATCAAACGTAACAGGCCAGAACTTTTTTAAGGTCATTTTTGTTTGTTTGTGTTTTGTTCTTTCTTGTCGGAATTTTTATTAGATTCGCGTTATATTTTTTAGATTAATCATTCGTCATTTGACATGAGTCAATAAGTAAAAAATTATGACTAAAAAAAAAATGTTCACTAAAGATGAAAAAGATATCAAACAGCTGTCTTTTCTAGTTTAAATTAAGTATCTTCATAAATGAACTTTTTCAACTTCGATCCTCATTTTTATACTCTTTGTATTTCTGCTGTAAACAAATTACAAAAAGCTAAACAAAAATAACGAAAAGTAAAAAAGAATCATTTAGACAAAAAGTCAGGAGAATACTGCCGTCTGCCTCGCCATCTTTTTTTATTTATAATTATATATATCTGCGATGCAACATATACAATTGACATATTGGTTCACTCTAAATAAATGGATTGCGTTGAACATGAGCCATAATTTCTACTAGGTTTATCTACTATTTTGGTCCTTACAAAATACGCTTGGTTTTAACTTCGTCTTTGTAAAATTTACAGTTTCAATTTTACCCTTATACTTTGAAATGAAGTTCAATGTTACCCTTCCGTTAACTCTTGGACGGAAAATGCATATGTGGTGTGGGGGGCGCTTCACCGGAATTACCTCCTTGGCCGTCTGATATTGCACTGAGAGGGAGGAGCTGGGATGGATCTCGCTGGAACCCTAAAGGCTCGTCGGAGAGGAAGGCCGAAGCTCTAGGGGTACGTCGGGGGAGGACCTGCCGGGGGACCTGCACAAAGGAACAACCACGTTAGTGCCTAACCCGGATGGTGGTGGTCCGGGAAGGCACTCCGATGGCTAAGTCAGCAACGGAGGGAGAAGTATATCAGAGAATTATAGGGAGAGAGAGAGAGAGAGAGACCGTCCTCTCTATGAAGAGGGTGAGTGACATATATATACCCGAGCGGGCGCGTGTCCCGCACGCCCTTCGGGGGCCTCACGCGCCCCGTCCCTATCATCGCATTGAATGCATGGATTGACGTATGTCCCTCAAGTGGCGCCTCGGCCGCTCCCCAAAGCCGTCACCATTCACTGATATTCCCATCAATCAAGTCCCCCTGCAGGCGTAGCCTGCAGAGTTGGTGGCTCGCCATAAATGCGATGCAAGTGGGGTGGTTGAGCCCATTGATGAGCCGTTCATACTGTCAAACGTGCCTCGATCGCGCCCCTGACATCATCGACTCGTCCCGGGAGACGCTCGGGAACAGGCCCTTTAGGGCAGATATCTGGAACTCACTGGAGCAGGCCCCTAGGGTTCCAGCCGAGGACCTAGGGCTCCCGAGTCCCGAGCCCCTCTCCTAACCGAGACCCCGGCTAGGATACTTGCTGGCCTCCCCGGGAGGCTGTTCGGCCAGGACTAGGGGTTCTGAACCCTTCTGTACTGCTCCGATGAAGGCGGTCCCTCAGACCCCTCCCCCCTCCAAGAAGGGGGGGCCGAGGACAATGACCCCTAGGGTCTCTCGGCCGCTACAATAGCCCCTCAACTTCCTCAACCAGTGCTCGGCAGTTGGGGGCGTTGACCAATCCGAGCGGCCAAGCGGAGCCCCCTGCCCATGGCCGAGGGCATCACGAGCACCCTGAACCAAGCGGCAGAAGAATCTGTCCGAGCGCTATGTTCGGAACGTCACATCGTTCTGATGCTGAAAGGACGCGTGATGTGACGTTGTTTAAGAGGTGACGGTTGGGCTTATCCGGTGTCAGAGATTCCGTGACGTGGCATGACGTCATCTGCCACGTGTCATTTCGTCCTAGGGCCGTCGCATGGGATTCGTGCCAAAACGGTTTAGATGGGGTGACAGGTGTCAAGCCCTGATTGGCTCGGTCGAGCCGCTGCGCCGTTTCCCGAGCCGACGTACCATTACTCCAATTGAATGCGACGGCTGACCCTCCCCCTCCCCCCGCTATAAATACAACTCGGGGAGAGGGAGATGGCACTGTTACTCTGCCATTTTCGCTCCTCGCCGTAAAATTTCACGCCGCCGTGGAATATCAAGTGTCTCAAGCCCAGATCTTGCATCTCAGCCACTTTCACCGCCAATTCAACGTGTTCTTCCGAGGACAGGTTGAAAACTCAACCTGTTCTTCCGAGGCCACGTGCTACTTCAGCCGAGGCCCGTGAGCTTTTTCCCGAGTGCCCACACCACGCCCCAGGTCCAGCCGAGAGTCATCCGAGTGGGTAGGTCCCCTCGGTTAGCCAAGCGGATTCCACGTAGGAATCTGCATTTGCACCCTTGACCCCCATGCATATAGCTGATGGGTTTCTCCTTGCGTTCTTTAGGTTCTCGGCTGGATGAGCAACGAGCCCTTTGTCATCTCAGACAGCGACGAGGAACTTGACGAGGAGGCAGTTGCTTACATCAGGGAGCTCGGTAGCCGGTATCGGAATCGACCCCCGAGCGCTCAACATCCCTCCCCTTCAAACAATATATCCTGAAGAGTTTACCAGAATGGAGAGGGAAATAACAGACCCTGACACCGGGGCCTCAACATCCCGAGCTCCCGAGCATCCAAGTTCCCCTAGGGCACCTGAATCGCCCGAGGTGGAAATATTCGAGCCCGTAGTTGAGCTAGTCGAGATCGTCAACCTAGGGAACGGGGACGAGGAGGCGGGCCCCAGTGGCCCATCCGAGCCTGTCCCGCCCGAGGGAGGGGAAGGTGAAGACCCAGCCCCGAGAGCTCACCGCATCGAGACCCCCACACTCGCGTTTGGCGAAGACTGGGAGGAGGTCCCTCTACCAAAGCTCGGGGATGAAGAGTGCCCTTACGTAAAGGAGTTCAACCCTGAGCATCCTGAGCGCCTGGCGGCTTTCCGGGAAAGGTATGAGATTCCGGCGGACGTGGAAGTAGAGCTCCTCTTCGGCAACAGAATCGAGTACAGGGAAGATCACATCACAGTCCCCTTGATGGCAATCACTGAGGGGGGTCTACACTTCCCGTTCCCAAAGCTGATCCGACAGCTGCTATATTATTACCACCTCGGCCCTCATCAGGTGGTCGTCAACGTGTACCGGGTCTTGTGCTCGGTGTTGAGACTGGCCGAGAGGTACAACATCCCGGCGACGATTTATGACATCCTCGGGATCTATCTTATGGCGCTTAGCCCAAAATTCCGACGGTATTACTTTTCCGTCCGGAACGAGTACGACCATCTAATCGGGGATCTCTACTACTCCGAGGAGCACCAATATAACTATGTGACGGTGAAGGGGAACTACACGTGGGCCCCTGAGGAGCCTCACACCTGGCCTCTCAACCACCGCCGAGGGGAACGCAGTAAGCCGAGCCTCTCTTTCTTGCTTTTTCCTTATCAATTTATCCTGTTCCTGTCGAGGACTTATTATTTTTCCTATCGCCTTATTTCAGGCACCAGCGTCGTCAACAAGAGACTGCTCGAGCTCTCGGACGACAACGTGATCCAGGCCCTATTCTCCCACGGCCAACAGCAGGCTCATCTCTTACTCGGATGCGTGACGAGCTATCACGGTTTCTTGCACAGGAACAAGGCTCCGAAGGCCAGTAACCGCCGAAGGAGGAGGAGAACGACTCTCCTATACGAAGGGCTAGAGCAGCTCTGGGGTAGAGAGAGGCAGTCGAGAGGAGAGATGGCAGCCAACACGGGGGAGAGGCCAACGCTCCAACAGCTTCGGGCTGCCGCCAGACGTCAAGCGCGGGGCGGCTCGGTTGCCCCTGTGGCTGGGCAAATGAGGCGTAGGGAAGAGCCACTGAGCAGTGGCGAGGACCAGGCCTCGAAAAGGCCTCGTGAAGAAGAGAGCCAACCCCTCCAATCTCAGCCGAGGCCAGAAGGGGTCCCGCCACCCCCAAACGCTCAGACCACACTGGCCACCACCACTGTCGTTCTGCCCGCTCAGGGCCCTGGCCGAAGGGTCGTGACGGCACAGCGAGGGGCGGGCGACGAATCAGAAGTTGCACCTCCCCCCGAGGCCTGGGCCCCTATCTTCGCGGTCGCCAAGGGGTCGTGCTGACACAGGCCGACAGCGTTCGGGGGGATCCCAACGTTGCCAACATCCTGCTGAAGGGGTTGGCCCTCCCCGTGGATATGTCCGCCGTTGATGCCGCCTCCCTCGACGACAATTTCCTCGAGCTCCACAACAATCTGGTCAAGGTACTCCAGATCTTTTGTTTTCTCGAAGTCCCTTATTTTCCGAGGTCCTCATACTTCGTGCTAATATTTTCTTCTCCTTTCCAGGCGAGCCAGGCTTCCATTGCCACCCCTAAAAAGGCGGTGGCATTGGCCAGGGCCACCAGGGCAGCCGAGACCAAGCTCAAGGAGGAACGCAAGTCTTCGGCGCAGCTGAAGAAAGAGGTGGAGAGCCTCGGGAAACGGATGGAGGACCTCTCCCTTGAGAAACTTGGCGTCGAGGACATGGTCAAGGCCGCCGCGGACAGGGCCGCTGCTGCGGAGCGAGACGCCAGAACGGCGGAGGAGAGGGCCAAGGCTGCCGAGGAGAAGGCCAAGGAAGCCAACGAGAGGGCCAAGGCCGCCGAGGACAAGCTGCAAGATCTCCAGGTTGAGCAGCAGGATATGCTGACTGCTGCAGACGAGAATGGCTTCAGGAGGGGGGAGCAGGAGACCGGGGCGCAGTACCTGAAGGAGTCCGAAGTCATCGAGGTCCAGGCCTTTGAAAAAGGGTACCGCCTTGGTCACAAGGATTGCTTCCCGGGGGCTTACACACGGGGTGTTGACGCCTGCAGCGCCCCTCCTGATGCCGAGGCCAGGACCATCCCCGAGATCCCGGAGCCCGAGGTCCATTCGATGCCGATCGACGAGGAGGACAAGGAGGTTGACGAAGCCGAGGAGCAGGCTGAGGAGGCTTAGTCTCTTTCTGTTGTTTTTATTTTATTTTTATTTTTTTAGTTGAGACTGGCGCCGAATTTTTAGGGCAAATTGCCAGATCTCGAATTTTGTAACTCTAACATTGGTACATCGGGGGTCGGTACCGGACAATGCACTGCCGCCGAGCCCCTAATTTTGTTTTTGATGTCTAAATGAATGCTCCTTTTTCTTTTTATACAGTTCTTAATTTTTCTACGTACTGATGATAGTTTGTACCGAACGTAAGCGCTAAGTCGGGTCCTTAGTATATGCTCTTAGTAAATAGCCCCTCTTCGGGAGGAAGTAAAGTGCGCATGCTTTCTGTTGAAGATTAATGTAGAGACAATAGCGGGCTTAAGCTGGGGATCATATCGAGATAGCCACTGATTCATTGCCTAAGCCCAGGTGGCTCGTTAGCCGAACACTGGCCAGTGTTCATATCCCCCGAGCCCGTATTTGCATGTCCTTGCATCGGGCGGGGGATGGGATGATAGTGGGGCTCGACGGTTCAACCCGAGGCTCGTAGCACTATAGCTCAGCCGAGACCAAACGGCCTACTCATGTACTCCTCCGAGCACAGGGGTTCCACCGAACGGAATAGCGTTCCACCGAACGCAGGTATTCCGTCTGGCAGGGCGTTCCACCGAACGCAGCGAGTAGTGTTCCACCGAGCATAGAGGGTACCACAGGTTCTAATGCACACCAAGTAACTGATCGCTAAAGAACAGAACAGATGACAATACGAGAGACGTGAGAGAGAACTGAACATTAAAAACGCACCCACGCGTAGTACAAGAAATGAAGGGCTACCCGTAAAACTTCCTCAGCTTGGAGGCGTTCCATGGGTTGCTTACGACCGTGCCATCCATTTTGGCAAGTTTGTAAGCCCTATAGCCAGCTTTAGCGGTTATCCGGTATGGGCCTTCACCAAGGGTACTATGAACCACAAAACAAGAAATGAAAGGCTACCCGTAAAACTTCCTCAGCTTGGAGGCGTTCCATGGGTTGCTTACGACCGTGCCATCCATTTCGGCAAGTTTGTAAGCCCCATAACCAGCTTTAGCGGTTATCCGGTATGGGCCTTCCCAGTTGGGCATGAACTTCTTCTTATTCTTCTTCTGGACCACTTCGCGGAGGACGAGGTCATCTACATTAAAGGGGCGCATCCGGACGGTCTTGTTGTACCCCCGAGCCACCTCTTGTTGGTAGGCTGCGTACTGGATATTAGCACCGTCTTGGAGGTCCTCAATATGGTTGAGCTCGGAGGCAAGGTGTTCGTCGTTGGTGGCAAGATGAAAGACCTCGATACGGGCTGTTGGTGCAGTGGCAGCAAGGGGGAGGACCGTTTCCACACCGTACGCCATCGAGAAGGGCGTTCTGCCAGTACCCCTGCGGGGAGTGGTTCGATAGCCCAGAGGACTTTAGGGAGTTCCTCGACCCATTTCCTTCGTTTGCTGGTCAACCTCCGTTTAAGGCTAGCGGAGATAGACTTGTTTGAGGCCTCGGCCTGACCGTTCCCTTGAGGGTATGCCACCGTCGAGTTGTAGACGCGGATTGCTTGACCGACCGAGTGATTTAAAATAAAGACGCGTCCCAAGCGTAGGACTCTCGACCGATGTAGTATAATATCCGGAAGTACCGGAGTCGAACCACAGAGACAGACGAACGTGTGCAGGACTCAAAGATGACGGGTTCACAGTTTATCTTGGCTCTTAGGTAGCCACCCCTTGTTTAATGAGGTTGATTACTAACTCGATTACCAAACTAAATTAACTAAATATGGATTTGAAAAGGAGAGTACAGTCGTGGGAACCCAACGTCCACAACTAGCCAAACCAATGTTTACTCGGGCCACAATTATTCAATTTATTGATTTTAGAATAGGAAAAAGGATCCCTAACAAATGCGCACCACTTGTCACCAGTTTCCGTGCACATTCGAATTTCGGCGATGCCTGGGTTTTGTTTGTTAGAAGAGTTTTCGTCTTCTAAAATTGCTTAAAAATTAAATTAATTCGAACCCAACGTAAAAACATTAATTAAACTAGCCACGGGACGCTTTCGCCCCGCGGCCGCACTCTACGAAATTACTCACTCATGCAAACAAATCGGACGCAGCAAACATATATTTAGAACTAAACATGATTTTAGCAATTGAAATAAAAATAAAATACAATACCACAGGTTTGCGGAAAGAGAACGGATTCGAACACCAAGGAGGAACAAGAATTTAAAGCTAGAAAACCTGAAGAACATGGATTGAATCTGCAATTAAAAAAAACTCAAACACAGCAGCCAAAAGTTAAACAAAAACGTAAGTTATGAATGTGTTACCCTAATTTCGAGTTCTAAAGGGGTATTTATACATAACCCCCACTAATTACAATTAAAATCCTAAAACAAATCGGAATTCTTCGCACGAATACCCAAAACGCCACCGTTCCAAGGCCAAATAAAGCCCTCGGTAGCGCTACACCACTTTAGGTGTAGCGCTCCCTAACTCCTTAAGAGCCATTTGACCGATTGCCCTCGTTGACCGCTCAGTAGCGCTACACCACTTTAGGTGTAGCGCTCGTGGAGGCTCTGTTCCGTTTTTGTGCCCTTTTGTGCCACTTTTGAGCGCTATACCCAATCCCTTGTAGCGCTCACGACGGTCCAAATTGCTTTCCTCGAGAATCCACTTCGACACTTAGTCTCTACGGCCTTCCATGCCCTCAAGCTCTATCACGGCCTTCAAGTCTCTGCAATCCAATCTTGGCGCTAAAACAGCCTTATTTTCCTAAAAATTAACAAAAACACAAAAACATACCAAAGCAACGCATCAAGTGGAAAATAGGGAATAAATTAGATAACAACGTGTTCAAACTACCCTATTTAGGCACTTATATCTACGATACTGCGTGCCTATCACGGATGTTCTTCTTTTTGCAAAGCGTCTTTATGGCCTCGGCCACAAACTGGGTACCGTTGTCCGAGACGATAGCATAGGGAACACCAAATCTAGAAATGACATTTTTCCAGATGAAGTGCTCTACTTCAGTCACTGTGATGTGGATGAGAGGTTCGGCTTCCACCCACTTTGAGAAGTAGTCTGTGGCGGTGGCGGTGATAAGGTGTTTGACGCCGTCGGGGGCGGTTGGAAGCACGCCGACAATGTCAAGCCCCCATTGGGCGAACGGTCACGGGCTGGTGACGGGGTTAAGGGAGAGTGTGGGCTGATGGAGGATAGGGGAATGCTTTTGGCAAGACTCACACTTCCGCACATACTCCTCGGCAGACTGCCTCATCTTGGGCCACCAATAGCCCTGGGTTACGGCACACTCGGCCAGGGACCGTCCTCCCGAGTGGCAGCCGCTACTGCCCTCGTGAAGTTCATGGAGGACTCGAGGAATCTCGTCCTCGTGGAGCACGCGCAAGTCTGGACCGATGTAGGTGCGCCGGTAGAGCTGGTCAGTTAAGATCATGTGAAAACTTGCTAAATAGAATTCAAAAGTAAAGAAATCACAAACCATTGGTAATTTGAAACACGGTTAAGATCAAGAAAAATCACAAACCATTCTCTTCCGATGTCTCAAAAAGTAAAAAAAAAAAAAAAAAAGATTTGTGCATGTAATGTTTCACATTTTTCATTTTTTGGTTTTTCTTTCTTTTTTTTTTTACAGCAAAATCAATGTTTCAAGTTTTTGGGGTTTTTTTTTTTTAATTTTTGCATAGCCCAAAACGACGTCGTTTTGGCTGTTGTGTAAATGTGTAATTTTTTTGTTGGGTGTGTATCATTTTGTGTATAAAATGATGCCACATATTCATTTTTCATTCAAGAGTTAAAGAAAGGGTAACAATGGACTTCGTTTCAAAGTGGAAGGGTATAATTAAAACTAAATACATTGGACTTCGTTTCAAAGTGTAATGGTAAAATTAAAACAAAAAATTTTGAAATGATGAAATTGAAACAAAGCGTACTTTATAAGGACCGAAATAGTTGATAAACCTTTCTACTAACTGATTGGATTAAAAGTAGGTAACGATCAAGACCGGTCTGTCTTAATCAAGTTACCACAGATGTCGGGAACCTATAATTTCAAAAACTATTTTGGGAGGGAAATTATTATGTGTGGAAATTAAACATACAAAAAGAATTTGAAAATTTCAGCTTTCCAACCACTGTAAGTTTGCAAGTGGTGGCTAGCTCATGTGGTAGAGCTCCCGTGCATCCCGGAATCGAGTATCATTCTCCTCTTCCCCATGTAATAGATTATGAATGAAGAACGACAAAAAAAAAAACACTGTAAGTCCATATCTGCGCTTTATTGCTTCCTTCTAAAATTATTGTCCTCCGTCTCCATATTCATGTCCTTGACTCTTACATAATATATATATACACGATACTGTGTCAGATGCTTCATGACCAAGGATGGAGCCAGAGGGGGCAAATGGTAGTGCCACCACAAGATTTTCAAAAATGGCAATTATTATATAAAAATAAATTTTTATTCCCGAATTACATAGACTCGCCACTACTCAATTTTTTTAATCTTTTATCCTCATAATGCAGTTTGTTTTTTTATTTTTTAAATACATATTTTCGCCATCACAAAGATAAAAATCCTGCTCCGTCCCTGTTCATGACCCTATTATTGATATCGGTAGGGAATCTGCAACTAAACAATTGTCTTTTTCATTTTCCAGAACGGGGATGGAAGAAGAATAGTGAGGATGAACTTGGATGACAAATGCGGCCATATTCATTTTTGTCGAAGACTCGAAGGCACAGTGTTAGAATGATGAATTGTGTGCGCGCATTATCAGATGAACTTGGCTGCCATTGCGAACCTTGTTCATGATACTATACTGTGTGCGATGATTATGAACGTTGTTGTGAATATTCCCTTTGAGTGTAGTAAGAAATTTTTGATTCACGGAAATCCATTCACATTATGCCACATCAACTAGTTGGAGGACTCTTCTACTGAAAAAATTATTCTTACGTGGAAGAGTTTGTGTGCTTCAAATCTTTTCTATACAGATATTGTCTGCATCAAATCTTTTTCATCCTTATCTCTTCCATAGAAGAGTTAACTAGGATCATTAAAGTTACAGTCGTGACAGCTTACCATTGCTTTTCCACAATTTTTTGATTCACAGAGGGTCCGTGAATGAGTTTCTCTCATCATTTACTTTACCCTCTTATAACATTACCCTCTTTATGTGGGACCCATATGGAGTTGGCTTCAATGATTTATATTCCATCTATTTCAAAAAGATAGTTTGGTCTGTAAAAGAAGAACTTAAAAAATACTCCCTCTGTCCCAATTTAAGTGTCCGTTGGGGAAACGTAATTTCCTTGGACGTAAGAAAATGTACTTTCATACAAATTTTCTAAATTTTTTCGCACCAATGAGCACTTTAATTTGGTGTAAAGAATATAAAAAAATTATAAATACAAACATAATTTTTTGGAGTTTGAAAATGCACAAATTTCATAGTGAACACTTAAAATGGGACAGATGGAGTATATTTTTTTCAAAATAATTTCAACTTATTCCTCAAATTATTGGATATCGTTGAATTCTTTCCAATGAAATTTTCGTTTTTTGTTTTACAATAATGTTATTCTTTTTAAGTCCTTAATTTCCAGAGTTGGATTCTTTTTGTTTTTTGAAACGGAGGTATTACAACTCATTTTGTAAAGTTCAATTATTTTTCAATCCATGCTGAAATATTTATATAACTTAATTCTGGAAAATCAGAACTATTTATACAATCAAGTACATACTCATAGAAGAGCTGATTTTTGCTTGATTTGTCAAAAAAGTCAAGCCTAACAAAATGAGTTAGACTTAATTTCCACTAAAGTATTTTCAGTATTTTTGATATTCTTTTACCAATTATTCTCTTCATTACATGCATCAATTGATTTAACAACTTGTAGTATAAAAATACCGAAAATACTGCAGTGGAAACTTAACTTAGGGGGCGTTCCACTAACAAAAAACAATTTTTTCCAAAAATCAAGACAGGTCAATCTCTCACAATACATCACATAATAAACCGTGAAAAGCCAGTTTATTTCAAAAACACCCTTAGTGGAACACCCCTATTTAAATTGTAATTTGGTGTGAGCCTCACTAGTAGTCCTGTATTTGTATACTAAATAGTCCAAATCACGTATCATCACGTAAGCATAAAATTGTTAGAATTGGTATTCTACTGGTATTGCTGGAAGGGACCCATTGATCAAATTGTAAAAATCGTTAGATTCTACTGTCAAGAATAAAAAAGGAGAAAATCATGCAATATAGATCCCTTTGTAAATAAAAAAATCGATGATGATGAATAATAAATAAGTGAAATTAAGAATCTAGACCTTTCGATTGGTTGTTGCGTTCTTTAGAGCAAGATAACCTCTCTTCATTTTTTTTTCTTCTATGTATTAGTTTCTTTGTTATCTACAAAATCTTCTACCGTTTTGACAAAAAATAAAATATAAAAACTGAGAAATGAAAATAAATAGGGTAAATTTCAGCAATTGTCCCTCGGGTGAAGTCAGAAATATTAGTCTCTCAAATTTCACCCAAGTCTCAATTTTGTTCCTCATATATCAATTGCTGCAATTTTAACCTTCAATTTTATTTTTGGTCCAAGTCCAATAAATAACGAGCATAAATTTGACGGAAAATTATCATGTGCGCCTCACATTCTTTTTGACGTTAAACCATCACTAGATTTACCCACAAACCCCTCTTATACTAGAACGGATTTGCAAAAACGCCACTTATAGTCAACTTTTCATGATGTTTCGAACGGTGTTTCTGTGATTAAACGGCAGCGCTTTTAAAAAACGCTACTATAAATTTTTACTGACTCTTTTAAAAACTTATTAACATAATACGCCACCGGCGCTCTTGGCGTTTGCCATAAACACCATTAAATTTTTTGGAAGGTGTTTGCAGGACGCTTTTCAAACGACACAACAATCAATTTTTTTTTAGCACGTACGGTGGAAAAATAATTCCCCTTTTTCGAAATTTACAGTGAAGTACCAAACCATTTAGGAAAGCAACGGTTACAAGCATAAGAAACAGATAGTAAATTTGGGATCAAGAGAATATGATTCTGCAAGATTTTTATGACTAAATAGCTCGTGGAATTTAGTTTGTATCAACTCTCCACATTGATTTCTTCACTACATCGGGGATGTCAGATTTTAAAATCATGTGCTGGAACAGTTTTCAGTGCCGAGAGGGTACCACGGCGCATTCGGCCGTCCATTTCGATTTTTTACGGTCCAGATTATAGAGAAAGAAAGAAGAGATCGAGAAAGGGTTTTGATCTGGACCGTCAAATATACTTTTGGACGGCCCAAATACAATGTTTGGGCACTATGTATACTCGGCCACGTAGTAACCGCCCGATATACAGAAAAATTTCCATGCGATGAGGATGGGGATTTTGTTTACCATTCAATATTCTGTACCAGTCAAACGATTCGAGTGTAATCAGTCTCCCACTCTAGATCTCCATGAATAATCAAAGGAAAAAGAGGTTAGTGCTCACTGGGCAATACTTAATGTGCATATAATTCTAACACGTTAAAACCTTCATCCACATCTCATATATTTTATGCATATTTACTTTTTTACATACGTTTTATATATATCTTAACCCTATTTTTGTATCTTAACCAATAACCAGCTGCCCAATAAGTTTTGTTTAGTGTTTTCCTTCCACAATTTACTCTCCGTCGTCCAAAAAAATCACAAAATGGTCACCACCGTTTTTTGTAACATCATTCAACTCTAATTCTCAAGCATTTATCCTTTTCGCATAGGACAACACGAACCATCTGGTAACATTAAACTATAGAAACTTTATCCGAACTGATACATTTAAACTAATTGCTTCATTAAATGGAATCCGGGGGTGCCGAGCAAAGCCGTGTTGGGCACGGTGCCGGCGTGCCACGCACCCCTCGGCCGTTGATTGTGTTTTGAACAGTTTGGATGTGCTATGATCTTTTATCGGTAAAAATAAATCAAATTGCCTAAGGCATCCAGAACACCAAAACACGATCGGACGGCTAAGGAGTGCATAGCACCCCTCCCGGTCCTAAATGTTTGGAAATAAAGTAACCCGACAAACAAATCAGGGCTAAGCTTTGCATATACTCCCCCGTCCTATATTTCTTTTCCATCACTATTCACAGCACCTCAAAAAATTGTTTATATTTTCAAATATATATTGTGATATATATTCAATATTGATCTTGTTTAATAGTTCTTAATGAGTTTTATTAAACAAAGTTTTCAAAATTGTAGAAAAGTTCTAGATTGAAAGATACAATCTTGATCTCCTAAGGACTCTCTCACGGATCCCTTCATGCGGACCATCCCTGTTTTCAACTTTTCGGACCAAATTTCGACGATCCAAACTGCTCAATGTGTTTAAAACGTGTTTTCCAGGGCCAAAGCGGAGAATCGCCAAAAAAAAATGCCCGGAAGGGCTTCATCCGAGCAATTTTTCATAATAACCGTACATATACTGAAAATTACCAAACATGCATGTAAATGGATAAGAAATTCTGGACAAAGGAAGTACTCACTCCGTCCCATATTGTTGGCCCTCTTTTCTTTTTCGGACATCTCAAAGAATTGTTTATATTTTTTAATTTATTAATTTTTTTATATTCAGTATAGATCTTGTTTGATAGATCTAAATTATTTTTATTAAAAAAGGTTGTTGGAATGACAAAAAACATCATACATTATGAGATATAAAACAATTCTTTGAGATGTTAAAAAAGGTAAGGAAGCCCAACAATATGAGACGGAGGGAGTATAATTTAATACTCCCTCCTCGTAGGGATTGCAATCATACTTGCCCAGCTTCTAACGAGAAGGGTTTGTTTCAATTTTTTTGGGTATTGGGAGGTGGGGATGAATACCTGACTGGATTAGGGTAAGGTTAGGGGTAGTAGTACTCCACCCCAATACCCACCCCGATATATATATATATATATATATATATGAAATAACATTGTAACTCTTATATTTTCATTTAATTTTGACAGTACCATAGTATATATAAAGAAAAATCTTTCATTTTGGATTTAAGGAAATTAGTATCATATTTCTTCCATTTTATTTATTGGCAATAGTTTGTGATGATTGGAGTAGGCATAGGCTTATGAATGATGGTTGTCCAAAATCAAATATGTAAAGACAATTGAGAGAGGAAAAAAAAATGGGGCGGTACGGGTAGGGTAGGGTAAACCCGTTCCCTGACAGGATAAGGAATGAAGGTAGATTTCCATTATCCGCTTGGGATAGGGCGGGGCAGGCCGATAGAGTTTACCACATTTAAGGTAGGGGTAGATCAATACCCGCCCCTACTCGCCCCGTTGCAATCCCTACGTCCTCCATCCCATTTTGACAACCCATATTTCATTTTGTTACATTCCAAAACACATGTTTGCTTTCCGAAATCATTCATAAAAACTTGGTAAAATTTAACTACTACCTTAAAAAGTGACGTAATCATTATGTTCCTTTAAAAAATTAAGGTTTAAATTGGAAAGTTGAATACTTTTTTATGCAATTATTATGCTTTCTTAAAAAATTGGAATCCCCAAATGGGATTACCAAATTTGGACAAAGGGAGTATCTTGTAGTCTCCAGGAGAACAAACGCACCCCGACTTCATACGGGAGAACAAACGCACCCCGACTGATCATTGATGGATCAATTCTACCATTCACTAGTGAAAGACTCATTTAAAACCAGATCCTCATAGCAGGGACGGAGCCAGAAATTTCACTACGCAAGGGCAAATGTTTTATCCAAAATACTTTACAGGGGCGAGCCTATATAATTCATAGGAAAAATTAGTTTTTTCTATGTAATACTAAAGGTTTTTTGTTTTCCTTGCAGGGGCGACTGCTCCTACTGGCCCCCCTCTAGCTCCATCTCTGCCTCATAGCGTCTGGGCTTTGCAACCTTTAAGAGCAACTTCAACGGTTTTGAGTATTTTGACACTATTTGTTAAGAGCCAAAGAAATGAACAAGCCAGTGTTTAGATCCCAAATGGCTCCCCTTTGAATGATAGACTTTTTGTCTTGAAGCAAAATATGACTTTGGCTTCTAAAATGACTCTCTTAAAGTGAGAAATATAAGGATCCAGTCAAAGTAGTGTTGTGTAGTAAGTTTCATTTAATTAATTGTTGCAGACCTTACAGGATCCCCTCACCCATTAATATAGTGTCCTCTTGTTATAATTTATGAAATCTAATTCTTTTAACACTTAACCTTTAAAAAAAAAAAAAAAACACCAGAAAGAAACGGTATAAGAACGAAGAATATGCCTGGAATTTACCCCACCCAAAAAAAGAATATGCCTGGAGGCCCTGGAAATGAGACTGCGGCGTGATACCCCCTAAGGCCTATGAGTTGTTTGTTTCAAAATTCAAATCCTTAAATCATTGGTTTGTATCATCCGTTTTTTATGGAAGTCTCGTCAACATTGGAATTACCGTCTTACTCCCCGTCGACATCTGACATCTTGCACGCGAATCTCCGACATCTGATAGCCAGATCAATTATGGCTGAATGTATCCTTCTTTTGATTTGGTCGTGTCAATTGTCTTCCTTGTATGCATTATTTCTTTTTCGTTGTATTTGTTTGAACTCGGTAATTTGTAATATTTTTTTATCAATGAAGTTCTTACTTTCCTCTAAAAAAAAATACTTAATTAACAAGCACATGATCAACAATGAGTCTGAACTTAATCTCTCTCCCAATTTTTGTAAGTAGCAATACAGGGGTTAATTTTTAACATGGGTGAAATGCTTGGATCTGTCCACAATTGTACCAAAAATGTAGAAACCTATCAGCCCTAAATCACTGATAATTCATCACTCTTTCATCCACCCAAAAATCTTAATCTTCGTCCTAATCTTCAACAAACCTGCGGCAAGATAAGAACAGGTACCCTCTCTCTCTCTCTCTCTCTCTCTCTCTCTCTCTCTCTCTCTCTCTCTCTCTCTCCTCCCCATGTGCTAGTCTCTCTCTATCCTCTCTTATCGTCTCTCACAATGTATTCGTTGCTTGTTTTTACCTCATTTAAATGACAATGCCATTTCTGGTGTTTCTGTAAATTTAGGAAATAATTCCTAATATGAAAATGTGATCTCATTTTTCACCACCAGATTTATTTACCAGATCACATGATTTACTGGGCGTAATTAAGTGAAATTGTGATGTATAAATAGGGCCACGAAATCCTGATCGATTCTTTACAAATGAAACGGTGCAGTTACCAAAAGCCGTAGCTCAGATTTAGAGACGTAGAGAGCTCAAGATTGGAAGAGACTCAAGAGAGAGAGAGAGAGAGAGAGATGAAGGCGATGCAGAATTCTCTGGCATACTGTGTGAACGAGAAGAAGGCATGTGTTTGGTGGGTGGACAAGTATTTCAAGGATTGCCTGTGCAACCTCAACGACGAGTTTTCGTTCGGTTTCGGGCTAATAAGTCTGGTGTGTTGGGGAGTGGCAGAAATCCCACAGATCATCACCAATTTCCGCACCAAGACAAGCCATGGAGTCTCTCTTTTATTTCTCCTCACTTGGATTATTGGGTTGGTTTTCTTTTCTCCTTTCCTTTCTTAATCTCAACCTTGTTTTTCGACTCTTTTCAGTTCTTTACTTCTTTTAAGACTGATTAAAAAATGATGTTATGAGTTCATTGTTTGTTTGCTTTCACTTTTTGATTGCAGTGACATTTTCAATCTAGTGGGTTGTCTTCTTGAGCCTGCAACGGTAATTGTTCAGTCAATATTTAAAGAAGCATTGGCTTGTTTCAGAGAATTATCATTCAATACTGCAAAACTTCAGAATCCAAACTCATGCTCAACCACTTTATTAGTGGTTCAGTGCTTTTCAGTTTTGATAGCAGAGATGTTTGTTTTCACATTCAAAACTTCTCTCTCTCTCTCTCTCTCTCTCTCTCTCTCATGAATCATGATATGTTTGTTTTGTTGTTGCAGTTGCCGACTCAGTACTACACGGCTCTGGTAATGCCAATTTCCAACTTGTTTTTATCCAGTAATGAGTATTACTTGTTTCCAATTTACTGGTATGGTAATCATATTTGTGCACTATCTTTCATTATAAAGTACTGATTAGAAGTTTAATATTGTTTAATTAATGTTATGATTCCGGCTGTGTATATATTGTCACATGCTACCAAAGTTTTATGCAATAAATGTGACATTCATATGACAACAAGTTAGTTATTGTATTTTGTTATTACTCCATCTGTTCCATTTTGTTTGTCAATTTTAAAATACCATGTCATCTTTTATTTGATTATAATTTTCAATCTATAATGTTTTTCATTATTTTGAAAACATTTCATTTTAAAATTAATCAAGAATTATCAAACAAGATTCATATCGTATAATTTTTAAAATTTATGTTAGAAGATATAAGAGATTGACCGATGACACGATCTTTGAAAATTGACAAACAAAATGGGGTAGTGAGAATATTATACTTGAACATCCGTGCAACTTTTTTAGCAAGGCAGTTATTTATATTTATTCTATCTGAAAGGGGAGGGGTTGGTGAGAGTTGAACTCTGCAACCTTAATCTTTGATATTTGGAGCCTCAAAGTGTCCATCTGCATCAAGAACTCCAATTCTTTTTTCTACCATCTATTCCGTTATACATTTATATCAAAATCTTAGTACTGGCTCAAAATATTTGGCAGCTTTACACAATAAGTACCGTGGTGTTGGTGTTGCAAAGCCTTTACTATGATCACTTATATTCCTGGTGGAAGTCCCAAAAAATTGAGCACAGTCAAGGGGTATGTTGTCTAATCTCTTCTCTGAGCAATTTTTTGCCTTCTTTTTTGAATGTTATTAATCCTGTAAAATTTCTTAGGTTCAAGAAGAGAAAAAATTACTGATGTCGCCCGAGCAAGTTACCGACTCAAGTATTCCAATACCTAGTGGCGCCGCCGTATTGCTCCACCATAGGGAATCTTACTACACGTAATTTCGATCTTTCACATGTTTTTCGCATTATTTGGTACAAACAATTTTTCTCATGACTAAAAAGAAAGAGGATATATATCATTGGAATTGATTTCTCAGGTCGGCAAGATCCTTGGCTCGCAGCAGCACTCCACCAACTTGGTCCTACCTAAGGGCCGCTAGAAGTGGTCCTTCAGCAGTGGTTCTCGACGGTGACTCATCATCAGAGGATGAGCCTATTGAAGTTTCGTCTAAGAAATCTCGGAGCAAGCCTCAGCAAATCCCACGTTCGGTGAGACTATAAATTTCTATCTTACGTCCCCATTTGTATATAACTCAACCAATGCTTATAACTTCACATGTTCATTGATTTGAACTACTAGTATGCTCATAAGATGTTATTTGGCTTCATTTACTAAGAGGAAAAAAATACACTGAAATTTTCAGTTTTGCTCTTTGAAGCACGGATACGGATATGCGATACGGAAACGATACGATACGAATACGCGGATACGTGATTTCTCTAAAAAGTAGGATACGATATGTTGGGGGATACGTCGAATATAAAAGTAAAAATATATATATATAATTTTTAATTCCTAAAAAAATGAAATATATGTTATATAAAAGTAAATAAAAAATATATTATAGATATATAGATATTAGAGTTTGACCATACTTCATTAGATATAGAAAATAAAATATACAGAAGCTGGGGTCTTAAATTTTTTTTTATTTTTAAAGAAGGTCTTAAATTGATAAAATAACAAATACTGCAGCATTTAAAATGATAGGAACTTAAATTGGGAGGCTTCCAGTGTAATTTAATTAGCTTGTTAGAGGTACAAAACAACACATCACCAGATCTAATTGCAATTTTACACCATATATTTCAAGTAATAACATATTTACCCCTGCTCGTATCCGAAACATACCTAGCGTATCCGAAATGTATCCTAGCGTATCCATAACGTATCCGCGAGTATCCGAAACGTATGCTAGCGTATCCAAAACGTATCCAAATACCAAAAAATAAATTTAAATTCTAGATACTTAAAAAAAACGTATCGGATACGTATCCGGAGCGTATCCGTATCCGATACGCGTCCGATATGTTATAGGAGGCCAAAATAGAGTATTCGTGCTTCATAGGTTTTGCTATGTCATAACCTGCTAGTGCGTCTCAAATTCAATAGTACTTTTTTTTTTTCAATAACAAGTTATTCTTCACTTTCTAGAGGTCAGACTCTCTCATTAAAGAACTTGTTTGTGCACTCCAAGTCATAGTTTTGAATATCGGCTGATACAGTTCGTCTCAAAATTTAGAGGCTCCGATACGGATATATACCATACCGTATAGGCTAATACGGCCAAAAAGTTAAAAAAAATTGACGACCGCTACACTCTATTCCCGCGAAATATCGTCAATACGTCTCGATACCGATATACCGATACCACGACTGATATCACAACCCCGCTATTTAAAACTATGCACCAAGTGCACTTCCAAATGCATAGGTGATAGGTGCACTCTGCCAAATGGTTTCTCTTAGCTGCACTCACAAAATGCACACCTTACCCGTGAAGTCTTCACCTGGAAATAAATTTCACCTCCTAAATGGACGACTATGATCATCTTGATTGAAAGATTTTTATTTTTTATTTTTCCCCATCCCTCTATAATCTATTAGAACTCTTTACCCCATTGGAGCACATAGCTAATAGTACATGCTCCTGCCAGAACCATACAGACTCCTCCAAAGAGCTTAGAAAATTTCTATGTTCCCTCACAATCGATAACCATCAATGATGTTTTAAAACTCCCTCTCACATTGTAGAGTATTTGTAAATATTCTAGAATATTTTATGATCTTTCATAAGTTCTTTACTATCCTAGAATCCTTTAGAGGCTTCTTGAAACTTTTAGACTCCACTAGGATTGTTGTAGTTTATTAGGGGAATTCGAGATCCATGAAGAGTCAAGGTTGGCATGGAAACTCAAAATACACAATGAGAGAATGAGCTCCCAAAAGCATATATAAGCCCATGAAGATTGGGGATTGGGCAAAAGCCTTTTTTAGGCTGTGAGGCTCTAGCTAGGGGAGGGAATTTCTGACACGACACGAGAACATGACCCGAACACGACACGAAGTTAGCGGGTTAGGGTCAGCTATTTCTGACACGAAACACGAATATGACACGACACGATAACCAGAAAAGTTAAATAGGTCGGGTTAAGGTTGAGGAAATCCTGACACGAACACGAGATAACACGACAAACACAACACGACACGAGAATTTATGGAAAGACACGATGACATGACATAAACCTGACATGAAGTTAGTGGGTTAGGGTTAGCTATTTCTGACACGAAACACGAATATGATACGACACGATAACACAAAAAACTAAACAGGTCGAGTTAGGTTTGGGAGAATTCTGACACGACATGACTCGATGCACACCCCTAGCTCTAGCAGTATAAGAACTTATCTTTGACCATTAAAACTTTTCAATCTATAGAAAGCATCATCAATTCATAATGTATTTGAATCCATGTACAGCAATTGCAACTCATGATTTCGTTATTCTGTCTTCACATGCTCTTTTGAAGAGGTTCCATACCCGCAAATATGTTACTGTCCTCAATACCAACCAAAAGATGGCTAATGGGATGGCATTCGAAATCAACTTTAATACCCTTTTCTTGAATGTACGGCCTCTCTAACAATCAAACAAGCTACTAAATGATTATGGGCACACTTAATCCCCAAGTTATTTTAGGTATTTTCTTGGAGATTCTAAAAGGCAGATGAGAGCACTTGGATCAAAATAATCATAGCAACCTATGTGACTGTTAGAAGTTCTCTATTGAAAGAGTAATTCCCAATAGGTGCAAAAAAACTGTTTTGGCGTGTTGTGATAGGAAAGTAACACAATGTGCATGAAGCTTGAGTGAAAGGTATTATTCTTTTATGTCAAGTGCCGTGAGTGTTTGATATAGGTTAATTAATTGGTTATGAATATGAGGTGTATTGAAAAATTTCGATTAAGAGAAGGCATTTTTTCCATAGTATACTGCAGCACGTAGTATCATTGTGAGCTATCAAAACATACGTGCATCTTATTTGCTCTCGTAGTATGATGTGTTTATCACTTCTTAATTTTACAATGGTGCTAACATTACATATATATGATATTTACATTTTTAGGCCGGTTCTGCAGCATTCTTGGCTACAACAATAAGTCTACCCCAAGGAACCAAGGCTATTATGCATGTATACAAAGGGTTAGCTGGGAGGAGACTTTTACATGTAGGATCATTGGCTTTGCAAAGTTGGTCTATATTTTGAACTAAATGAATCTTCCAATTATTGTTTCCGGATTAAGTTGCTTACTGCTAGGATTGGATTTACCAGGAACAAAGCATGGAGAACAATGTCTATGGCCAATGGTTAGGATGGATGATGGCTGCTATATATATGGGCGGTCGAATTCCTCAAATCTTCTTAAATGTAAGCAATGAGTTAAAATTTAGGTGTTGCTTTCTATGCTATACAATATGTTTTGTACCTGATTAAATCATCTTGTTACCTTCATTGACCAGATTAAAAGAGGGAGCGTAGAGGTGACTCTTAAATTGTTGTTGAAACGAGTTATTTGGTTATCTCCTACTGCTTGATTTCACTATGTAACTTTGTCGAAAATTGTAAACAGGGGTTGAATCCACTAATGTTCATCTTTGCTCTAGTCGCTAATGCCACCTACGTGGGAAGGTGCTCCTTCTCCCCCTCACTCTTTACTAGTACTACACAATTGAATGTCTCTATATCTGAATCCGTTAAATGAATTGTTGCAGTATTGTCGTAAGAACAACTGAGTGGGACAAAATTAAAGCCAATTTTCCCTGGTTGCTAGATGCTGTTGTTTGCGTTGTGTTAGACTTATTTGTATCCTTTTCCTTATTTTTTCCTCCAATTATTTAAAGTGTTCAATTATCTAGCATATGATTATTTCTTAGTTTATCATTCTTTTGTTCACCTTAACAAGCATAATGCATAGATCATATTGCAGTACATCTACTACAGATACATCCGGGATAAGATCACAAGAGGAAGAGAAGACTATGAAGACTACCTGGAAGCAAATAAAGCTCCTTAGTTTGTCCCAAAAATTCTGTGATATTCGATCTCGATTCTCCTTCTCTAGCCAATGTTAATTGTTCATCAATGATATTCGATCACGATTCTCCCTCTCTAGCCAATGTTATTTGTTCATCAAGAAAAACGCCTTTTGTAATAGACATTTTTAACCTCAATTGAAGGGAGAGAGAAGGCATTTCAGCTATGGATTAATCCACTTTGGCATTTCTCTCGTGATGGAAAACGATTCTCATTCTATGTGTTACAAACTTTTAGACAATAAAAAATGAATAGAGTTATGTCCAAAAAAAAAAAAAAGGCCCTTCTGATTTTGCTATCTGTTGACATAATACAAGTAAAGGTATATTAGATGGTACACAAACTAACATTAGCCAGAGTGACATGCAACTGAAGCATTTTTGTCAACGGAGGAGTACCTGAGAGAATTCTTTCCACGAATTTCGAGCAAATTTCAAAACTTTAACCCTATGATTGTAGTGATTATTGGCAAATTGCTCAGCCATTATAGAATAATAGAAACGTCGATAGTCTTCGCCATCATTGTCAAGACTCCCCTGACTCCATCACTAGTACCACCATCGGCCACCTTTCATCTCACCACCTTCATTAATTGCAACCGTAAGTGTAGTCCACCACACCTACAATCACCACTGCCACACTAGGTATGACCATATCCACCACCACCTCTTAATTGAGATCAATGACATCCAGAATCTCCACAAGATTGAGATTATTGTTGGAAATTTCACAAATTTTGGATGAATGAAACCGGGACGTTTTGGAGGGCCTGACGAGGCAACCAAACGGTCTACTCCGGGTTCGATGAATCTGGACGAAGTGTTTAATTTACAGCGGTTTTCGAGTGGTTAATACCCCTCATGAATTGAGGTTAGTGGCACGTATTCAATTCGGGAGTTACAGTATTCAATTAAATCCAATTCATTGTGGAAGTTTCTATATTGATTGATTGGCTTTATATACATGTATCTGGAATTGGTTCTACACGAGAAATTAGTCTAACACGTCAAGTTCTAGAAATCGTCTTTGAGAGAGAGGGGCAGACGCTAGTCAGTTCGCCAAGGCTACCAACGGAGGTGTTCCGGTGGTTAGTGGTTCTAGCCATTTTATCCTGGGACGAAGACGCCGGTGTATCCTACAACACCCGCGGAAGGCGATGAATCTTTCTTAAGGAGACTGTGATATCACAGGACTCTGCTCGGTTTGTTTCTCGTTTCATAATCCATTCTTGTAATATGTAATTTTAATTTGATTATCAATGGAAATTGTTCTTTGGATTTTGCGATTGCCGCTGTATTTTTCCAACAAACTTAACAAAGATTCGGTCATTGATCGGCAAAAAGATTCCAGAAAACAATTTCTATTGGTTCTAACGGTTTATTTGCAGATCAGATTCTTGGCATGGCGTGGTGGTGTAATAGTTGTGTGTCCAATTAAATTGGAACTGCTTATATTTCCTTCGATTACACAAAAGCTCGGCCGTTTGTGTTCGGAATATTAGTGCGTTATTTCACGTAGAAAAAAAAATTACTTTACGTGATCTGTTTTCCAAAACAGCTTTGAAAGTATATCTTATACCCAGTATTGTTGGAGTCCACTTTATTCCCTTCAATTTCTATTTGCCACATGATGTTACTTTAGGATTTAAGGTAACATTAGCAGGTGGTTTTGGCATAGTAATATGACTCTTCCTGCCCTTTATCGTGTGGTACTATTTTCGGTACATGGAAGATGGTTCATGTTCCCACAGTGTTTCTTATCTCTGTTCTGATATCTAGTATGATCAGTGCTTTAGTTTTGTTTTGGGAAAAAAAAAAGGTTTATATTCTGTTTTTTATTATTATCTATATATAGATGTCAAAATTCCGTTGGGAAAAGAAAAGAAATAGTTTCTTAGTTCCAGATTCGGACTTACATTTTGTTTGTGGAAGTGTTTTGTGATTGTTTCCACAGGATGATGTTTGGATTGGATATGTGATGTGATTGTTTCCACAGTTTTTTTTTTTGGCCATAGCTTTTGGGGCGTGGTAACATGATACATACACGGATAATGATACGCGGATAATGGGTAAATGCATTGAAATGATATTCTTGGTCACCTATTGATAAATAATTTTTTGATTGCAT
This sequence comes from Vaccinium vitis-idaea, assembly GCA_963854785.1. Lineage (NCBI taxonomy): Eukaryota > Viridiplantae > Streptophyta > Magnoliopsida > Ericales > Ericaceae > Vaccinium > Vaccinium vitis-idaea. Next base: position 15,845,918 of record OY978219.1, read on the forward strand.
TTATATGCATAACTTGATTTTGGATGCTCCATGGAAGAAGGAAAAGCGAATATGCAAATTTGTTGAAAGATGAACAGAGTTGTGCATGTATGTGTAACTGATAACATAGATCCCTTGGCATATCCAGTTTGGATTACACAATAATAAAAGTGAGGTAATTTTGTTACCATGTGATTAGTCTAATATGGAGACTGGAGACTACAATTATGGCCTTATGTGGGTTGTGTGGACGGTCAGTTTGTCCACTGAGAATGTTTTCGAGCGTAAATTCTTGATAATTTCTAGGTGCCACTTGTTCAAGAATTGTAGTTACCACCTGTGAATTGTATCTTCTGGAGGTATCCGATTTTATTTTTAAGGGGGTATCTATTGCAAAAATATGTGGACGGTATATGTGGACATGCATATTTGTTCAGTTGGAGTTGAGTGCACATAAACTTGTAATTGGTGTCTTTGCACACCATGGTCTATGTTTACACAGATCCATAGATGACAATTAGTATTATTTCCTTCTACTAATTTGTTTGAAATCTGAAAATATGATTTTCTAGATATGTTGATGGACATGAAGAAAAATCCATAACATAAATTTGGGAAAACATTTGTAGTTTTGTTGGTTAGAATCTTGTTTGGCTTCAACCTCAGTCAGTCATGCGTAACTTGACCTCAGATGGGATATGTAACAAACCGTTCGGCTTCGGCCGTGGTTAGTTGTGCGCGACTAGACCTCTGATCGGTATCATGGCAAGTTGGATGGCTACGGCCTTAGGCAGTCGTGCGCGGCTAGCCTTGGATTGGTGTGATGATTGGCCTCTAGAGTGTCTACTTGGCCTATGCCTTGACACTGCTCGGCCATGATCTTGTGAACATTGGACTGATTGGCTTCTAGGGTGGTCTGCTCGGCTTATGCCGTGACACTGCTCGGCCTGGGTCCTTTGTTTCATTCTACATGTTCGGCCTTGTGATCAGCCAGTGGTAGGCTTGATCCAGCCATATGTGCTTGGCTTTTTGTGCATAGCCAGTGGTCGGCTAAATGCATGCAACCCTTGTGCACGACCTGTGTTGAGCACAACTGTTCGGTGCGCCAACAGTGGTTCCCACAGGAACATGTTCCTCTCATTTATGTAGTGAGAAGGACAGGCAAGTCATCATTGCCAATGTTAAGTCAAAGAGACAAAGACTTCTTTTTCAATAATTTGAAAGAAGCACTAAAACCGTTGGATTTAATCTACGGTGATGGAGAGATAATAAGTATTTTATACTTTTGTCAAGAGTAGCACGAAATATTGCTACGTGTCTTTGCTAAAAAATAAGAATATGATTAAGGTGATGGATAGTGACCAATGTGGTAAATATGTTTACCGTTTGGTGGAACTAGTGTCCTACTTGGAGTAGTTCACCAAATCACTACACCTTATTTGCCTCAACTATATGGGATTGTTGAAATATTATATTGGCTTAAGAAGCTATGATTTATGCTATGTTGATGAATTCTGTTTTCACAGAATTTATAGAGAGAATCATTTCTCAAAGCACATGATGGCCTTAATGAGGTACTATGCAAGGAAGTTTATGAAACTCAACAATGTGGGGGTATCTTGCGAAAGTGGTTGTATCTATACCTAAGAAGGTGAGGGAATGCCTATCAACCGTTGCTTGTGTGCGCACGAGAACACGAATATGGAATCTAGAAGTGCATTATTTTTTAATGTGCATTTTTAGTTGATCCAAAGAAGAGTTAAGCTCTGTCAAGAGAACTTTGGAGACTGCTAGTGTGAGCAGTTGAGACCAAGAACAGGAAGTTGATGTAGAGCCTAGACGTGGTAAAAGGGCTAGCGCTTCAACATCTTTTGGTCCAGACATTCTAACTTATCTATTAGAAAGTGAGCCTTGGACATACGAGGAAGCTGTGAGCTGTCCTGAAGGTCTGTTATGGAAGGAGGCAATTAAGGGTGAGATTGACTCCATTCTGCAAAACATATGTGGAGCTGGTGGATTTACCTCCAGATAGTAAGCCTTTGGTCTACAAATGGATCTTCAAAAGGAAGATAAAGGCAAATGGGTCAATAGATAAGTACAAAGCAAGGCTTGTACATCAGATGGGTGTTAAGACAGCTCTCCTGATGAGGATTTAGAAAAAGAAATCCACATGGAACAACCCGAGGGTTTTTTCACACCAGGACAAGAAATGAAAGTCTGTAAGCTTGTTAGATCTTTGTAGGGTCTAAAACAAGCGCCTACATAATGGCATGAGAAGGTTGACAACGTGATGTTGTCTAGTGGTTTCTAAATCAACGAATGTCATTTTGTGTCACTATGTTGATTGTTGGTAGTAATGACAAGGTCATTGATCTACTAAGAATATGTTGAACTCTAAGTTTGACATGAAGGATATGGGCCATGTAAATGTGCTATTGGGTGTTAAGATCACCAGAGCATCTGATGGACTTGCTTTGTCTCAGACACCCAATGTGGACAAATTTTTTGAGAAGCTCAACTAGTCTGATACAGGCATCGCAAGAACCCCCATGGACGTCTCCATTTATCCAAGAATGGGGGGGGGGGAGGGTATCCCAATTTGAGTATTCTTGGATAATTGGGAGCCTCATGTACTTGATGAATTGTACAAGGCCCAAAATAGCCTAGTCAGTTAGTAGGCAGAGTAGATACACGAGTAATCCAGGACATGGTTACTGGAAGGCGGTAGTCTAGGTACTACACTGTTTGAGGTATACTCGTGATCTGGGGTTTCACTACACCACATATCTGGCAGTACTGGAAGGGTACTGGGATGCGAATTGGATATCGGATATGAAGGACTCAAAATCCACAAGTGGATATGTCTTCATGCTTGGTGGTGCAGCTATTGCTTGGAAATCTTCTACACAGTCGTGTATAGCACGATCTAAAATGGAATCTAAATTCATTACTTTAGATAAAGCAACAGAAGAGGCCGAGTGGCTACGCTAGTTCCTAGAAGATATTCCAAGATGGTTGAAACCAATGCCAGCTATAAGTATCCACTGTGATAGAGAAGCTGCGATTGGTAGGGCATTGAGTGCTTACATTGGTAAGTTTAGACATATACGTCGAAGACACAATACCATTAAGCAACTGCTCTCAAGTGGGGTTGTCATGATTGACTACGTAAGGTCAAAGGACAATATTGCGGATCCGCTAACCAAAGGGTTATCTCGAGAGCTAGTTGAGAAAGCATCGAGAGGAATGTGACTAAAGCCATTACGCTCATAGTTACCGTGGGGGTAGCCAACCTAGCTGACTGGAGATCCCAAGATCTAGGTTCAATGAGACTACCTTTCGCGTGTAATAGAGAATGATCACTGTGGAGATTTGATCTCTAGCCCATTTCTATGATGCAGAAAGTGAAGCTTGTAAAGTGGAAGAGGTTAAGCATTGCTTTTAATGACTCTTATGCGTTGGAGATTCTGATTGGGGTATACCAGGATACCCTTTATAAGAAGGTCACCTATGTGAGTATGAAGTGGGCCCGCTTCTTTGAGAATTTTGGCAAAATTCTCGATAAAATACTTGCAGAACCAGGAAGAGGGTGTCATGGCCGAAATGAACCCAACAGTGAGAACTGAACTACGCTAGGAGAAGTCCTGTGTGATGTCTGTTGTCTAAGTTTACATCGGCGGTGGAACAGTTCAAAGCGGGATCGCACACTGGTTTGCTAGTAAACTCGATAGGCTATCACAAGGGAAGGTTCAAGGCCAAAAGCTACCTATCCTATGCAGGAATTATCCGTTGCCTTTCTCTCGGGTCAGCTTTGTACTCTGCGTCAGTATGCCTGCCAATTTCATTCATGGGGGGAATTGTTGGAAATTTCACGAATTTTGGTTGAATGAAACCGGGACGTTTTGGAGGTCCTGACAAGGCAACCAAACGATCTACTCCGGGTTCGATGAATCTGGACGAAGTGTTTAATTTCTAGCGGTTTCGAGTGGTTAATACCCCTCATGAATTGAGGTTAATGGCACGTATTCAATTTGGGAGTTACAGTATTCAATTAAATCCAATTCATTGTGGAAGTTTCTATATTGATTGATTGGCTTTATATACATGTATCTGGAATTGGTTCTACACGAGAAATTAGTCTAACACGTCAAGTTCTGGAAATCGTCTTTGAGAGAGAGGGGCAGACGCTAGTCAGTTCGCCAAGGCTACCAACGGAGGTGTTCCGGTGGTTAGTGGTTCTAGCCATTTTATCCTGGGACGAAGACGCCGGTGTATCCTACAACACCCGCGGAAGGCGATGAATCTTTCTTAAGGAGACTGTGATATCACAGGACTCTGCTCGGTTTGTTTCTCGTTTCATAATCCATTCTTGTAATATGTAATTTTAATTTGATTATCAATGGAAATTGTTCTTTGGATTTTGCGATTGCCGCTGTATTTTTCCAACAATTATATCCCGAAATCAATCTAGCAATAGGTTATTGGTAGTTCTTGGTTTTTTAATTTTTGCGGTTATGTAGTTCTGGTTGGTCAATGCTGCTTGTACATATAATTATGGAAGTATGATTGTAGTATGGTTGTAGTTGGCCTGGCTTGTTGTCCAATCGGGGAGTGCTTCCTTTATCGTGTATTTTCTTGGTTTGAGCTTTTTCTTGGTTTGAGCTTTTGATTGAATGTGCATTTCCTGTAAAAACCAAATTTTCTTTGAGCTCTTAACACAGGAAAGGCCAAAATCTACATCACCTATTAATTTGGATTTGGACGATATGCACCCCTTCAATTGTTTTGGGTTCATAACATTTTGCATATATAAATTCACAACATGTTTTATGACGTGCGTCGCATTTCTATAAACCTTCTTAACATTTGCATAGCAATTCAAAACCACATTTAAAAATTGGTAACATCATGAGAAAATTCATAACATTTTGTTATCAATTGAAAATACAAGGTTTTAAATTCAAGTGTGTTGAATTGATATACGAAAGTTATGAGTTTGGAACAGATTTTTTATAAATTTTTCTGTAAGATATTAAGAATTTAAGAAGATTCAAGTACTCGTACAAGCCCAAATGAGGGTACTTAGTACAACATTTCATGTGCTTACTTCTTTTTGTGTGCCTATGAATTAGGTATTTGCAGCTAATCAAAGAGAATCAGATAGGGTTTTCTTGGGGGGGGGGGGGGGGGGGGGGTCTGCTCCACCCCTCCCCACCCCTCTCTAGGACAGCAGACCCCTCTCACCCTCTCCTCTCCACCCTGTTCTCTTCTGCTCCGGCCCTCCCCACTATTTTCATCCATCTCCATCTGACCTTCACGCCACAGATCCAAAACCCCTTCTTCTTCTTCTTGGCTGAGTTTAGAGTTGTATCAGGGCTGGTCGGGCCTTGAGGGTGCTCGGGTTTGCTTCTAAGACGAATAAAGATGCCGGATCAGGTGTGGCGGAGTTCGGCAGACCCCTCTCCAGCGGTGGTGAATTCGATTTCTTCTCCGGGTAGGTTTTTCAATCCGACGTCATCTTCGTCGTTTTCCTTTCAAATCACGGAGTTAATAACCAAAACTCCACCACGGAGTTAATCACCAAACGAGCAACCATCTTCCACGGAATGTGTACCAAACGCATCCATCCCTGATGCCAAAGAAGATGTGCTCAAACTCCACACGGAGTTAATTTCCCAAACGAGTAACCATCTTCAAACGAAAGTACATCGAATGCATCCATCGCTGATGCCACTGAAGACGTACTCAAACTCCCCACGGAGTTAACACCCGAACTCCCCACGAAGACAATATGCAAACCTTGCATACCCCAAATAGTTGAACCCGAATTAATAACGGATGCGAATCTCCACGGCAATACCCAACATGAAGCACCCCAAACGGCCTCCATAATGGTATCCAAAAGGAGCATAACCAAAAATAATCTGAATTGACTCATCAAAATAGTCTTTAATGGGCATACCTCCTTCATACGAATCACATAAAGGCGCTGCTTCAAATCCAAAATTCTCCCAAAATCACCTTCGCACAAAGATCCTCGAACAAACTATCCTGCATATCAGCAGGCTTCTTCAACTTCCCTCAACAAAGCCTTGTGAGTTCCTTGTTACACCAAACTTCTCAACTTCGAAACAAGTCGCCATGAAGACCCACCAACACACAACCTACGCAGCCGAAAAACGAAAGCCTCGGATTGAACCCAGAACTTTGATACCAGTTTGTTGTGCCAAAACCCGAAGTATAAGAATATAACAAATCAACAAAAAAAACGAGACATAAGATTGACGTGGTTCCCCCCAAGCACAAAGCTCAAGAGGTACGTCCACGGGCAAAGAGTAAGAGAGGATTCACTATGAACGTGGAGAAATACACAGAGCCAGCTATACCCGTAACTCTCAGTTGAAGCACCCAACCGATATCTAGGGACAAATCTTTGAGGAGCGACCTACAGAGCATCAAACGTCTCACAAATACGATAGAGACACACAAAACCCTAATATCTAATCCCATGAACTAAAGACTAACCAATGGAACAATCAAGAAACTTTAACACACTACGGGAAACCCCATGAGGGCTCCCTCAAAGGGATTCACTCAAGAAGTCCAAAGCCCTAAGAGGCTACAAGGCTTCTATTTATAAGAAATCCTAAACACAATAGAATATCCTAAACACAACAGGATATCCTAAACACAACAGGAAATTCTAAACGCAATAGGAAATCCTAAACACAATAGGAAATCTCCAAAAGAGAAAATTTAAGGCACAATTCCAACATATAGGGCTATAAAAATTCATAAAATAAGCCATAAATTTTATAAGGAGTGTACTGTAAATTCAAAAAATAAAATAAGCCAAAAAACATTTGTAAAGAGAGTGTGTATCTGATCCGTCCCAATTTAATAGTCCCTTTTGGGAGTTTGTGTCTATTTTTCAATTGATTATATCTCGTAATTTACATTATTTTACATGATTTTGAAAACATTGTCTTGTAAAACAAATTGTGATCTATCAAATAAGATCCATATTGGATATAAAATATATTACCGATTTAAAGTTATAACTAATTTTTTATCCGCTTATAATAAAACGAAGGACTATAAAATTGGGATGGGGGGAGTAAATATTTTTACATTTTCTTTATTACAATACTTTTCCTTTGACTCGGTTTTACCATGTGAAAGTGGTGTCTATTTGCAGTGCAAAGGGAGGAAGCAACATGGAGACCCCACAAGAAAGAACCAACTTCCGTCTCAATCACGAGAAAAACTTGGTTGCCCGCTTGTTAACACATGGTGGTTCCTATTGTGGATCTCGGCCGTTTAAAAGTGTTTTAGATGACCTAGATTTTAATGCATCCAAAATATTTTTTGACGGTTGAGATGCGGGCTCGGAAACATGTGTAGTAACCCATTTGCACCAACAATTTTATACTCCATCACAGTACCGTGGGCATGTTGGGTGATTGCTGTGTTTTTTGAAACGTTCCTTCTCTTAATTTTATCAAATTGATCATATCTCTCCGGCAGGCCCTTTTTTTGCTTGTTGCTGCTTTGCTTCTTCTAGCCATTAGGAGAAAGCTGTCGTTTCCTCAAATGGATAACTGTTGACTAGAGGTAAAAACTAAAAAGGACACTTAATAAATAAATAGGAGAAGCCAATGGCGCAACATCTATAGAAAAAAAATTAGTTGCAAAAACTTTTGTTATTCAAATATCAAGAATTGCGTAACTAATGAAAGAATGCATAACTATTTTAGGGTTTACCATACAACCATATTAGGAACATCACAGAAACTTTTTTTTTTTTTGAACGGCAAAAAAGATTTTATTAATCTTTGAAAACAAATTACAAAGATTAAAAGAATCCGAGAGAAAGACAAAGCAAGGAGTGATAACAAAGGATGGCACCCCTCCCAGCGACAATGCCCTCAAGGACCCAAGGGGAGATAACAAAGTTAACCAGAGGTCACCAAGAACAAAGATACAACTCAGAATTGATACAACTTATCGACATTAATGAGCAAAAATAGGCTTAGAACATTTTCCACCCAAGAATTTTCGAAACAGCAGCTATTGTCCAACAGCATCCACAGTGGCTAGATTCCAATAACTTCTTTAGAAGCACCCAAGTGAATCTCCAAAGATCAATCAAAAGCACCAGATAGCATCCATAGAATCAAGACTAGCATCCATAAAACCAAGACCAACACCAATAACAGCACTAGCAGATAGTACCAGAGATACTAAACCAAGAGAAAGAGACATTATCCATACAGACAACAACAATATGAACAGCAGGAGACAGCAGTCGGTAGCAGCAGCTGGTGAACACAAAGTGCAGCAGTCGGTAGCAACATGCCATTGCAGAAAGTCTAAGTATCCTGAATGTACCCAAAATTAAAATTTAACAGTCCAGATTCACCTCAAGTTATGAGTACTTTTCTGGATATATTTTCTAGATATGTAGTAGTGCTATTGCCATTATATTCCTTTGGATGCACTTCATTTTTGGCATAGCATTCTAAATTGCACTGATCTTTATTGGAAAGCACATAGTAGATGGAGTATACCAATCAAATGCAAGTAGGCAAAACCCCAAGGGTTGGTAAAGTAGTCTTGATTTGAAACTTAGAGGTTTGTCTCACCTTAAATCTCAGGTTTGATTCTCCTCGCTAGTAAATTCTTGGGGCTATCGGGGGTTATGCCCGGTCATTACATCCAAGGTCCGGAATTAGTCGAGATGCGCGCAAGCTAGCCCAGACATCTAGTTGTTGATAAAAAAATAATGCAAGTAGGCAAACAATTAATTAGCTAGGCACATGCACTTGGTTTCAGCCACACATAATAAATGTAAGCACTTTCCGTTACGTATAAGCCTGGGAAATGAAGGACAAAGTCGCAACGAAGGACAAAGCATTTTGGTTTACAAAACTTAAAAAAGGGCAAAATTAAAGAAGAATACACTACATTTATCTATTATCCCACACTCATACTCCACTTGTATCAACTCGAAAACAAACACCGGATATACTAATACCTTCTAAAAACGTGGACCCCTGGCATATAACATTTTCCCCTCATAACGTATCCACCCACTTATCCCCCTTTTTTCTTATCCCCCTAAAACCCTATCTATCCGACAAACGGGCCATAATGTAAACCAATGTCTAGAGAAGAATACCGTGATCACCCTAGCGACACTAATGTCTGAGCAGGGCCAAATCCAACACAACGTCTGGTTCAAGAGATATACTACGTACCGACAAGCTGGATTCAAACCCAAGACCGTGTGGGAGGAAGCATTTTCACCTATGCTTCTTGGTGGTGTTTATGCAGCTTTGTCATAAAAATAATCTAGTTCCTGTTTTGTATAAATCTTTCTATAAGGGCCAGTGAAATTAAAACTAAAACTACATCTGTTAGTTTCACGTTTTTCACTCTCATACGGACATTGTCATCATTGAGGGTCTATTTAATTAGCCTGTCCCATAATCAAAACATTACAACGCAGAGATCCCATCACCAAAATTGTTAGCTTATAGCATGTTTCATAATTTGGTCAAAACCTCCAAAAGTTAAAGTTTGGCTTTGGCGAATCAACGGAAACTAAAGTTCAACAAAGAATACCCATCATGGCAATGGAATTATTGTCGATCCATTTCACTCTAGAGAAATGCTTTCTTAAAAACAAATACACGACCCTCTTTCTTTTTGCATACTTGCTAGTACTATTTCCGTCCCAATTTAGTAGTTCCATATTATATTTTAGAATATTCAAAAATTAGATGCCTGTTTCAAAATAAACTATAGAATCTTTATTTTGGAATATATATTCTATTAAATTTGAAAGTAAATGGTATACTTCCGATAAAAAAGAAAGTAAATGGCTTAATTAAAATATCAAATACATTATAATGGAATCACCGTGTTCCCTTCAAAAGGTAAAATTCAAAAAATTCGACTATCCAAATGGAACGCCGTGATCTTATATATTATTGCAAAATGACTTTTCGTGAAAAGATCTGTGAGTGCGACAAGTGTCGTGAATTAGTTGGTTTGTCATATACAATTTTGATTGAAGCATGTATTGAAATCCACAAATCTTGCCCCTTTTTGAATTTCAAATTTTCCAAACTTATTCAATCATATCTTTCTAATATCTATACTTACTTATTTTCATACGTGATTAATTAAAAATCCAAAATTATGTCTATATATATCTAATATGATTTTAGGCTACTCATCCAAAACTATGTCTATACTTACACCTCACAAGGTGGGAGAAAGAGATTGAATAGCTGAATTTTTTCTTCTGATGGTAAATTTTTTATTATTGATGTTCTTCCACTTTTCTTTTGTTCCCTACATGAATTATTTGTATTTTTTTTTCATCGTAGGTTAATGTGTCACTGTAGGATAAGTTTCAAAGATTAGTCTCAGTAAATAATTATGAGCGCACCTCGACCTTTTTTTAAATACTGATTAGTTTTTTTGATTTTTTTTCCAAGTTGTTACACATACAAGATACAAGAATATGTGAAGAGACACATTAGAGGCAAGATTTATGGCATGGAAACTATACTCTGTGAATCAGTTTAGCATTGATCTTTTCTTTAAATTTAGTCGTTTTTCCCTCTATTTGACAATGATTTTGTGTGAAGTGAAGTGACTTTTTCGAGATTTTCTTTATAGTGTGCGACTGCCATATCATCAGGATTTGGTTCTTACCCATGGTACATGATTTCTTTTCTGAAAGCTAAGCTTCTACATTTTTTTTCCTTTTATATTTTTTCCGTTCGCTTTTCTATTTGGTTAATTTGCTATCGTAGGAGGAAAAAATGATCTATTTTATTTTATGCATGAATGGTTTTTCATTTTCCTTCAACTTATACATACACATAAAAGAAATGATCTTTGGTAAACTTGCCACCGTTGGATGCATGAAAATTGGATCTATTGCTCTTATTCGTGCATAGCATAGGTTCATCGCTAAATTATGATTATATAGCAGAATCAATCACCATAGAAAATTAGGGTCAAGATGACCAGATAGGAAATAGAATTGTTATTCTCTGTTGATCTAATCTAAGTGATCCAATATTTTAATGCATGAACTTTGTGGTTGATAGTACAATTTTTTAGCTAATCAAAAAACGGAAAAACGTATCATTTCATTTCATGCCTCTGTGCATCGCACGGGTTCATGCTAGTAATTTAATATCGCAGTACGACTAAGATCATATTCACATGCACAAGTCACTTACCCGATTATTGAACGATGAAGAGGACCAACTTTCCTTCTTATTCAGTGCGTGTCATTTTTTCGCATGTTATATACATAGAAAAAAAATTACAAACTATCCCCAAAAAGGAAATATACGGACCAGATTCATTTGAGTGTAGTCAGCAACACCCCAAAATCGAATCTGTGCCATATATATTTTTTATTTTCTGAGTATCGTGTGAATAATTTCTCCGTGTAAACAGTACATGTCTATTTCTCCCTTGTAGTAGTAAACTGTCGGCACAAACAGACAAGTATCTGCAGTCTTTGATCTTTGAATTTGGTCCCACGTACGAAACAAACATCTGTAATATATAAAAAAACAATCGAGTTTTGTCTAAAAGCTTTTCTGGGTAAATTAAAGCCTAATTGAGAAGAAGAAAAAACCAGAGGGATTGGTTTTGGAAAATTGGTGGACATACCTGATCAGGATTCAAGAACATATGGTGTTTGTAACAGGTCATAAGGTGCCCATAGAGCATCCAAAGGGCAAGGCCGGCTAGCGTCGAGTCGAGCCCACGGCTTTCCTTTCCCACTCCAATGCAACAGGCTCACCGGACCCGGATGCAAATCCCGACACAAACCGCGGAAATTATCCCCGCCTAGACCGTGTTGGTTCCATTTGTGGTCTACCGGAGCGATGTTTCCGGCAAAAACCAGCAGGAACGGCGGTAACGAACCCAGTTCGTAGATCCTCATTCTCTTCTGCAGCTCCATCCACTCGATGATTTTCGTGGTGTAATCACCATCTCGCCACCTCTCAAGATCGATAACCATCACGCCTGTTAATAAGGGAAATAGTTACATTTCTTAGAGTGAGTTCATGCTTGTGTCAAATCAAACGCATGCCAACACAAACCTAAATTTTAGCAGCTAGAATGTCATTACTGTCTAAACTTTGGTGAACTCCAAAGTCATATCTATTCAATTGCCAAACTTTAAATTGTGGTAAAGGCACTTACAATGAGAAAGAAAGACGATCAGATTGAGATTTCATATTACCTTAGTTAAGGACGAAAAAGAATATCCTTGATAATATTCTCTCAAAACGCAATCGAAGTATTGTTTTTCTTCTATATATTCAACCCCTATGTTGAGGTTGGATATCTTTCAAATGATTTGAATATCACTCAATGACTTTGACAAAACCATTGTATCGTAAGATTTTTATACAAAAATGATACGGAATAGGATACGTATCGTTTTTCCTATGGAGACGATACAAACCGTAGGATACGTAGACAATGCTAAATAGTCCAAAAAATATCAACCCTTGACAAAACTAATTTGACACCAACATGTGAAGTGGTCTAACAAATTAAACCGGTAAAGATATGGGAACCGACCGTGGTGCACCGACGGTGCACCGACGGCATCGGGGACGTCGTTGTGGGTCCCAAACGGTCGATCCGAGCCGTTCATCCTTCTCAAAATCAAATTCCGAGTGGGCCTACGCGGGAATCGATGCAATCGGACGGCTGTATGATCTCGATCCAAAACTATCCCATTTCGTTCAAATTTTTTTGATCGAAATGGGTGGTAGTTTTGGATCGAGCTCATACAGCCGTCCGATTGCCTCGATTCCCGCGTTGGCCCACTCGGAATTTGATTTTGAGAAGATTGAACGGCTCGGATCGACCGTTTGGGACCCACAACGGCGTCTCCGACGCCGTCGGTGCACCGTCGGTGCACACACATCTGTGCACGTAGCAGCGTTCAAATTAAACTTCTTGCTAAATTGATGAATAACTATTCAATAGGACATAATCATGTATTGAAATGACATTCCCCTTACCTTAAATCTAAAAAAAATAATTGCAAATACCAATTATCCTTCTCTCTTTTAGGACTTCAAGTTAAATACCTGTGTTAAAGTAGCAAGCGTTTCGTCCTTCAAATGCTAACGAAAGAGACGGATTAGACCAAAAAGTAGGCGTGAAGTAGGCAGTGAAATTGGCGTTACAGTATTCCGGCGCAGCCAAAACCAGATCACCAAGCGGCGTTGCGGCAAGCTTCGCAATGTCATCGACGAGTACTAGGTCCGAGTCGAGATAGACGACTTTCTTAACGCATTGTGGGAGGAGATCGGCCAGGTAGTTGCGGGCGTAGTTTAGCGGGCAGTCGAGCGCAGCCCGAATCGAGGTGGAGATCAGCCCCGCCACGGCCGCGTCATCGAAACTGTACACCCTGAAGTTCAAGTAAGGGAAGGAATTGGTTATGGTGAGGTTGAGGCGAATAGTGTCGGCCGAGGCGGAGGGCCACGAAGTGGAAGTTGACATTTTCGGGGCAGGAGGAGTGTTGGAGGACGGAGAGGATCGCGGCTAAGGATCCACGGAGGTAGGCGGCGTCGAGAGTCATTGCCACGTGAACAGCATTTTCAGAGCAGATTTTGAGATTTTGAGTACCGGACGCGTTGTTTTTGTTTTCAGTAGCAGCAATGTGGTGAAGTGAAGGGCAATTGGGAGAGTTGTAGAATTGTGGGGCTTCCCTGAATTGTTCAGAGGCTCCATTTTCTGATGCTAGGGAGAGGATTAACAAGAGAGGGAGAATGTTTGAATTAGGCCTCATTTGGGTGGAGCAAAATAAGTCTAATCAGTACAGTTTCGTAAGGACGATACAGGCTGGTCCAGGCCTTCTCTCTCTCTCTCTCTCTCTTCTGTATACTACTATCACTTGAGGTTAGCTAAATCCTGCGTCAAATAATTGAAGGCATAAAAGGGTCGGAAGCTTTTGCTACCAGGGTCTGTAGAGGGAGAAAATTTTAGGTGCGGATTGGGTGTCGGGCACCACGTGTCCCTACCCAATCCGCACCTAAAATTTTCTCCTGTAGAGGGAGAAGATTTTGGGTCCATATAGGGTATAAGTGATGTGGTAGCTGCGTGGTGTGGCACATCCAAGTCATCTAAAAATGAAACAGATAGTCTGGATTGAAATACGTCCTTTTTTTTTCCTTAAATCAACTCGGCATTTCTATTCGAACCATCGGTTGCATTTTTTGACGACCCGGATACCGGCTACCACGGGTACCCTCCCCGTACCCAAATTTTTTTTTGTAGAGGACTAGAGACTCGGAGTTTCTATTGTGAGGTTGAGTTAGGGGATGTTCCACTAAAAAAAAACTGGAAAAAAAAATTGAGACAGGTTATTCTCTCACAATTCGTCATACAAAAAACTGTGAAAAATCAATTTATTAAAAAAATCTAACTAAGGCCTCCTTTGGGTAAAAAACCGGTTTTTAGTTTTTTGGTTTTTCTATTGTCTTTATTCAAAAAAAAATTGCATTCGTTAGTTTTGCATCAATATTTTGTGATTTCTGAATTCCTCTCGATGAGAAGAATCTAACAAATATAAATTTATGGTCAAAACTCAAAATTTTTTGAATAAAGCCAAAATAGGTGGATTATTAGCCAATAATCCACCTATTTTGGCTTTATTCAAAAAAATATTTGGTTTGACCATAAATTTATACTTGTTAGATTCGTCTCGTCGAGAGGAATCTAGAAACTACAAAATCTTCATGCAAAACTAACGAATGCGAAAAAAATTTGAATAACGACAAATGAAAAAACCAAAAACCGGTTTTTTACCCAAAGAAGGCCTTAGTGGAATACCTCCTAATGTATAGTGCCGAATCTTAGCCATCAAATTCGAAGACTAGAGTGTAAGCCCGTACTAGATTACTAGTATTCAAAAGGGCCCACGTAAAGGGGGCAAATCAAATCATTGAAGTAACGTGTGTTTTGAACTATATGTTGATTGATGAGCAATCGGCTACTGGAGATAGCTCCAACATATAGACTTGCCTTTTATTTGACGTTTTGAACCGCTGATGTGCTTGTAAAATAAATAAATAAATAAATAAATAAAAACCTGCTGATATGACATTCAAGAGAAAATACACTCACGATATAAATTAGCAAAATGAAAAATATTCTTTAGGTGTAAACTATAATTTCAAATCCCGTGCTTCGTCCCTCCCATTTTATTTGCTTATGTTTTTATTTTGAGTTGTCGTAAAATGTTTGCAAAATCTTTGTAAATAACCGCCAAAAACATACTCTCTCCGTTCCAAATTGCTGATTACATTTTCTTATTTAAAATCTCTCAAAAAATGTCTATATCTTCTAATTTCTAATACTTTTTATCTTCAATATGGATCTTGTTTAATAGATTTCATTTAGTTTTATTAAACAAAATTTTTAAAATTATAAAAAATATTATAAATTGTGAAATATAGACAATTGTTTGAGTGACACGACTACTCAAAAGTAACTATTATTTTGGAACGGAGAGAGTAGTAAACTTTAAATTTTATCCCTTAAATATTTTAATTGAAGTAAATAGTCAAGTTAATTGTGGTATAATTGTGGGAATCTCAACTTTTGACTTTTGAATCCTTAGATAGTTGAATTCTCCGTAACAAACAAACAAACAAAGAAGGGAGTATTTGGCAAAGTTAGTGGCAGGAGGTGTTAAAAGGTCCAAAAAGATACCGATACACTAGGTTTGGTCAAAGATTTTGACTGTTCAGGTATTATTCTCTTTTTGTAATATATGAAATTTTTATTACATTTGTATGAAATTTAAAGAATTAATATTCGTCTTGATGAGCGAAATCATAAAAAGAAAAATTAATCATAAAAACCAAAAACAAAAAGTAAGTTTGAAAAAAGAAAGGCTTCCACTTTCTTTTGTTCGACTTATTTTGATTTATTTCAACTTCACCTCATATTTGAATCATGTCATCGATTCCAATGATTAATTGTAGAAAATTTGACAAACAACTAAGCGAAATCTATGAAAATACGATATTCTTCCACGTACGTCTTTCGAAAATCTAACATGACTTTTTTTCCCTATTGATTTACTTGTCTCTTTTTATCAAAAACTTTTATTTGATCTTTTTGTTTGATGACAGAAATAGAAATTTTTTAAAAAAAAGTTTGATTGAAATCTAAAACCGATTCCTCAAAATTGAGAATACGTCAAAACAATCAATTATATCTCTTTCTTTATTTTCCTAAGCTTTCATTTTGAATTTTTTTTTATATGTTCTCACATTTTTATTCTCTTGAGCACAAAAGAACCACACATAACAGTGACGAAATTTATTTCAAAATAAAGTAAATTGTTGAAATCGAAAACAAGTCAATTACAAATATGAGAACACCAACCACCGGAACTCAAATAAGACATATATGGCCATAGATTGTGCACGTAATAAACCAAATCCTCTGTGTCGGTTCAGGTAAAATTTGAAATATCCTTAACTTATATTTGTATTTTAATTTGCATAGACCTACTTGTGGCCATGGAGGCCATCCATGCCTTAATAAGTGACAAGGACTTCTTCCCTTCTGAACAGCCTCAGCCTTTTTGTCCATAATCTACGCCACCTATTAGGTAACTTCTAATCCACCGTGACTTAAGATGAGGGGAAGGAGAGCAGCTACAGAAGAAAAAGACCCGGGGCTAGTCCGGTTGGTTGGTAGGTTCGTTTTTCGCACAATTAATTAAACAGTTCCAGTCTCAGGGTGTGACTCCGAAAAATAATTTCTTATGAATACCTTAGTTCCAAAGTGAACGACCTATTTTTAACGGGAACAAAAAAAAAATAGTCAAAATGCGTGTAATCTGGCCCAGACACGGCAAATTACCAAAACAAAAAGATGTTCCCAAAGAAGAAAAGTAGTCATATGTGGACACATGTGGGTCCCAAAATACACGTGTTCGAGTTTATAGACAGTGAAACGAGGAAAAAGAAGTAGGTCAATTGGAGAATAGAAGTGGACAGGCAAACAAGAAGCTAGCAGAAATGGGATCTTTGAGCGACATTTCTTTTTCCTCCCATGTGACCCAACACTTTCATTCATTAAAAAGCTTAAAACAATGGCATAACAACCACGATATGTTGCCACCATTGTAAGAACAAATCCAGGATAGTAAGCAAAATTTACGCAAAATAAATGTTTTGATGATTCACATAAAAAAAAATATTGAAGAGTCACTTCAATCAGATGCATTTAAACAGGCTCTTGATGCTTCATTAATTTAATTTTGCTTTATTTCTAGAATTATATTGTGTTGAAGAATAAATTTGTTAGGTCAATCGCTAGAGCTATCGTGTATAACAATTCTTTACATTTCGACATTCTTTATTTCCATTTCCTGTGTCCGGTACTAAATTATTGATTTGTTTCACTTCTTTTTTATCATTTCCTCTTTTCTACTTTCTCTTTTGTCTTTTTTCTTGCAAGGAAGCGCGCGCGGGAGAGAGATGTGTAAAAAGCAATGGGTTATAGATAGTAACTAGTAACTACATATTTTTTGAGAGTAGCGTGACAAAGATATGTTACCTCCTCAGTCCTCTCTATTGGGACTGTTATTTATTTTGAACGGCCTCCATTGAGACGGTTAATTAGAAAATCTGTTTTGTGCAGTGACTAGCTACCAAATTTGTTTACCTTCACCTCACTGAGGATGAACAAAACTCTCTCTCTGATTTGTTGAAAAAAGTGTGGGGTCCACTGAATCAAGTCACTTTTTGGTAAGCATAACATCATTTTATGGTGGACCCCGGAGCAGGGGACCTGAAGTCACTACACCCTGTGGTGAGTACATCTCGGCCGTCGAAAGTATTTTGGACGGCCCGGATCTTATATAAACTGTTTGTGCGAACAGTTATTTAAGATTCAGACCATCCAAAATCAGAATGGACGGCCGAGATTCTCACTACACGCCTGTAGTGAGTTGCTCACCTGTAGTGAGTTGCTCACTACAAGCTCCCCGGTTTCGTGGACCCCATCCTTTTTTAGTAAGCATGACATCACTTTTGTAGTGGACCTCACACATTTTCCAACAATCAGATTAAGAGTTTTGTTTACCTTCATTAAGTGAGGGTGCACAAACTTACACTCGACTAGCTAAAATAGTTAACATATCATATTAAGTCAGTTGTTAATGTCTTTAGAGTGTATTGGTTGACTTTTCATTTTGAACGGGTTATTTAATGCTTTTTAAACTTGAACTTGGAAAAATAACTTAGCAGATTTGTTTTCACCATAAATAGATTTTTTTATGACCTGACCACTCAAATTCGGCATGAACCTAATTTTACTACTTCTAGAGTTCTAGTGATGGTTTTGGCTCAAGGCGACCTTTTGTGTTCAGTGGTACTTGGAAGTAGTAATATTTTGAAGGTGACAATCATCTAGTCACATGCAGAAAGTCCAAAATGCAGGCAATTTTCAATATGCTGGCCAGTCATTTGGAACTAATTGTTGAAGATGACAATGGCGTTTTTTTGCCAATCGAAAAAAAGTGAGATGATAATTGCCAACTATCCAAAATAAGTCTGCATAGAAAGTTTGTGAATCTGTTCCTTCTTTCCTCCTAATTCCCAAAGTAAATTATTTCCAAACATGGTAAATATTCGTATCATATCTTTTCTTCAGATGCTCTCAATGTGTCGTTGCGAAACACTAAAAATTTGACAAAAATATAAGAAAATTGTCCCAAGAAAAAAAAAAGGGCTAATTTTAGTGGGACTGTGCTAGGTGTACAGAAGCAAAATGCACAGAAAATGTACAGAGCTGTTCGGGGACCTAATTGTGGGTCCCACGCAGATAACCTAAACCGTTCATTCATCTTAGAATAATTTTCCAAGGGCTAAAGAGAAATCAGCTCGATCTGACGTTCGTAACTAGTTGATCCAAATTCCACTCGTTTCATGCAAATTGTTTTGAATGAAACGAGAGGATTTTGGATCAACCAGTTACGACCTTCAGATCAAGCTGATTTCTCGCCAGGCCCCTTGAAAAATGATTCTAATATGAATGAACGGTTCGGATCATCCTTGTGAGACCCACAAGTGGGTCCCCGAACACCTCTGTACATTTTTTGTACCTATGGGTCTCAACCCATAGGTTTTCCGATTTTAGTGGAAGAACAATGGTTGGCCTCTATGAGTAAATCAGATGGAGCAGAAGCCAACAAAAGTACTATAATACCAGCCATAAACAAACATAATTGATGCGACCGATGTACTATGGATAGGGTTTATGAGCACTGGTTTGTTAATATAGTGTTAATTCCTCCTGTGTACATTAGTACTATAGTACATATATTATTGTCGATTTGCTTACAATTTTAGAGTACTGTTTGTGAGCACGTGATATGAAAGAGTCAAGAAAATCATGCTGTACTTGGAACTTATAACTAAGTAGTTAAATAAAATTAGAATATAAAGAACATGGTACAATCTTTAATTTTGGAACCCCAAGGATTGGGCTGGTGCTAAAAATCTAAAATTTTAAATTTTTTTTTTCTGCTTTGATCTGGGGGCATGGTTCTATGGTAAAATGTCCTTGTAGGTCCTCGGTTCTTGGAGGTTTAGGGGGGTCACTGTTTTCAGTGGTGGTATTCTGAGAGTAGTCACTTTATGCATCAGTGCATATTGCCAAAGGTTAGGTATATATGTCACCAATCATCCCTGTTCTACTCCCAATGATTGGCGAGTAAATGGGTTTTGTTGTTGTTGTTTAAGCTAGGTTCAAAATCTGGTAGAACCTTTGAACTGTTGTAGTGTTAATCTATCAGAGACATTGTTACCGCTTTGATTTGCCCTCATGCTAATAGATAATGTGATTAAACTCCAGAATAGATCGAGGTGCTCATAACCTGGTTCGGGCACAATGGGTTAATAAAAATAATGAATAATAAAAAATGATAAAACTTATTTTCAAGACAGCAGTCAATGCCCACCAAAGCAAAACAGATAGTACATTAAGATAGAACTGAACTCGAGTCTCCGGGCCACTTGGATTTTAGTGTAGTGAAAAACATGGGCTGAGCAATATCATTGAAGTACATGTGTACCTCACATGCGTATGATAAGCCATTAAGATGAGCTTTCAATTTGATTTGGCCCATTTGTAACAGAAACAAAAGAAGAATCCAAGAGCTCCATTATTAAGCTTACCACTGAACTACTCGTTCAGAAAACTGTACCATGTGCAACACATGCATGATAATACCTTACGTCCTTACCAGAATTTCGCAAGTAATAGACGGGCATGATATTGATCCTCTCCCGTCCCGACAGAAAGTGGTGTCAGGCTAGTTTTTGTCCTTGTGGGTCACTTTTGGTTTACCAATGACCAAAATCGTTCAATTTTTTGAAATTTTATTGAGATCATGAATTTCAGGAAAAGTTATGATGATCGGGGTTATCGATAGAATAAATACGCTCATTGCATCGGAACATGTACTTACCGATATTCCATCAACATAAGCTTATCAAGTTGTATACTCTCAAGTCTCAACAAACTCTAACCGATCAACAGTTTCCATAAAGGAAAGTCCAAGTTTTAATTGTAGTAACGGTTCTGCTTCTACCACCGACATGGCTAATTATTGGTTACTCGCGAAGTGCCATGTGGCAATGCCATTTGGTACTTCCCACAAATAAAAGATCCGCACCACACTATTTAAGTCATGCTTTGTTTTCCAACCACCATCGGTTTCCATAAAGGAAAGTCCAAGTTTTAATTGTAGTAACGGTTCTGCTTCTACCACCGACATGGCTAATTATTGGTTACCCCTGGAGTACCATGTGGCAATGCCATTTGGTACTTCCCACAAATAAAAGATCCGCACCACACTATTTAAGTCATGCTTTGTTTTCCAACCACCCAACAAGTGTGAATGATAAGTGTTCTTAACGGATCATTTGTCGCTACATAAATGGTTGGAATTACCACGTAGGCAATGCCACTAGGCACTCCGGGAGCGTTGAATAATTACTCCACCGACACCCGAGCGAGGAGGTTTATAAAACTGGTCTCTAATTATGGAAGCTTGCATCACCACCAACGGTCAACCGCAAAACAATTTGGCTCACAGTGATACAAACAATAGCTCTACATTACTTTTTCCTGCCTGCCAACTGCCGATTTTAATTGACACTCCACTTCGCTCTAATTCAGAATATGGACCAGATCCTTCAGCCCGGATGTTTGGGATAGCCTGCCATTTCTTCTTGGGTCCACAGCCTCTCCAGTTTTAAGGACGGACTGGATCGT
The DNA here is from genome assembly GCA_963854785.1 of Vaccinium vitis-idaea. NCBI lineage: Eukaryota > Viridiplantae > Streptophyta > Magnoliopsida > Ericales > Ericaceae > Vaccinium > Vaccinium vitis-idaea. The sequence goes on from OY978219.1 coordinate 15,867,263, forward strand.
CCAGTTCTTTTTTTCTATTTTTGGGCCCATTCCGGACTTAAATCGATAATTGGAGCCGTTCATTTGGTAGAGCTCATTAGGTTTTTCAACCATGCAGAAGTAAATATTGATTGGATAACAATTAATACATGTTCGGATGACATTTACATTAAAAAAATCCGCCATGCGCGCTGGATAGAATTCATTATTTACAAGATATAAGTTATCCAAACGGTTATTTATTGAAGTTAAAAAAACCGTTATTTATTGGTATCTAATCAACATAATGTTCTTGTACAATTGCAATACTCGATGATTTCTGCAAAATGAATGGCTCCGATTAATAATTTAGACCCTGAATGAGCCCAAAAATTAAGAAACTGGATGGGTCCAATCCCTCCTTTAGACTGGAGAGGGTCTCGATCCTTTCTTCCTTTTTAGTGATCACATCACCTATATGTATGTCTTTTTAATTATTTGCAAAATTATGTAAAAAATATGAGTGTGCTTTCTTTTTTCTTGTTTCTTTTTTTTTTTTTTTTTTGGGGGGGGGGAGATTCACGACCAAAAGGAGTACTGTTAACCTCCTAACTCCACTCTAACACCGCAGCGACGAATACAATCTTGGCCAAAAAAAAAAACTCCTCTTTATATATACTAGAATTTAAATATGTAACCTCACAATACTTAATACTATTACTGCACACAGGGCCGGCCCAGCTAGCCTCCGGGCTTGGGCAACCCCCTGGGCTGGGACAACCTAAAAAAATAAAATTCCGTTAATTATGTATAACTATAATTAAGTTTCCAATAATTAATCAAAGTCTAGGCTTGTCCTAGTGGTTGGGAGCGCTTTTGCCTATGTTGAGAGTTTGCTTCGGCCGGCCCCCTAAAATGTTAGAGCCGCATTGCCGATTACATTTACTTTGGCGGAGAGGAGCTTTGTAAGTTGAAGTTGATAAAAACTTACCTTACATTTTCACAAGAGAGATTAAGTGGATTGATTATAATTCAATTAAAAATGAGTTCTTCGATAAGTTAAATTACGATAATACAATTATAAATTGTGGTTCTTTTTAAAGTAATTCAAGCAAAAAAAAAAACAATGTAACCTTGATTATTTTTTTATACTTATATGTATTTTTATTTTTCATTACTAGATATTAAGTGGGCAACCAAATCAGGGACAGGCTTGGGCAAACCAAACATTAGGGCCGACCCTGACTACACAATCACTTAGCATCTGCCTTGATTCTCCAAGCTAACCTTAGGTAGGAGCCATTGTCTCAAATTTGATATGCTAATGTAATGGACAGTACTCAATTAATAGGTTTCACGTGTTTGAAAATATTTTCCCTCAAAATATGTAATGGATGGTTAGTCCATTGGAGCACACCCATGGTCTTAAATTAAAATCATATTCCATCCCTCCCATAAAATTGGTCTCTCTCTTTAAGGGAACACAATTGTTACACTTTCAAATAAATGAATTTTTCAAATTACAATCTTTTTTGAAAGTGCAATGATTACTTGTTTAACTCTTATTTATTTTTCGTCCACTTTTGTAGGAGTCAATGAATTTGAATATGACAGTGAAGGGTAACTAATGAAATATCTCGATTTTTTATCATTGACTAGTCAAAATGGAAAAACAATTTTTGTGACATTTCCAAAAAACAGAAAAATGGATTTTTGGGACAGAGAAAGTAGCATTTTGAAAACTAATACTACGCAATAGCAGGTACTCCAGCATGCTCTAATTTGGGACATGGAAAGACTCAAGTCTCCACTTTATATTGGGCTTTCTCAATGATTTGTTAGACTTCTATTGATTTGAAACATAAACATATAGTATTTCATAAAATGTAAACGAGCTTCTTTTTTTTTTTTTTGTCGTTATTTGATTTATGATAATCGGTTCTACAAGAAAATTTGTGCGCACCTCGATTTCCTGGCCAGCCAAAAGTCTAGCTCCAAAATTTAAAACGTTTGGCTTTCGTGAGCTTTGACCTAACGACCTCTCAAAGAACAAGTCTTTTCTTACTGTCTGTTTGTCCCATGAACCTCCATCCAATTCCTTGGAGTTGTATTAGTTTTCCGATGAAAATGTACAGTGTATCTTCGCTTTGGTGAATTGTTTTCCCGATGAAAAGGTAGATCCTCGACTACTTCTAGATTCTTTCTACTCCCTCTATCCCAATTTTTTTTTCCTTGTCTATGAAGACGTAAAAATTAAACAATGTTCAAAAATATAAAAAAAAAATTAAAACTTTTTTCATAAATTAAAAGAACTATTGATATCTTCTAACTCGCTGTATGTTTCTTGAAAAATTGTGCTATTTTTAGGTCCTCATTTTGCATGCTTGACAAAATTTGATACGGAAGTAGTACTATTTTAATTTGAAAAAATGAGGTCTTAGTAATTTGAAAAAATTGAGGTCTTTCAAAGTTTTTATCCACATGTCTATCTGCCCCATCGAAAAAGCCCAATGCGATAGGCCTTGGGCCACAGAAAACGTTTGGAGTTGAAAGAGGGATTGGATTGGGAATGATAAGATTCCAAGTTATGGGCTGGGCTTGGATTTTCAGTGTGGGCTTGTTTCGCTTTCAAAAACAGCTATGCTACTGGACGAGACTCGAGTGGCGACGATTCTAAGCATTTTCTATGGGGTTTCCAAAATTGACTCGCAACTGTGCAAGAGCGTTAATGGGTGCACCATAAATCACCAAAGTTTTGAATCCCGTACCATATCGGCCGGAGAGCAGGTAAGATAAAGGCCGTCGCCAGGGGTGGTGGGCGCTCACCCTTCTCCATCTATCTGTATCTTTCGAATGGGGTGGAGTGAGGAAGACGATATGGGTTTTGAAATTTTTTTTTTCTTTTTCTTTTTTTTTTTTTTGTTGCTTCAGTTAAGTTAGTGGGGCCCACATTATTGCCACTTCAGCATGTTGGAACTGGGTTCACGCCATGTCAGCATGTTGGAACTGGGTTGAAACTTTTTGTTGTAAACGTATCATTGTTGTCAAATAGAATGTTACACAACACGCCGCGTCAGCATGTTGGAGCTGAGTTGAAACTTTTTATTGTATGCGTATCAATTTTTGTCAATAGAATGCTACACAACTATTGAGCTAATCCTCAAATTTAAATGCTATGATTTGACCGTCTTAGAGCATCCCCATCAGCCTTGCTACTTTGGCTTGATGGGTATTTTGTTGAGTCAAAGTGGAAAAAACACCCCAAAATCAGCCTCAACAAATATTTGGCTAATTTGCAAAAATTACAAATTTGCTACAGTAATTCGGTATTGGGGTAAAGTTACTGTTCACAAGCTAGGAATAGTTTAATAGTTTCTCTCTCCTTGGCTTCTTCCCCTCTCACTCGGTAAAGGTACTGTTTGAGTACCGTGTCACTCTTTTTAATGATTCTCCCCCACCTCCCGTACCCAGGTGGACAACGTGGACCACTCCCCAGCCAAGATTTTTGACGCAAAGGAGAGCAATAGCAAGTGGGGCTTCCAAGTGGACCACTCCCCAGCTGGGGAGAATAATAGTTTAACAAAACTTTTTTTTTTTATTAACTTTGAGAGGAATAGTAAAGTTTGGATAGAGAGTCTGATTTTGTGAATTTTTTGATAAGTGACTTGCTGATTTATAAAAAGTGCTTTTGAGGTTAAATTTGATGTTTTTTTTGTTGAGGTTGACGAGGATGCCCTTACATTCTAGTAATATCTTCAACTAATTATGGAGATACATTCTTGTGGGTCCATGCAGCTTGGAGATTTGAGATGGGCAGCCCCTGAAATATAATTCACTGCTTTGACTATGTTCCTTGTGTAGCCGTCAGGATGGTCCAACGTGTTTTGGACTTCTCCTTACGGGGCAACAAAAGTATCAATATCAACTTTATTAAAGTGTATTGGATCCTAATCAACTTCTGAATGATTTTGTTTTTGACGGATAAATCATTGGAGTCTGACTTGGGAGTCCAACACCATGTTTGCCATGGTGCTTCGCTAGCTAGCAGTACTGACGAGCAGGGAACGGAGTCCGGATTTCTATGTAGTGAGGCGGGCTATACATATAGAGAAGGGGCGGAGTGTATATAATTTGATGATATATATAATTTTTAATGTAATTATAGGGTTTTCCCAAATTGTAGCAGGGACGACAGTTTCCATTAGCCACCATTTGATTCCATCCTTGCTCAACAGGAACATTGTCTTTTTCAATCTTCTTAGACCAAATTATGCTTACTTTTGGACTTTTAACTTCCAGAAATTGCTAATGTAACATATAGTATTTAATATGGTTTTTCTTCCAAACATCACTATTGATTTTTTTTTTTTTTTTTGAGGGAATATATATGGGTGTTTTAGTATAAATAATTTATTGGTAAAAGATTATTTTTTTGTCTTTATTCAAAAAAAAAAAATCTCATTTGTTAGTTTTGCGTTCTTTTTTTTGGATTATTAGTTCGTCTCAATAAAAAGAATCTTACAAGTAAAAAATTATGATCAAAATCTCAAAAAAATTACTAAAAACAAAAATAATCCAAAACGACAGATTTTTTGTATTATTTGTTTTTATTTACAAAAATGTTACTTTAGTTCATAATTTTTACTTATTAGATTCTTCTAGTTGAGATGAGACTCCATAAAATCAACAAGTGAAATTTTTTTTTAATAAAGACAAATAATAATCCATTTAGATTATTTTGCCAAAACACCATCAAGTCTCAACAACCTAAACTTGGGGCCGTCGCTTGGGGCCGTTGCCATACAATTTGGAACGGTTTAGCACAACACTGTTAGAACTCTCAATTGCATTAAGGTATCCGTTGTAGCATACCTGGTTCGGTTTGGAGTTGCCACTTGCTTTTGGAAAACCAAGAAAATAGATTGAGATTCTGGATTTGGGAAAACAGGGGTATGATGAGGGAAAGTTGTTAGGCACGTCTCTCCACCAAGCCACAAAGGCTAGCCTATACTTGTTTGACATAAAATTGCTTTAGCATTTTAGAAGGTCTCGCAAGTAAACTGATTATTAAGCCGTTAGCAAATGTGGGTGAATTGCACTGTAAAATAAATAAATAAAATAAATAAATAAATAATAATAAATAATTAAATAAACACATGGGGATAAGGGAAAGAGAACATGCACCAAAGCAGAAACTACAACAAAAATAGAAACTGTACCAGCTTTCTGATTTGTCGGCCGGCCAATGGATTTGGCAGCCGACAGATCACACCGTTTAATATACTAAACGACACATTGGTGCGTCGACCGGTGTTCTTCACAATGCCAGAACAACAAGAAACTAGATACTCGAAATTAAATAATGAATTGAACAAAGATACGAAATTAAACCGATCAAAAGCGGTTATAAAACTTCGTGTCTTATTACTCCATTAGAGGTTGATTTGCTTGCTTCGATGTTGAGCTCACGAAACTCTAAATCCTGAGTTCAGATTTGGGAGTTTTGCACTCGGGTGTTTTCACTCACAAAATGGTTAGGGCTTTTGAAGCTTGGGATATGGGGAGTATTTACATAGAATTTTAAGGTGTGAGGCTATTGAATTGTGTGTCAATTTCGGAAGCTATAGGCTTCTTTATATAGGCTAGCTACGGGGGTGTCCCAGTTCAATCGAGACTTTGAATCGGGAGAGGTTTGATGTGGGCAAAATCTATCCATTAGAGTCCTGATTTTCTCCACTATGCAAATCGGACTAATCCAATCACCGGGGAAGAGTTTGAGTCCCAATCGGGCTCTGGTTGCAAAGCTTCTGGAACAAGTAGATTTGCCAGCCAATTGAAGGATGTACCGGCCGGTTGATGCATTTGTTTGAAGAGTTTTTGGTTTGTGATAGGAGACTGATTTATGGCGGTTGACAAAGGGATTTACCGGCTGGTTAATGAGCGGTATTGATCGATATTCTAGTTGGGTTTTGAAAGGCTATGGTTTGGCTACCAAATCTTCACAAAGTTTCTAAGATTCACATGAGTCTATCCAAAGCATTCAAGTGTCATTTTTATCATCAGGAGCCCTCTTGCAGCAGTACTTAAAATATCTACTCATCCAAATTAGGGCGTATACACTAAAATTATGTGAAAAGATTAAACATCAACTGAATAAAAAGATAATCATTACTTTTACAATTGTACTCTCTCTATCCTATAATTTTTGTTCATTTTGTTATTTTTCGTATTAATTTTTTTGCTTTTTATAAACCATTTGAAAGTTGCGATGGGGTCTTTTGAATGATGTGAACAAAAATTCAAAACTATTTTTAAAATGGAACAAATTTCGAAAAAGAACTCAAATAATGGGAACGATAGAGTATTAAACACTTCGAGGAAGGCGCCAAAATCAAAATAAAAAATGAATGATAGTACTGGTCACATGGAATTAGTTAATTGTGGGTTTGGTGTGATGCAGAGTTTATCCAATTTTCCTCTAGTTCTTCATTATAGTTCTAGACAATGCAACACCTTCCTCAACCTAGACCTGCAAGGTAAAACATCATTAGTGCCTAGCCAATTGGAGTCGGTTGGTACGACTATGATGTCTAAGCGAATTTTGATTGAAGGAAAGTATAGAGATCAGGAGTCAATAGTTGCAGCATACCTCTCTAGGGTTTAGAATCATACTTTATATAGAGTGACTTAACTTAGTCTCCAAGTAAGCCCGAGCTAGGCACTTGCTCTAAGTGTTTCTGGGAGTAACGTCATGCATGACACACCAAGTGTTGTGTGATCGAATTAAACATCTGGTTTGGATGCAGACTCTGTCTTCACTAGGTGTCGACCTCATCAAACCCAGCTTGGCCTGGCCAAGCTCAGCAATTCCTCATACTTAGGTTTAACATGACAAGCCACACGCCCATAATAGCGTGTTGGACCAACATATAAGGTTTGACCCAAACGCTCAACTGTGGCTACCCACTTTTTAGCTGATTCAATTTGGAGTCGCCACCTGGGCGTGAAGATCGTCACCCGAGAAACCGAACTTGAATGACTTTCATGCCTCATTGTGGAGAATGTTTTTATTTCCAGTCCATCATAACCATAATATTTTAGGTTCGGGAGCCAAGTTACGAGAGGGGAAGAGTTTATGGCACCCCCCTCTCCCGACATGTGGGACGGCCTCCACTTGGTGTTTGTGGGATTTTTAAAATATTATATTTCTTAGCTTTATTCACATAAAGGGAGGGGAGACAGATTAAGGGGAATTTAAAAGCAGTAAACACATAATGTGGCGATATGCAAATAATGTGAAGTTTATGATGATAATGAGATGGCGTGAAATAACAAAATACCTATCAAAATGAGATTAACCAACTGCTAAACAATTTGGGCACCCCATTATGCTACCCAAGCGCCCATGTAGTATCTAGGCGCCCATATGCCTAATCCGGGCACTCAGATCCTATGATCCAATGTACTTCTTTATATATACATTTTTTAACTTTGAAATGAATTAGAAGTTATTCTTTTTTATTCTGGGCATTTGAAAGTCAATTTTTGAAATATTTTGATCATGATATGAGTTGAAACAAATTGCCAAAAACCCTATCTGGAGAGATATGAGACCTTGTTTGTTTGTTTGTTTGTTTTTTTTTTTGAACAGCAAAAAAGATATCCATTACTCTTCGAAAACGAATTACAAAGATCAATGGGATCCAAGGGAAAAGGCATCACAACGCGAAAGAGACATCCCAACAATGTTGGCACCCCTCTCCGCGACAATCATATGCACACCAAGGATCCGAGGGGAAATAACCAAAGGTTAACGAGAGGTCAACCAAAGTCTAAATACAACGGCCAAAAGGGATACAAATGCTCTTTGGAAATAAAGCACAGAAACGAAATAACTCCCATAGGTAGTATAGCTCAGCTCCTGGAAAAAGCATAGACAATACATAGCAAATGAGAGCTATGTATACCATGAGCTATGGCAGCAAGCAGCAATACCAAAAATAGAAAGCTTGAACGCATCCAGACCCGGAACACTGGTCACCTTGGCTCATAGTTCAGCAGCAGAAAATGGAAACAAGACTCCACAGACTCCACAGACTCCACATTCAACTGTGAAGTAGAAATACCCCAAGGCCAAGGTAAAGAGCAGCAACACTCACAAGCAAATAACGAAAGTGAAATAAAGAGCAGTATGCAGCAGATCTCAGTAGCAGCAGCTCTCAGCAGAAACAAGTGCAGTAGATGTCAATACTACGCCATGATAAAACAAGTGCAGCAGATTTCAGCAGGAACATATGGTAAAGAGGCAGAATAAATAGGTGCAACCATCAATACTAATACTCTAGAGACAGCAGAGAACCATAGCGGCAACAAATATGCCAATATTGAAATCAGCACGATGGAGAGCAGCAGTATAGAGATCCATCACACGAGCAGCAATAAAAGGATCCATTACACAAATGAGAAAATCTCATAAGTGTGAGAAACAGCATATGGGAGATCATAGCAAGGCAGAATACCAGACACAAGGGCAGACACGACACAAAACATGAGAAAAGGATGCAAGACCAAGGAAAAAAAGAGCAAACCCCCACCCCTCCCAAAACAAGAAAAGCAAAAGGAAACAAGGAAAGGACACAAGACAAGACCCCAACCCCAGCCCCAACCCCAACCCCAAAACCAGCCCCAAAACAAAGAAAAGCAAAAGGAAACAAGTTTACTCAAGACCAAACCAAAACCCCAACCCCAACCCCAACCTCAACCCCCACCCCAGCCCCAGCCCCAACACCAACCCCCACCCCATAGCAAAGAGTTATAATGCTTTTATAATGCTATTCAATCTGTACATGTAATCATTAACAGAATAGTCAGCAAGCTCCCACTTTGTTCTCACCCAAAGAGCAACTCTGAGTTTAATAAGCTCAGCTAATTCCACCCTATCAAAAGATTTGCCTTGAAAAACTATTTCATTTCTCACCTTCCACAGAGACCATAGGGTAGCAAAAGGTATATAGCTCCAGATCAGATTAATTCTAGGTTTGTGTTTTGAGTCTAACCACCAATATAGCAAGTTCTCCACTGAACAAGGTGTAACCCATTCGATTCCCCACCATACCAAAATTTCAGCCCATAAGTTCCACACAATAGGGCATAAGAGAAGAGAATGATCCAGAGTTTCAATGACCTCCCCACAAAACTTACACAAAGCTTGATTTTGATGATGGAGGACCCCAATTCTCAACAAAAATTCACCAGTTTTCAGTTTACCCAATTTGACCATCCACACAAAACATTGGACTCTATAAGGTGCTACATTTTTCCAAATCCACTGAAAAGTTTTTCTCTCTCAAATCCACATGGGATGTAGGAACAAGGGAAAGATTATACATGGATGAGACTGAATAGGATTTGGAGTTGCATGCATTCCAGATCAAATTATCAGGTTTAGATTGAATAACAATATGCAAGCCCTCTAATAGTGCAGTCATACCTTCCAAATCTTCCACTTCCCTGCTGAAAAGATTCCTTTTGAAGTGGAAATTCCAACTGAATTGCTCTTCCTTCCTTTGAAATACCTCAGCCAAAGTTTCCCCTTTGTTTACTATGGTTCTAAATAGATTTGGGAATAAGATGCTCAAGCTCTTTCCATCCACCCATTGATCAGTCCAGAAAATTATTTTTTTGCCATCCCAATTGAGATCTTGATGTTTTCAGAAAATTTAGTGAAAAGTTGAGGCTTAATATCCTGAATCTGCATGATGTCTTTCCAAATTGTAGAGACTTTCCTGTTGATTCTTGTATTTGGGAACCAAGAATTAGGATCCATGTCATATTTTGCACAAACTACTTTTCTCCATAAAGCTTCTTTTTCTGACCCAAATTTCCACCACCATTTTAACAACAATGCTTCATTCATTTCCCTTATCCCTCTCACAGCTAAGCCTCCATATTCCTTCCTTTGTTTTATTTTTTCCCAGCTAACCATGTGGATTTTCCTTCTAAGATCGCAGCTTCCCCATAAGAATTTAGCTTGTATCCCTTCAATGGTCTTTGCCACACCCTCAGGCATTTTGTACAAGGATAAGTAGAAGTTTGGCAAGCTAGTGAGTACAGATTTTACAAGGGTCAGTCTGCCTCCAAAAGATAACACTCTTTTCTTCCATGATGATAACCTTGATTTGAACTTCTCAATTATAGGTTTCCATGTAGATTTCACTCTTGGGCTAGCACCAAGTGGCATACCTAAGTATTTGATGGGAAGAGATTGAGTTTTGCAGCCAAGAACTTTTGCATATTCCTCAACCTGAAGTTGATCCAAGCTAACCCCACAAATCACACTTTTCTGATAATTTCTACTGAGTCCAGACATGATTTCAAAACCTGTTAATAGATCTTTAAAATTCATGATTTCAGCCACATCAGCTCCACATAATATAAGGGTGTCATTAGCAAATTGGAGGTGTGTCAATAATGGTCCATCAGAGCCAAATTTCAACCCTTTAATCTTGCCAAATCTAACAGCCTCTTTAAAGAGACAGTTTAGGCTCTCTACTGCAATTATGAAGAGAAAAGGGGATAGGGGATCTCCTTGCCTAATCCCTTTATGCATCATAAATTCCTTAGTGGCTGATCCATTTACAAGTACTGAGACCCTGGCAGAAGACAAACATTCGTGAATCCATAAAATCCACTTCTCTGGATACCCCAACATCTTCATCATTTTAAACAAGAAGATCCAATTTAGATTATCAAAAGCTTTCTGTAGATCTAGCTTTATAATCAGACCTTTCGTTCTTGATTTTCTCCAACCATCCACTATCTCATTTGCAATGAGAATGCTGTCTTGAATGTTTCTCCCTCCTGTAAAAGCAGATTGGACTTCCCCTATAACATAATTCAGAGTAGATTTTAGTCTAGCAGCAAGCACTTTGGACAGAACTTTGTACATGCTTCCAATCAAACTGATGGGCCTATAATCAGAGAGGTTGATAGGATTTTCATTCTTTGGGATCAGCGTTATGAAAGAAGTGTTAAAACCAATGGGAAGGCTACAATTTGAGTGGAAATCATCCATAAACTTCAATATATCATCTTTCATGAAAGGCCAACCTTTCTTGATGCAAGTGAGATTGAAACCATCAGGACCAGGGGCTTTGTTTCCATCACAACACTTTATGGCATACCAAATCTCCTCTTCAGTGAACTTGGAGATGAGGTTAGAGCTCATAGAATCATCAATAGCATGCCCTAAAGTAGCACAAAAGAAAGGTCTCACAGACCATATTTCAGAGAAAAGATTCTGAAAATGTCTGAAGACTTCTTCTTTAACCAAATTTGGATCTTCAATAACCTGCCCATTTATGGTGACAGAATTGATTGAGTTTCTTCTTTGTCTGTTCCTTGCCACTAGGTGAAAATACCTAGTGTTTCTGTCACCCTTCAAGTGCCATTTGACCCTTGACTTTTGAAGCCACATTCTCTCAATAAGTCTGTTTAATCTCCAGATTTCAGATTTTAGCTCCCTTCTTCTATTGATATCTGACGGTGGTAAGGTACCATCCTCAGCCTGAATATCCAAAGTGTGGAGTTGGTCTTCAGCTTGCTTGAGGTTCAATTGCATGTTTCCAAATTCTTCCTTGCTCCAAGTTTTTAGGGACTCTTTCATGGCTTTTAACTTCTGAACTATCTTAAAAGCAGCAAAGCCCTGAGCTTGAGAACTTCCCCAAGCTTGTTTCATAATGTTCAGACAGTTGGAGTTTGAAAACCAAAAGTTGTAGAACCTTTATGGTTTAGGGCCCCAATCCCTCTCATCCTCCATCAGAAGAATAGGGCAATGATCAGATAAAATCCTAGGGAGGCCCCAAAGTTTCAGTTTAAAAATATCCACCCACTCAGGATGAACCAAGAATCTATCTATTCTTCTCCATTTCTCACTTGTTTGAGAATTGGACCAAGTAAATTTCCTACCTAACATAGGTAAGTCAATCAGCTCCATATCATCAATGAAATTATTCAGGTGTTGCATGCCACTACTCCTACTAGAACAACCTTGTCTATCAGAAAGGTTTCTGACCTCATTAAAGTCCCCCCCCCCCCCCCCCCCCCCCCCAGGGTCAGAAAAAACTGGTTTGAGATTAAGTAGATAGTGCCAAACTTTTCTCCTATCCATAGTGGAACAAGGGCAGTATACATTCACCAAGACACAACTGAAAGAGTTATAAAGCATACCTTTCAAAATGATGAAATTCCTTGTACCACAACTATCCACCATTGTGAAGGAATTTGGATGCCATATACACAATAATCCTCCTGCAGTGCCTGAAGCTTCAACATCCAGAAATTGAAAATCAATTGTTAGAGTACCCTGCTTAGTTTCTTGAAAGAAGGCCATTTCCACTTTCTTTTCCTTCAGAAATTTCTTGATTCTTCCCCTTTTCTCCCTTTTAGAAAGACCCCTGATATTCCATGACAGTATCTTCATATGTTAGAAGATGAATGTTTGGCACTGCCTTTGATATGGAATTTTTAGAGTTGACAGTCGACCCTGGTATTATTCAGGGCTCTCAATTCTGCAATTTTACTGACCACCTCATCCTCATCACCATCGTAGTTCATATACAGCTGATTAACTTTCCAGACAGCTTGTGCTTCATTCAGCAAGATATTATTCATGTTGTTGATGCCGTTTGAAGAAATGGATGCTGACAAAGCAGCAGCTGCAACTGCTGATCTAAACAGAACACATTTCTTACCACCTTTTTTGTTGTCTTGTTTTAACTTTGAGTAGCCAAGTATCTCATTAATGGTCTTTCTCTTCTTTTTGCCTTTGACGCCTTTAATTGCAGCTTTGATTTTGATTTGATTTTCTTCCACTATCTGGTCCACCTGTGTCCCATCATTTTCAGCTTCAAATGGAATTAAATCAAGACCAATGTCATTCGAATGTGCTTCATTAAGATCCACCTCCACCACAGCAATATTAATGATTGCCTCATTAACCGTGTGCTTAATGAGGTTAGTTGGTGGGATTGTTTCATTAATAGCATCCACTGGAGCTTCCCCAAAAGTATCCATGACTAATTCGTCTCCCACTACTGATTTATCAATCCCCGAAGTGGAACTAAATGAATCAATTACTTCCTCAACCAAATTTTGTTTTGAATTTTCTGGATCCTTGTCATCAGAGAACGCCAGCTCATTACCATTTATGTTGTCTTCCACTGCTTTATCATCAGTCTTTGATCCCAGCTCAGCATTCTTATTTCCATCATTTCCAGTCTCGGGCACGACATCATCTTCTTTATCCTTCCCTCCTTCAAATACATTTTCCATAGGCAGAAGTGTTGGTGCAGAGAGTTGATTTTGGCTTACAAATCTGAAAGAGTCTTCTTCTATAACACGAACTTTGTAACTTGCCTCATCTACCACCAATTCTATAATACCTTCTATCATTTGCTGAAGTTCTGTGACTATAAGAATTTTACCTTTTTCAAAAGATTTCTCCTTCAAAGTGCTCTCATCAACTTGGATGAAATGGCCCCAAACACTGCCAATAACCTTGAAATTTGATATAGACCAGGCTTTTAGTGGCATACCGAGACATGATAACCATACAAAACGTTCCACACTGGCTTGTTCCCCATTCCATGGGTTAATTTGTTCAAACCATATTGAAATCCATTTTTCCTTAAAGATTAAATCCCTAGACACCACATCAGGAAAAGTGATTATAAGAGATCTTCCACCCATAGGTCTAATTTGGACATGGATTCCTTGTTTCAAAAAAACCATCTCCAAATCAGATGTTGGGACCAATTTCCGCATAGTGGCAACAACACTCCTTAATAACCAGCCATTACCAGAAGCTTGAACGTGGATTTTTCTTGATTGTATACTTAGTGCTTGGTTGAGTGTAGCTTCGAATCTTCTATTTTCAGCTTGTTTGCTTGATTCCACAACACCTTTCCTTCTCCACACTTCCTTTCTCCTTTTTCAGTTTGGATTTTCTTGAAGCTCATCTTTCAGGGGTTTGGGATTTGGGGGCTCAACTGTTTACGATTATGATTGTTTTGCATGCTTCCTTGAGACCTATAATTATCCTCTTTTCTAAAAAATTTCGCAAATTTGACCTCCAATTTGTGATTTCAGACCCACATACCGTTCAAACTTTCTATTGCTATGACAGCATCCTCATATCTAAGGAATCTCACAAAGCCAAAACTTTGGCCAGTGACTTTGCTCCTTTTATTAGGAATAAAAATATCATTAATTTTACCATACCTTGAGAAGAGATTGAAGACCCAAATCTTGCGAATTTGATAAGGTAGGTTATCAACGAAGACAGTAGAAGATGGAGGTATTGTGTCCGTATTGTATCCATATCCAGTGCTTTGCTTCAGAGTCCCAAGTAATTTGAAAGGGACAATAGATCTATACAATCTCAAAAAATCTCCCAATTTGAATGATTTGCTTGAGATAAACTTTTCAAAGAAACTCCCCAGCTTCCCTACAACCAAAACCTTAATCCACAAACTTAATCGTCTTCCATATGCCTCAACATCCCAAAAAGAAACGATTCGAACGAGATTCTCTTCAGAAAGAGATCGAGTAAATCAATAGAAAGTTTCCTCACTGACTATGCCGCTTTAGCTACGAACCCTATTGCTGCCCAAATCTCCGGTTGCTATACCGAGATCAAACCCCCAAAAAATCCATAAAACCAGAACGACTTTTGAGTAGTTAAAATGAAAACCTCACCAAGCGAAAACAGGTGATGAGATGCCAGAAATACATTCACCCCGATCCTTATCCACAAGCTTTTACCGTTGCCGGCGGTGGAGGTCGGATCGGCAATCCAGTATCCTTGATCTCCTAACAGCGTTGTTTCCTTACTCCCTCTCTCTCTCTAAATAAGTAACAATTCTAAACAATCCCCATCAACAACATGAAAACAAGAAGAGCACGATTGGAGAGTACGAGACCTTGTTTGTTTTAGGTTTCAAAAGGGTTTCAAAACCAATTTTCTCCATTTTCCCAATCATTACCCACATTTCTCTCTAGGCTGATTCTATTAGCAACTCATTATTTTCTCCATGCAACCCACTTTCTCCATCCAACCCACAACTAAAATTTTCCAAACAAAATTTACTCCATACAACCCACTAAATTCACCTAAACTTCCCACAATACCCTTCGCCCTAAAAAACCTTAAATCTTCTCCACCACCAACCATCGCCACCACCACCCATTGCCACCACCATCCATCACCACTACCGCCCGTCGCCACCACCACCTGTCGCCACCACCACCCATCACCAACCAGTGCCATGAGTTGAAGATGGGAGAAGATGGAAAATTTTAGTAACTAATGTTTCGGTAACTATATGTCAAGAAATATGAAAAGTTTCGGTATCTGAAAATATAAAACGTTACACAATAACAGTAAGTAGTTGCCGAAAAATTGACACAGATTCGACTTACACTTACCGAACTAGTGTATACGGGCTAAATATATAGTAACGACATCCAGCTACCGAAAAATTGTACAAATTTCGTCATTTGGTTGTCAAAATCATATAATATTTACGGTTTTAAATTACTGAAATTGTCTAAGAACATTACGTTGTTTTGTTTCGGTTTGCAAATGTCGAAAAAATGGTCGGTTTTCGGACCTGAAATGTCGAGATTTCTGGGCCGAAATTTTTTTAATGAAGGAGGGATGATTTTTTTAGGAGGATAGGGAGGGAGTAGGGATGGTTGAAGCTTGGAGTTGATAAAAGGTTTTTGGAGTGTTTTAAGGGGTTTTCTTGCCAAAACAATAAAAAAAATTATTTTTTTTGGAGTAATGGAACTGGTATGAAATCTGGTGTGGAGGGGAGGGTAATGACTGTATATCAAAATGTGGAGGTGTGGGGGAGAGAGAGATTGAAGGTCTAGGTGCAAATGGAGAAAGGAGGGGGGTATTTATAGGAAGAGTGAGTGGGAGGACCATCATTTGGTCAAGGGGGCAGAGGAGGAGCGTCTGGGGGAGCTCAGAAATCCTGCAATCGAATCCCATCATCACCATTTGACTCACAAAGCTCTAAAAAAAGGTCTGATGGTGTTGTAGAGAATCCGAGCTCTTGAATAGCTATCCGGGTGCCTAGTTATAGGATAACTGAGCGCCCAGTCAATCATGGGGCCCAGTTGCTTTGACCAAGCTTTTCGAGCGCCTAGATAGGTATCTGGGCACTTGGATAGGTATTCGAGCACCTAGGTCTAACTGCACTGCAGACCAAACTTCACAGGACTTCACCTTGTGCTACTGAACTCCATTGTACACGTGGTTTGATGTGTTTGAAAGCTGTTTAAGTCTACTTTCTAACCCATGTGGTTTAACGCCAAAATAATTTTTACATCAAAAGCTATGACCTTTTTACCCTCAGATAATTAGAAAATAAGTGATTTTGAGTAAAACACTCTAATCTCCCTCATTTTAAAATGGATCAAGACATTTTTTATATATATATATAGAAGCCGGTTCTAGTCCGGGATCCAGACTTCCGGACCTCCATGATCCGAACATTTTTTTGACGATCCGAGCCGTCCAATGTGTTCAGAAAGTGTTTTCAAGGGTCCACGCGAGAAATCTTCAAAAAAAAAAATACCGGGAAGGGCTTGATCCAAGCAGTTTTTCGCAAAACTGTAAATATACAGTTTTGCGAAAAACTGCTTGGAGAAAGCCCTTCCCGGTATTTTTTTTTTTAAGATTTCCCGCGTTGACCATGGAAAATACCTTTTGAACACATTGGACGGCTCAGATTTTCCCAAAACAATTTGCAACACAAAAAAAATACCCATTTTCTTCCAGTCAGGGATCCCTAACTGGAACCGTGGGGTATATATATATATATATATATATCGATAAAGAGGGTTTTAAATGTACTATAAGAGAGTGTATGCTAGGGTTTGTTTTGAAAAAGTTTTTATTTGGGTTTTTGAAAGAGAGAGAGCATTATCTAGCTTTCAAGGCATGTTTTGATTTATTTCATCATCGGAGGGCCTACCGGCCACATCTAAGGACATCCAGAGGGTCCAACTTGGGATGTCTACACCAAAGGCTTCAGCTACGTATTTTCATGGCTCGATAGGAGCATTCTTGTTCAACCAAATTAGTGTGCCAGCTCAGTGAATTGGTGTTTCAGTTCAGCCATACACTTATCCCAACATGTTGACCGAAGCGTAGCCAATTGGCCCAATGGGTGTTCTATTCGGCCTACTACTATACTTGGCCTTGAGTCTTGAAACAACTCTGTTACACATGGATCCTCTCCGAGATTTATCAAATAAGCTAAGAGGATGGGTGAATATGCTAGGCAATCGGTCGAGGCATCAAAGAAGGAAAAAGAAATCGCCGAACAAGAGGTGACACAAGCAGAACAACTAGATAAGGCCGACTAGAAAGGGTATGACGTCGCATATTATAAGGCCGTTTTTTAAATAATGATATACGCTTTGCTCGGACGATATTGAAGTCGCGACTAACTTGCCTTAATTTCCGACCCAAGATCATTGAGGTTAACGTCCTTACCTCGCCACCTACCCCAATTAGGCATTCTTAAGAAATG
This sequence comes from Vaccinium vitis-idaea, assembly GCA_963854785.1. NCBI lineage: Eukaryota > Viridiplantae > Streptophyta > Magnoliopsida > Ericales > Ericaceae > Vaccinium > Vaccinium vitis-idaea. The sequence goes on from OY978219.1 coordinate 15,884,827, forward strand.
TCTACTTGTCACAAACATTTTCCTTTGAAATGAACATGAATATTTTGTGATTTGTTAATCTCTTTGTGCTCTGTAATTTATTCCTTGTCCCCTCACTCTGAGTTAGTCCACGAGAATATCCCCAGCCTAGCTAGAGTGAGTGAATTTTTTTTGGAGCAGATTAACAACCTATACCCCTTGCCTTCGGCCAGCAAGCTGAGCAATGTGATGTGTACGTATGTTCAAGATACCAGTTCAGTCAGTTTCGTCTACGTGTGTCATCTGAACAATTCAGTTCCAACATGGTTGCCTATCCACTCGGATGCCGTTGGTGACGGAAAAAAACAAGAGACTGGAATGATTGACAGTACAATCGATCCTTTGTTTTGCAAATCCAACAAATGTCGTTGGCCAAATTCACTGGGGCACGAATTGATGGACCATACAAATTATCCATGGTTTGGAAAATCTATCGGTGTACATGTAACGCCCCGATTTTCGGAAGCATTAATTAAGACAACTAATTAGGATTAATTTAATAAAAAGAATTTCCATCAGAGTACACGTTTGGAAACGTGAAGTGCAACCCATTACAAAAATACTTAGTACGGTTTGAGAAATTAACAATACAGATCCAACATTAAAAATAAAGGGGTGGGTTCTACAGATTAAGGTTCAACTCTGGATTCCATGGCTTCTCCTGAGCCTGGTCTGCTGGAAAACCCTTGGCTCCGAAATAACCGTCTCCTTCGACACCAACAGTACCTGCTTGATCACAGTCTGGCATAATACGTCCGAGTCGCGAAGCAACATCATAGTATTATACCAGGGTCACACGAAGTGTAACACCGTGAGCGATAAATCACTCAATAGCTACTCTAACCCTCCCAACCCTTGCTTAACATACAAGTACAACATCTATGATTGAAAAGCAGTAGTTAAAGGAATAAGCAGGAAATAAATCGTAAAGCAGAAATTAAACACATAGCTGATTTCATTACTAGCCATTAACTTACATATTCATCTAAGTTCTCAACCTAGAGAACTTTCCTCCCGGTTAACCACTAAGGAATATGACCAAACTGTGATTTACTCCCCCCTTGCTTGCCCTTCACTCGGGGGCCCCGACGGAAGGTATAAGTTACGTACTTAATCCAGCCGTCAGCCGCCTCGCAAGGATGAATTTCCCAGGGACGAAACTGTACCACTGGGCTACGTATGGCAACTGCCAGGTCCTGTAGGTATATAGCCAAAACTGGTCTAGAATACTTCCACCCTTATAATGCCTCAGAATTCAAATGAATCAAATCACAGAGTGTCACATCCTAGGGTTTCGAAATCAAGGCAGACTGCCAAACAATCCTCCGAAACAAATCACTTGGCGGAACTGCCATTCAACAACAATCTCGGGGTAACCCCCCATCAATCAATTCCAATTCATTTTTCCATTAACCTCATCGTCTATGTGATATCCGCGTACGATCACCCAACCCGGGAACCTAGTTGTCCATTCTAACATTCAACACGTTTATGGAAAGTGCACTTAACAGTAGAAGCAAAGCGATAACGATATCACAAGGGTCACAACCGAATATCTCGATTCACAAGTTCACGAAATTCAAGTAATTGAAAACCAGGGGTCTAAACGTAATAAATTCAAACTACAGGGGCCAAAACATAATTTACTAAACTATTGGGGTCAAAACGTAATTTAAAGAAAGTAAGGGTCACCAACGTCATTTTAAGTAAGTACAAGGGTGTCCAACATAATTTCACGACTCTAGGGTCCTTAGTGTAGTTTACAAACTCTAGGGGCCTTTTTGTAAACAAACATAATACAAGGGCAAAAATGTAATTTTGCCACCTACAAGGGTAAATACGTAAAAATACTTTATTTTAGTTAATAAAGTCCTAACTTGTCATAAAATGCAATTCCTTCATTGTTTTATTAAGTACAAAACTACACATTATGTAATTTACACACACAAGAGCAAAATGGTCATTTTACACCCGAAGGGCATTCTGGTCATTTCATTACACTCCTAAATTTCCAGTAGTGATACTTAGTTGGTAAAAATAGTTTCGTAAATAATACACACTACGCACGCCAAATTTCACAAAATTATACTTTAAACCCCTAACTTTAACACAACGATCAAGAACAAGGTTAAGCACAATAAATTCATGGAAGAAACTCATATAAACAGTTAGTAAAGTATTAAACATTCTTGGAATAGTTAAAAACATGAACCACAATGAATCTAAGGTTTACTAAGCACGAAAACACGGTTTGGAGTAAAAAGGGTCACATAGCGTTTTGGCTCGGGTTTCGTGAAACCCTTGACTTGGGGCTTTAACCCATCAACTATAAACTACTTCTAGACTATTCTAACTCATTCAAAAGCTTGGAATAGGTTGGGTACGAGTTTCTACCTTGTTTTGCGAAGATTTGGCGAAAAGTGGGTTTTTGTGAAAAACCGGTGGAGGAAGCTCTTTCACCGGCCTTGGCTGGCTTTGGTGGTGAAATGTGGGTACCTTAGAGTGTGTTGGATGATCTTGAAGTGGAAGATGAGAGGTGGGAGCTTTTGGTTGATATTTTGAAATGAAAACCCAATTTTCTTGACTTTTCTCACTTTAGAACTTGAAGGATGTTAATGGGGATTTGTGTTCTTGGTTTGGGAGTTCTTGGGAGAGTTTGGAGGAGGAAGAGAGTGAATGAGAAGGGCAGTATCTGTTCTGGACGAATTTTGGGGTTTGGGGGAGTATAAAATGAGTTTTTGGTGGAGTTTGGAATGTAGGATAGGCGAAAGAAGTACCATAGTGGGTTAGGAAGTGATGGGGGAGGGTGGTGGAGTGTATGGCAATCAAGGGGACTGATTTTGGCTGATGGGAGGAGGTAGAGTGTGGTATTGGTGATAGTTGGTGGTGGTTGGGTAGTGTAGGATGATGTATAAAGTATATGTATACACATATGTGTGTATGTGTACTAGTATTGCTTGTGTATGTGTATAAAAGTGTATAATTATGTATGAAATGAATTTATAAAAATGTAATGCTCGCGATTAAAAAGTAAACGTGCCTTAGGGTCGAATTATAAACGATAGTAATTGCAAATTAAGGGTCCTAAGTGCAATTAGAAATTAAATAACGAAATTAAAGTAATTAAAATGAAATTAAATAATCCTAAATTTTATTAAAAATTTCGGATTATTACAGTACAAATATGATTAATCGTACAAACGATCCTTGGTTTGACAAATCCATCGATTGCCGTGTGACAAATCTACTAGGGTGCGATCACGATCGTACTAATGATGCTTGCTTTGGAAAGTCCACTGAATATCGTCTGAAAAATCTATAAGGGCACGAATATGATAGACCGTACAAATGATCCATGGTTTAGAAAATCCACCGAATGTAGTCCAAAAGTTTCACCACGGAACAAATTTCAATCGTACTCTTCTACACTTCCACTTAATAAGTAACAAAAGACGCATGTTCAGTAATATTCCACTAACGTCCCTAAAGTCCACCGATTAAATTTTTGGTACAGAAGTCTTTGGTTGGGCATGAAAATGCCACCAGCTATGTGTTCAGCACCAAAAGACTTCGATAGGAAACCCATCGATAAATGTTTGGCCAACCCTAGCGTGTTGATAAAGTGTTATACTGCGTAGTGTGCGCAACCAATGGCGACTCCACCATGGTAGCAGCAAGGTCAAGCGACCTCGCTGGATTCGAAAAATGCACTTGAAAAAAAAAAAAATTTAAATATAAATAATATATTCTTTACTATTGTCAGCGCTGGGTTACTCGTACGAGGTTAATTTGAACCAAAATGTTATATCCCAACAAAACAAAACAAGCCTAGCTCAATTTTGAGAGTCCAATATATAGTACACATTTAAGAATAGTAGTTGTTTGACATATGATTCAATGTGGAAACACTAAAAATTAAAGGGAATCAAGGTCCTTTTTCTTTTTTCTTTTTTTTTTTTTTTGCATATAACTTTTCATCATACACGTTGTGTATTTTTGTCAGCGCTGGATGAAAATCCTAGAGTCGCCCCTGTGCGCAACACCCCTCTCCCCTCCCAACAACCACAACGCGGCCCATTGACCGAGATTCATTCCCGGTTTTCTTGCTGTCTGTTGTCTAGTGATGGAGTCTAACCTTTCACCCATTACTGCCCAACGGAGGATGATCATTTAATCCTTTGGACCGCAGCGTGCAATTTGTACACTTTAAAGTGTTGTATGCGATTAGGACCACTTGAATCAGAGGAGGAGGCCTTTGAAGAACTACCCGCGTGGCAGTCCTGATACATTGTTGCCGGAAGCGCTATCCAGCTTCACAATTTGGATTTCCATTTAAGAGAGAGAGAGAGAGAGAGAGAGAGAGAGAGAGAGAGAGAGAGAATGAAGATCAAACAACTAAGGTGGTCCCTAGTGGACTGGCTAGATGTGGGGTGGTGTTTACTCGATTCTCCTGTGAATCTTCAGTTCGAATCTGGACGGAATAACAACATCCTCAACATAGACCTGGAAGTAGAACACTGTTAATGCCTAGCCAACTTGAGTCGACCAAAAAGCACTCTAATGGCTAAGTTAGTCTCCACGAGAGGAGAGGAAAGTATGAAGCTCCTGAGAGAATAGTTGTGCCTTAGCTCTCTAGAGTTTTGTATTGTACTATAGATAGCATTACTTGACTTTGGCCCCAAGTAAACTCGTACGAGACGCATGCCCTAATTGATTCTTGGATCAAATGCCACTTGCTGGCCACGTGACCAGGGGCGACAGCAGAGTATAAGGAGGGAGGTCAGCCGACCCCACGGGAAAAAAAAAATTACTATAATTATATTAAATTTTTTTTTAAATTAATAAATGAACCCCCAATATTTTGGTGTTGAACCCATGAGATAATTTTCCATCAAACAAACTAAGCGTACAGCGGAAGTGAAAAAATTGAAAGCGAAGACTGGAAGAGGTGAAAGAGGCGAAGAGCAGAGCCAGAGTATGAAACGTCTACAGATTCACTCAATTGGAAGCCCTAAACTACGAAGGAGAGAGAGAGAGAGAGAGAGAGAGAGAGAGAGAGAGAGAGAGAGAGAGAGAGAGAGAGAGTGGGGTACATGTTCTCTAATTTCTCCAAATCTTCTCTCCTGTACACAGGAAGTGTATACACTGTATTATGTTTATACTAGCGTTGAACCCGTGCTATGCACGGGTGAGATTAACTTGCACGCACATTGTCTATTTGACACACAGACTTTTGAAGGATACACGACTCATCTCTTTCTCCAACTGGTGCACATTATCCCTTGGATGTCAAGAAGTTGACTTCAACACCATTCTTTGAAACCTTATCTGTGAAAACAAACATCAATGTAACAATCCCCATGGAATAACTTAGAACAAACATACTCCTATTTGTTACAGAAATACAGTAACCGAATACAAAAAAATTCGATGCTGAAAAGGGAAGAAATAAGAAGAAATCGAACCGCTTTTTGAGAGAAACGATTCTGATGGTTTGGAAGACAAACAGTTGAAGCGCAGGGGTGTGTGTTTGTGTGAGAGAGAGATGGGGGAAGTTGTGCGCCAGGTGGGTATTAGAGTAGAGTAGAATGGGGTGGGCAGTTTATGCGGGTGGGGGCAGTTATCAACTGCTTTTCGGGACATGGGAGTATTAGCCTTTGACATGTGTATTTTGTGAAGGACACGTGTAATGTGGTGAGATTTTTAAGTGTTTTTAAAAAGTAAAAAATCTGAGAATTGAAGGATTGAGATTTGGAGGCTTTTGAGAGGGACAACTGCATTGCTATAATATATTTAAAGATATATAGGCAGTTTACAGCTAGCCCTAAACAAGTGTGTATATATAACATTCGAGGCTCTTTCTGAGATTTTTCACACAAGACAAGACCCTGTTGTTTGAAAAAGTTGTACTAGTCCACCCTCGAATTTACAAGAATTGTATATAATACTAAAGTGTTTGATTGTTTGGGGATGTGCTTTGTGCGAACCTAGCATTGTTATTGTGTTGAATTTAGATAATATAGACAAGTTTGTGATAATGAAATCGTAAGCTGTGCGAGATTCATCTTCCGCTAGTCCTATTGAGGAAAACTGTGTGAAGAAAATTCGCATCGATTGGAGAACATGAGACCGCATTGAATGCAATTGTAAAAGCTTGTGTACTTTTTTTTTTTGGGTGGTGAAAACTGTCAAATTGAACATATAAATATTGATATATGCATTTTGATGATATCTTTTGTTTATTAGGTTGAGCTTTAAATGTGATTTTTGTTCGAACAAGATTTGTAATTGTCGTTACTGTGATATTTTTCTTTGATTTACGGTTGGTAAAAATATTTGATGTTCATGAATGACCCCACGGTTCCCAACTCCTGGAGTCGCCACTACACGTGACCAAAGTGAATCTCCAATTTGCTTACAGACCTTATGTCTTCACTAGGGGTTGAACCTCACCTAACCCGGTTCGCCCCGGCCTAGCTCTGCAACTCCATGAACTTGGGCTTATACGTGACAGCCACACGCCTAAACCAACGAGTTTGTCCAAAGTATACGGTTCAGCCAAAATGCCCAACGGCTTGGCTTGTTTATCTTCTAGGCCCTATGAGGGTTTCAGGTAGGCCAAATTGGTGTGCTAGCTTGCCCAATTTGTGTTCTGGGACGGATACATTGGTTTTAGGTTGGTTCGACCAACATTAAGAAAAATTACAACATACGAAAGGCTAAACCAATTTTGCCAATTCGAATTGTAAAAAAATGCTATAAAAAAGTTCTTATTGATCAGCTTATTCAATTAAGATATCTATAATAGTTATAAATGCATACAAACTTGTGCTCCCCTGTCCATTTTAAAAGAAAATGGATATTACGATCTAAAAAATTTGATAAAAATTACATTATTTAAAAAAAAACAATTTGTTAGATGAGTGTTGGATCGTTCGAAAACCAGGTGTGACCTGATAACGCATCTTTTGTTAGGTGAGTGAGAACACATTTGATTGTTCAAAGACCAAAGACTCGTTACCCTAAATAATTGAAAACGAGGACAGCTCTACTATCTTTTACTGACCCACTTGATCCAGGGACTATAAAACTGCATTTAGGTACATAGAATGAGATTGTAAATTTATTTATTCCTTTTCCCAACCACTCTCTCAAACAAAAACACACATGCACTGTTAACCTCGACCATGGCATGACGAAACCTCTATACATTCCGTCCAATTAAGTGTGTTGTTAAGCTATTTGTGATTTCCCTCTTACTTAGCTCCACTGGATTACGTTCCTGTTCCTGAAAAAAACCTCTAAACTACTCAATTAAGAGTCCACAAGAGTACCCAAAGAAAGGTATGTTTTGGCCTATATTTCTATTTGGCTCTCTCTCTGAAAAATCACTCAACTTTTTGGTTAACCATGTAGGATTACGCTCCGTTCCTATTTCAGAAAAAACTTGCTCAATTCAAATTCCATACAAGTACCCCAAAAAAGGTATGCTTTTGGACTATATCGATGTGTTGCTCCCTTTATTTCTTTATGTGCAATGGTATGAGTTTTATGTATCACCCTTGAATATGCATCACCCTTGAAAGAGAAATTTCGTATCGATTTTCAATTTTACCACCTTTTGTCCAATGCTTAAATTTATTTGGATTTTGCCGGACCAATTCCTTGGACCTAAAAAAATGCACACGGGCAGCAGGTTCATTTTGGCCTATGGATGAGCGGAAGACAACAGTGAGCTGGGTTTCTTCCTTGCTTTGATCATTTGGGTTTCTTCTCCAATTAAAAATGGGAGAAGTTATCACTTCAACGAAACATTAATTACCAGATTAGGGCTTCTTACATTTGTTAGAATCAAATCACTTCCCAAACAAAGTTTATAAAATTTACGTTCAAAACCGTACTTTTTTTATATTTTTACATAATTTGAAGGGTGACTTAAAAGTGTGCACTCCAATAGACTCTTCAAGTTCTAGTTTTTTTGTTTTTTTATTTAATCTTGTTTTTCTACCCTTACCATTTTTTAATGATATTTGCGTATTATGTATGTTGTTATTGATATTGTCCATCGCCAACACATATAGAAAATGTTTTTAAATTCTAAAACATTCATAGAACTCATGTTGAGATTAAAAAAATCTAGGAGTGAAGAGAGTTTTGAAAATTGGCAGTGAAATAAACGAAGCCCAAACATATATGATATATATGTTATATTATATAGAGACTTATTATAAATAAATAAAAAGGGAATATATACACATTTTATACTTCTGTATCGTATATATGTTGTTATATGTCCATTGTTATATATGTGTTATTGTTATAACATATATGCATATATCAAGATTCTAATAACGGATCCTTTATTTTGCTACAGTGCAGACCTCGTAGTTACTGGTCATATTTTGATTATCCGATTCATTCAATGTGTTTAAAACATGTTTTTAAGGGTTCCTGGAAGGAATCAGCAAAAAAAAAAAAAAAAAAAGACCGGGAAGGACTTGATCTAAACATTTTTTTTCATAAAGCTGCATATCCAGTTCGGATTATCAAAATTTGATTGGAAAATAGTAGGTTCGCACTGTAGCAAAGTAACGGATCCTTAATTTGAAGGAGACTGTATATACACACACACACACACACACGGAGGATCAACTCATTAGAAAAAGAATATATATATATACGGAAATCTTCTTATCCACACTCCTGGAAATAAGAAAAAAATGGGTTTTTTTTGTGTTGCAAATTATTTTTGGAAAATCCGATCCGTCCAATGTGTTCAGAAGGTGTTTTCAAAGGTCCATGCGGGAAATCTTCAAAAAAAAATACCGGGAAGGGCTTGATCCGAGCAGTTTTCGCAAAAAGGCCCAGTATTTTTTTTTTGAAGATTTTCCGCGAGGACCCTTGAAAACACCTTCTGAACACATTGGACGGATCGGATCGTTAAAAAAATGTTTGGATCATGAGGTCCGGAAATGAAAAGTCCGGATGTGAAGCTTAACCTATATATATATACAAGAAACTTCCAATAAGGGTCCCTTATTTAAAAATTCCATGCGGACCTACCATTTTTTGACTTTTCGGACTAAATTTCGACGATCCGAACCGCTCAATGTTTTTAAAATGTGTTTTCAAGGGCCTACGCGAGGAATCTTCAAAAAAAAAAAAATACTCGGAAGGACTTGATTCAAACAATTTTCGATAAAAACTGTACATATATAGTTTTTATCGGAAACTGCTTGGATCAAGCCCTTCCGGGTATTTTTTTTTTTTAGATTCCTCGCGTAGGCCCTTGAAAACACATATTAAAAACATTGAGTAGTTCAGATCATCGAAATTTAGTCCGAAAAGTTGAAAAAGGCGTAGGTCCGGATGGAATTTTAATATAAGGGACCCTTATTAGAAGGGGGTCCTATATATATATATATAGGGTCTCCTTCTCCTCCGGTCCGGACTCTGGACTTCCGGACCTCCTTGATCCGAGCATTTTTTTGACAATCCGATCCGTCCAATGTGTTCAGAAGGTGTTTTCCAAGGTCCACGCGGGAAATCTTCAAAAAAAAATACCGGAAAAGGCTTGATCCAAGCAGTTTTCGCAAAAACTTTATATTTACAGTTTTTGCGAAAACTACTTGGATCAAGCCCTTCCCGATATTTTTTTTTGAAGATTTCCCGCGAGGACCCTTGAAAACACCTTCTGAACATATTGGACGGCTCGGATTTTCCAAAAATTATTTGCAACACAAAAAAATTCATTTTTTTCTTATTTTCGGAAGGTATATATATATATATATATATAAGGGTTCCTTGTATAACTTTTCATGCGGACCTAGCCCATTTTCGTTTTTCTGGACCAAATCTTGACGATTCGAACCACTCAATGCTTTCAAAATGTTTTTAAGGGCTTACACGCGAAATCTTCAAAAAAAAAAAAAAAAATCTCGGAAGGGCTGATCCGAGTAGTTTTCAATAAAACTATACATATACAGTTTTATCCAAAACTGCTCGGATTAAGCCCTTTTAGGTTTTTTTTTTTTTTTTTTGAAGATTTCCCACCTAGGCCCTTAAAAACACGTTTTAAAAATATTGAGCGGTTTGGATTATCAAAATTACCTCGGGAACAGTGAGGTCCGCATGGTAAGTTAAATAAGGACCCCTTATTGGAAGCTCCTTGTATATATAACATACACACAGTCCCTGCGAGAAATCAGCACAAAAAAAAATGCCTGAAAGAGGCTTGATCCAAGCAGTTTGGACCGGATCACCAACATATGACCGAGGGAAAAGAGGTCTGCACCGTAGCAAAGTGATCCCTCATAGTAACCGGGCTGCATATATATATATATATATATATATATATATATAGGGAAATTTTCTTATCCACACTCCCGGATTTAAGGAAAAAATGGGGTTTTTTTGTGTTGCAAATTTTTTTTGGAAAATCCGATCCGTCCAATGTGTTCAGAAGGTGTTTTCAAGGGTCCACGCGAAAAATCTTCAAAAAAAAATACCAGGAAGGGCTTGATCCATGCAGTTTTCGCAAAAACTGTATTTATATATTTTTTTCGAAAACTGCTTGGATCAAGCCCTTCCCGGTATTTTTTTTTGAAGATTTTCCGCGTGGACCCTTGAAAACACCTTCTGAACACATTGGACGGATCGGATCGTCAAAAAAAATTTTGGATCAAAAGGTGCGGAAATTAAAAGTCCGGATTAGAAGTGGACTCTATATATATATATATATATATATATAGAGTCCCCTTCCTATCCAAACCTTAAGTTACGGACCTACCGTCCGGACTTCACTTTCCGGACCAAATTTCGACGATCCGAACCGTTAGATGTGTTTAAAAGGTGTTTTCAAGGTCCAACGCGAAGATTTGGAAAAAAAAAATACCCGGAAGGGCTTGATCGGAGCAGTTTTTCACAAAAACGCTATATCACGGTTCGGATTTTCAAAAAAAAATTGGGAAGGTGGAGGTCCGGAACTTAACAGAATCCGGGAGTTTGGAGGTGGAGTTTTGTGTATATATATATATATGAGTCCACTTCTAATCCGGACTTTTAATTTCCGCACCTTTTGATCCAAATTTTTTTTTGACGATCCGATCCGTCCAATGTGTTCAGAAGGTGTTTTCAAGGGTCCACGCGGAAAATCTTCAAAAAAAAATACCGGGAAGGGCTTGATCCAAGCAGTTTTCGCAAAAAATATATAAATACAGTTTTTGCGAAAACTGCATGGATTAAGCCCTTCCCGGTATTTTTTTTTGAAGATTTTTCGCGTGGACCCTTGAAAACACCTTCTGAACACATTGGACGGATCGGATTTTCCAAAAAAAATTTGCAACACAAAAAAACCCCATTTTTTCCTTAAATCCGGGAGTGTGGACTAGAAATTTTACCATATATATATATATATATAGGATCATGATCTATTGAGGACTCCCTCAAACAAGAATTTGGTGCGGACCTCACCATTTTTCGACTTTCCGGATCAAATTTTGACGATCCGAACCGCTCAATGTTTTTAAAATGCATTTTCCAAGGTCTATATAGCGTTTTTGACAAAAACTGATCCGATCAAGCCCTTCCGGGTATTTTTTTTTGAAGATTTTCCGCGTGGACCCTTAAAAATGCATTTTAAAAACATTGAGCGGTTCGGATCGTCAAAATTTGATCCGGAATGGTGAGGTCCGCAAACTCTTATCCTAAGGGAGTCCTCAATAGATCATGATCCTATATATATATATATATATATAACCAACTTCTAATGAGGGATCTCTCATTTTAAATAAAGTGAGGACCTCATGTTCCCCGACCAAATTTTGACGATCCGAACCGTTGCGTTTTTAGCAAAAACTGATCGGATGAAGCCCTTGCGGGTAATTTTTTTGGACGAATCCTCGCGGCGGACCTTAAAAACACTTTTTAAACACATCTAACGGTTTGGATCATCAAAATTCAATATGGAAAGTAGAAAAATTGCTTGGTCCTCACTTTATTTAAAATGAGAGATCTCTCATTAGAAGTTGATCATATATATATATTGGGATCTGGGGAACACAACTTTTGGTACACAAATAATCGGAGCCCCACGGTTATAATCAGAGTCATTCAATTTGTCTAAAATATGTTTTTAAGAGTTTTTGTAAAAAATCAACTCATCCGGATACCGATAAGAGCTTGTTTGATTCATTCAATTTTTATCCTATCAAATTTAGGGACAAATATTGACCAAACTTTTACCCATATTCGAATGAGTTAGATTTTTTTTTCCTGGAACTCTTATAATCATGTTTTAAACAAATTGAAAGACTCCAATCACTTGCATGAGACTTGAAAATGGGTGCAACATAAGGTGGTGTACATTTTGTTTCAAAATTTTTGTCCAAAGTTGTGTCTTTGAAACCGACCCTTATATATATACATATATATAAGTATATGATACATCTAATATCTAATATAGTATTGCAGGATGGGTTTTCGTGAGGAGGAACGTGGATGTGCCAAGTGGCGTGTAGTGATTGGTTTGTCGTATAGGATTTTTAGTGATCGAAGTATGTGACATAATCGTATTGACACTCCTAATCTTTATTCATAAATAGGAAATATAATTCAGAAAAGGGTAACATAATTCAAGTATTTACCTTAATTGTTTCATTCCAATTGATAGGAGATTGGGAAAACCGTAAAGAAAGATTCAATTTCGAATCTCACATGCAGGTTTGGAAGATCCGTTATTACACTAAGCAAATTACCCCTTCTTTGCTAATTTTTGCCTTATTAGTAGATTTAAAATCTTCGAAACGTATTAGATTCCAAATTGAAAAGATTAGCTGCGCCATTTTGGCCAAAACCCACGTTAACCAATTTAATCAATGGTCCATAATCACTTTCTAACAAATCAAGGAGTCATAATGTTTTTTATATTTATTTTTATTTTTAAGAAACATGGAGTAGTATTGCAGAATTTTTGAATCTTAAAAATCATGAGTTTATCCTAAAAGGAATGATTACTCTGTTAATAATACTAACATATAGTACCTTCAATTTTTAGTTTTATTTCCATCTTCTAAATTCCAAATAATAAAAAAACGTATTTTCTCCTATTAGGAATGATTTGTTGAGTGAGTTCATATTTTATGGAAACTACACATTTGTTTACAAACAATCAATGACAAATCACAAAAAAAAAAAGGAATGTCTGTACATAAAACATCACCTCTTGAGATGGAAACTAAATTGTAAACTATTCATAATAAAAGTGATAGTAGGATATATTAAGCCAAGTATTGCAGGTGTAATCTTTAATTTTCCATATTCCATTAATCACGTTTATAATTTGGTTGTGATTTTGGAAACTAACAATTGCCTGAATCCATGGTTTATGCATTTTCAAAATATTGTGTAATTACATTTGCTTATATTACCCTAATTATAATTTTTCATATTATTTTAATCCCTTCTTTATTCAGTTGCCTATATTATACCGTAATACATTTGCAAAAGTAGCAGCATACCATACTTAAAATTCGAAGTGTTGAATTTTCACATTCGTATTTAAAAAGAAGTCCATTCTCTAAATTTCTTCTATGATTTCTCATCATCTTTTTCTTTTTTGTTGTTGCAAGATCATCATCTTTAGAAAAGATTACTTTACAAGATGATCAATTGAATATGGGTGCGCTAATCCTCTCCAAAGGGACAACTCCTCCTCCATGATTTCCGTACATGTTTTCAAAGTGGGTATGTGATCCTCTTATTCTTTTTTGCTTCTTTATACTCCCTCCTTTCTTTTTTAAATGTCTCCATTGGAAACGTGTATTTTGTGGACATTAAAAAATATACTTCCGTATAATGTTTTTAAATTTTTTAAAATAAATTATAAAATTATATAGAGAAATATATTTTTGGGGGGTTTAAAATTGCACGTATTCCTATAGTGGACATTTAAAAAGGAACGGAGGGAGTATCTTTTAGTTTTTAATTTGCTTCACAAAATCATATTTAAGACTAAATTTATGGGTTTTCTCCTTATTTGAATTTTTGTGAATTTCTTTTAAAATATATTCGCATACTTATACTAACACGGAAATAATTTTTGTGAGGATCTTCTTAGTGTGACAAGTTATTTTAATTTCATTAGGAATAAATATAAACTTGGATTTACTATTGATGGAAATCGTAATTTTTAATCCGAAAGAGTCAAATGATAAAATGGTTAGCTTAACATTTTTAATTTGTAGGTCAATCGGGCAATGGTTTCTTGAGCTCTCCGGCGGCGACGTTGAAGGTGTCAAAAGGCAAATCCAGTTGTGATATTGTGTCGGGAGCACAATCTGATGATCCTCCATCCACCCATCTCCACGAGCGGAGTACTGGGTCTGACATCGAAGTTGAGCAGTTTTTTGGTTTTAGGTTTTTTTTATTATTGTTTTGTATTTTTGTCAGACCGGTAGTGTCCAATGTATGCTTTAGTTTGTGGTAATGGCATATACTTTCGTTTGCTATAAAAATAAAGTGGAGCTAACATATGTCAATTTCAATGTATATATTTAATAAATTCATTTAAAGAATAACAATTTAGTTGGTAGGAGTAATGGATATAAATTTTATTTTTGTGCTATTTTCTTCTCTTATTTTTCATAAATTAGTACCGGACAATGCCTTTTTAACCAAATGAATACATACACAAAAGATTTATTATATTTCCGACAACACATCGATTAATTATTGCTATTTTACTTTATGTTATTCACGACCCCGTGCATAGCACGGGTTTTATGCTATTTTGTTATTAATCTAACATATAAAATGGATAAAGGATAAACAGTAAATGGAAAAGGAATTATAAAACGTATGTTTTAGATTCGAGGGTTGCTACCTGTTGGAATTTGGGCCGGGTCCGAGACCAAATTGGGTCGCCCATGTGGGCATGACCCGGTGACCTATTTATTATAGAGTCCTATCTTAGAGATAAGATAGAAGAAGTTGAAGTGATCCTATTCTCTTAGGATTATAGGACTTCTAAAGCATCTAGGATGCTCACTCTATATATTTCCTGCAGCATATTCATAATTGAGATGCACACAATATTATCAGTTATGGAGTTCTATGAAACTCTCTCCCTAGTTTTCTCTCTCTGCCATTAAAGAGCGATTCGAAGCTTTTTGCACCGTGGAATAGAGGGCGATACTCGAACCTCGTAGTATCACTCCATCGCGGAGGTTGTTGCTGTTCTAGTACGTGCTGGAGTATGTAATCCATCCACCAATAGATCTGGTTCGGTAAAAGTTCGCTAAAGGTAACCCGAACCACCCGTTTCCGCATTCCTTATTAGAGTTTAACACTACCAAATCTACAAACTTGTAGATTGAAGTTAAAAATTACAATAGATTGAGATAATTTTGTTCTCTCTCCTGGAGCTCTTAAAACAGCTCCGAACCTTCAAAATCTCTTACAGTAATTTTTTTTTTTTTTGGTTACTCTGATGAAAGCAACAAAATCATACTCCTATTTTGGTAAATTCATATTTTGATGTTGATATCTTTTCTGACAAATTAATCGTAGTTGATAATTCTGAACTTCGTACTTCTATGACTTATTAAGACTCCCTCCATCTGGATTTTGTTAATTCATTTTGGGCGTTCGTGCTACTTTTCAAAAAAATTATATCTTATAATTTCTTAATATTTATGTAATTTTAAAAACATTATCTTATAGAACTAATCGAGATCTACCAAACAAAATTCATATTGGACATATAATTACTTACCAATTTAAAGATATCACTAATTTTTAATCCAATCGCAATAGAACGAGCGACAAACAAATCCGGATGGAGGGAGTAGCTACTACTATCTATTTATTTTCGTCCGCAAGAATGGATTTTTGATCGAATAGGAGTAATAACAGTAACTCCAATGGATTGATAAAGTGATTTTGTCTTGGAACTTAGAGGTTTGCTCATATTTAAGATTTCATATTCAGTTTCCCTTGTCAACAAACTCTTATGGCCATTAGGGGTTACCTCCAAGGTCCTAGAATTAGTTGAAGTCAGTGTAAACTTGCTCGAACATCTGGTTATAAAATATAAAAATGTACTCCTAAGACTTAAGAGTATTGGTGTGTTTAAAAAATTATTACGAAATGATATCTCTAAACTATTGGAGTTCGAAATAAAGGGGAACCTTTCGAAATAAACTATTCAATCCTCTAGATGGTCAGCTATTAATCGTTTCTTTAATCCACGATCTTTTTGATTTATTCCACATTGAATACGCGGTCGTCGGTCGACAGCATCATTCATCAATGCTTCCAAAAATCAATTATCACGTGGAAAGGAGCAAGCTCAAAATATCACGCCCACAGTAACCGCACTGATTAACAGTGCAACATTACCACCCGTATAAAAACTTAGGTACATTTGTGGGTTATACTTTAAAAGTGCAGTAACTATCCAGTCAGGGATAGTTACGGTCCGGGATTGTCCGGACGAGGCATTTTTCGATCACATTTTGATTATCGCAACCATCCAATGTATTTACAACGTGTTTTTAAGGGTCCCTATGAAAAATTGTCAAAAAAAAAAAAAAAAAAAAGACTGGGAAGGGCTTCATCTTTGTAGTTTTCGATAAAATAGTATTTAATCAAAAACTATTCGGATGAAGCCCTTCCCGGTCTTTTTTTTTTAAAGATTTCTCGTAGGGGACCCTTAAAAACACGTTTTAAACACATTGGACGGTTCCGATTATCAAAATTGGCTTGTGAAATAAAAGGTGTGGATGGTGTGGACTTTCAGAGTAGTAAACTAGAACATCGGTGTTAAAAGTGTATTTTAAAATACAAGTGAACTTAAAAAATATACATTAATATATACAAGAGACCTAACAAGTGTATTTTTTTTTTTGCACCTGCTAATAAGATCCTTTCGTAAATAAAAAATGATAGGTACAGGCACGTACCTATCATTCATTAATGTCAACTGCTTCCAGAGTACAGGAACGTACCTTGTTCGTTTTAGGTTTGAAGACTTGTTTTTTCAATTGTTACCCAATTATTATTCACATTTCTCTTCAATTATTATCTCTATTTTCAATTATGTATTATTTTTATTTCTCTTTATCTCTCTCTCTAATCACTACCCTTATTTCTAGTTATTATTCTCATTACTCCCTCCATTCATTACCCCAAAAACAAAACTAAAAATCCAAACCAAACACAACCGTAAACGTAGTGATCTGGGGCACGCCAACATTATACATTCTTGTTGGATCCACTAAAACGTATTTAGATCCAACATAATTATATGTTGTGCTAGAATGACCCGGATCATTACTAGTCTGTGCTCCACGACTACTTAATACTCCATTTTCATTGGGTCTTGCTATAGTAGGCTCACAATAAGTACACAAAAAAATAAAATAAACACACACACATTGCGGTGCACATTTTACACTTTTCAATATATTGTTACATTGCTTTTTCTAAAAAAACCAAACTGGTTTATTTTTTTGTCCTTATTCAATTTTTTTTCGCATTTGTTAGTTTTGCGTCGATTTCTTGTGGTTTATTGGTTTGTCTCAACGAAAGGAATCTAAAAGGTATAAAATTGTTAACAAAACTTAAATTCTTGTGAATAAAGACAAAAATAATCCAATAAACCACAAAATTTGGATTATATTTGTCTTTAGTGAACATTTTTTCAAAATTTTGATCATAATTTTGTAATTTTTAGATTTCTCTTGTTGAGAGGAACCAATAAACCACAAAAAAATCAATCTAAAACTAACAAACGCAAACTTTTTTTTTTAGTAAGACAAAAAAAAAAAAAAAAACCATTTTGCTTTTTTTAGCCAAAGCAACATGTACTCTTATTCCACATTTCACATATTTTACTCCTAATAAAGTTTTTCAACCTTAACTTAAATTCACTAGGATTAGATTTTAGCATTTCCCTTTGGTTTAAATCCCTTTAAATACACCAACCAGCTTACCATCGTCACAGCGTATGCAACAAGTCCTAATTTTCAACTCTCTCATTCACAACCAATCAATCCTTTCCCACATCCCTAATTTAACCCCCTCCTGTCTCTCTCTCTCTCTCTCCTTCTTGGTCTTCTCTCTCCAACAAAAGACTTGGAATCCTAAACAATAGTAGGTAAAAAAAACCAGGGCTCGGAGAAAAAACACAAACCCCCCCCCCCCCCAAAAAAAGAAAACAGAGAACTAGAAGAACCCTGCAACCGTGCCCATTAAATCTCCACCGTTGGATATTCACGCCGGTGGTCAAACCACGACGCGGCAGGGAATGATGTTCCAGACCCTGACGTACTACCTGTCGGAGCACCCGTCGATTGTCAATTTCCGGTGGAGCCATACCCAATCCTACGGCTCCACGTGGTCGTTCCTCTTCACCGCCATCTCCCTCTACCTCCTCCTCGCTCTCTCCCTCTCTCTCCTCCTCTCCCTCCTCCGCCGCTCCCGCCCCGTCCCCCTCGGCCCCATCCCAGCCCTCCACTCCCTCTCCATGTCCCTCATCTCCGCCACCATCTTCACCGGCATCCTCCTCTCCGCCGCCGCCGAGATCCGCGACACCCGCTGGCTCTGGCGCCGATCCAAAACGACCCCGTTCCAGTGGCTCCTCTGCTTCCCGCTCGGCACCCGCCCCTCTGGTCGGGTCTTCTTCTGGTCCTACGCCTTTTACCTCTCCAGATTCCTCCACACCTTCCGCACCTTCTTCACCATCCTACGACGTCGTAACCTCTCCTTCTTCCGCCTCTTCAACCACTCGATCCTCATCCTAATGTCCTTCCTCTGGCTCGAATTCTCCCAATCCTTCCAAGTCCTCGCGATTCTCCTAACGACGTCGGTTTACGCCGTCGTCTACGGCTACAGGTTCTGGACGGCGATCGGCCTCCCCAGCGCCTGCTTTCCGTTCGTGGTGAGTTGCCAGATTGTGCTGCTGGGCTCCAACATTCTGTGCCATGTTGGGGTTTTGTTGATGCATTTCATGAAAGGCGGATGCAATGGGATTGGGGCTTGGGGGCTGAATTCCGTCCTGAACGGTGCGATTCTGTTGCTGTTTCTCAATTTCTATGTGAAGATGCACGTGAGGAAGAGTAAGGGAGGCGATGACGGTGCGATCAAGAAGAAGGTGGAGATGGACGTGGTCAAAGATAAGAATCTTTGAATGCCTGGGCTTTACTTCCATTTTTGTTTTTCTGACTGGAATTCTCTATTTAGGGGCCAATAACCAAGGAGACTCCCCTTCCGGAAATTGTAGAATTGTACTCCTATGATAATATATCAGTACATATATATATACACATTTATACATAGATGATCAATAAAGAAAGTTCATGCGAGAGTTTTAAGTAAATTTTTGTGTTTTTTCTGAATCATTTGTACCCATTTAGTTCTGAATGATTGAGAGGGTTTCAGTGTTGACTGAAATCTTAATCATATTCGTTGCGGATTCAATTTGAGGTGGGACTTATGATTGTTGTGGTCAATTTCAATTTAGCGTCAGCAGAGTTTTATTTTTTTCTAGAATCAGCATCTTTGAAGAGACTTAGTGCAAGTTAAAGATAAAAGACAAAGAATATCCAGACGATCGGATGGACTCCAATCAAACATGCTCGCACCAATGAATTCCCAAAACTATAGATCTTCAATCCACCACGTGTTGCTCTGCCAGCGATATCATGTCGGGTAAGAACACTGTTGGCACAGATACCATTGTAAAGCAACCACGCTTGAAAGTACCTGATCTGTAGACGAAAATTCGTCCGAAGACGAAACTAAAAACTCTCACAAAGCGTGAGATATAACCCTCTCAGATCAGACGACAAGTCGTTAATCTGAAGAAACAAACGAAAAAGAAAGAACAAACGAAGAAAATAAATAGTGTCATGGCCCTCCCCTCCCACCACCATGGGTATTGAAACCCTAGGAGGGAGGGGAAGGAGGAAGAGTAATATTAGTGGTGGCTAAGGTTTTCAGAGAGGACGTCAGCAGAGTTGAATGTGTTCAATTTCATCATAAGTAGGAGTAATAATTTTCGGAACAAAAAGGAGAAAGGGACATTAATAATGTTGCAGCATCTATATGGATATCAACGTCATTACTGTGAAAAGTTGCTGTCATACACTGTGAATTAGTAGGTATTTCGAAAGTCTTGTCAGTGACGAAATCAGTGGCTTAACTTTAGTGATTGTAATTATGTACTACAAGTAATTCCTGGGTGAATTGTTTCTGTCAGTGCATATAAAAAAACCATTAAGATATGAACATTTTCTCTGCGATAAAACTCTCGGTAAAGATATGTGCACCGACCGTGGTGCACCGTCGGTGCACGCACGTCTGTGCACGTAGCAGCGTTCTAAAACTCTAAAGCTTTAAACTTGCACGTAGTGTGGGTGCAGAAAGTGGTTGGATTTATGTAGCTTCTTCAGATCTTTTCAGTATATTAAATTCTTGTAGGTTGCATGTATGGATATTAAAAATTCTTGGTCTCATTTGGCCTTTTTTCTGCGAAAGTTATCAAGCGTTATATACTGGCTCCCTCTTGGAATAAGTAATCACTTAAATTTTGAGTTTTCAGATTGGGTTTGTTTGTTTGTTTGATCTGGATCACAAATTAAACAAGGTACTCAGAATGAGATTCGACATCTAAAGAAATAGTCCTGTTAAAAACCATACAAAAACTGAGTCTTGCATTATTTCATCAAACTTAAGATCGATACAAAATTCTGCGTAATGCATTATGTCATCCAACTTAAAATTAATTGAAAATGCGTGTATGCTATAGGCTCATACATTGGTTTTCGAAATTATTTACTATTTTTCATTGTTTGACTACCTCTTGACATTTCCTTCTGAAATGACTTTTAACTTAAACATACGTAGTTTTAGGTTTTTAATATAATTTTTTTTAGAGGCAAAGATGGAGCTAAGGGGGACAAGTGGTGGCTGTCGCCACCATGACAATTTAAAAAATACAATTATAATATTTGAAAACCCCCATATCAAATCTTAGTTCTATAGATTTGATAAGTTTAATCTCTTTAATTAGTAAACACACCAACCAATAAGTAAACCAATCACATGGACGCAAAGCAACCAAATAGTGCGGTGAACCACTATATTGACCGCACTTAAACAATGTTACCCGTGTTACTTCTTGATGTCCTGGACCACTATGCAACTATATTCACCGCACTTAAACACTCAATAAATGTTCAAAATGATTCCTTTCCACATAATCCCTAAACAGAATAGGAGTATCTAAGAAGATGAGTAAATATAACTCGATAAACGAGATACAAAAAAATATGCTTGGGCAGAGTTGGGCTCATAAATTGGTTTTCGAAATTATTAACTATTTTAATTGTTTGACAATCTCTTGACATTCCCTTCAGAAAGTCTTTTACTTTGTTCACTTCACATTTCCAAAAAAATTTCCAAAAAGATTCTTTCCTCATCTCTCATCTCTCTAATCATTAATTAATCATATTTCTCTCTCTACTCATACTTTTTTCTCCAATTATTAATATACTCATTTCTCTCTCTATCTCTCTCCAATTATTACACCTCTCTCTAATTATTACTTTTTTCAAAAACCCATCCAAACACTATCTCAAAAATATTTCTCAAAATCTTCTTCTCAAAACTCTTAACCGAACAGAGTGGTTTTATCGAAAGAATTTACGATCAAGAAGTTAGAATTACTTTTTTTAACATTCTTTATTTGTGGAAAATCATTAAAATTACATGGTTAAGACATTGGAGCATAGATAAAAATGTTCAACCTAGGTCTTTGTTAAATCTAATCCTTAATTGCATGTAAAGTCCCAACTTTGAAGGTTATCTTTTTTGAAAGAGTGTAAAATTAACTTCGAACTTATGGAGAAATTATTCAATGCCCCCGGCACTGCCATGTTATGCCCAAACCCCATTACCACCACACAATTATTGTGGGGCCCAGGACAGTTATGTGTCCCACCTTAATATGTTGTTGAAAAGGGACATGAGGCATCGCATAGCAATGTCCCTTGCCCCAGGCACTAAATAATCTCTTGATGTTATGACATTTGCTTTTGTATGGCTTTTCATTTTCTCGGATCTACCATTAATTTGATTATTACAGCGGGACACTTAATTATTTTCGTTTTTTGATCAAATTGATTAATAAAAATACGATGAGTGTAGAATGATGAATTACACTATTGAAAACAACATTAAAAAAAAACAAATAAAAAAAAATAAAGGGGGAAGGGTTCCTGTAGTGCATAGGTGCACTATTGAGTTATAGTGCACAATTTTAGCCGTTAATTCCGAAATTCATAAAACGTGATCATCTATATATACAGAGGGACGGAACTAGGATTTCATACACGAGGGGGCCACAAAGTAAAACAACGAAGTTTTGAAATTTCAAGGTTTAAGAATTTAAATATTTAATTGTCAAATAATACCCAAAACAAAACACAATATCTAGGTGGTATTTCTTTTTGTTTTGGATTGGTAAAGAGACAATGTACTATAAGAAAAAGATAAAGATACAAGCCTAACTTTGAGAGCAAATGCCAAGATAGCAACAGTGGGCATTAGAGAAGCAAATAACAGCATTAACAGCTCCAACAAGTAATAGAAATAGCAATAGCAATAGAAACAGTGGTGAAAATTGCAGCACTTAGATATTATTTATTAAAAAAAAAACTAAATTATTATAGTAATTTGCAAGCGAGGGGAGGCCTTGGCCTCCATAAGCCCCAAGGTAGTTAGGTCTTTGATATATATATAGACACACACACACACACAAAGGACAAGACCCTTGATAATACATTACATTTATTAGATCTCTTTTTTTCTTTCTTCTTTGTCCGTGCTATTTCGCTAGTTAATTTTTATACAAACAACAGCCCTTTGACTAGGAAAATAGTCATATTTATTTGAAGTAGTGATTTCGAAGCAAAACAATGTTTAATGGAGTATATATTGCAGCACAAATTTATTCTATTTCCTTTGCCTGGGAACTGGAGGGTGCTAAAAGAGTATTTGTGATACACGCCTAAGAAACTTCAGTTCCTTCTGGAATCATGCTCGTGAATATTCTGAGGAACTTATCAACTCAATCATTTCAAAAGGAAAAACGATATATAGTCGGAAAAGGAGATAAAAGCATGAGAAGGTCAATTTTATAAAGTTGAATGGTTCAAATCCAATCTAGATAATGAATTCTAGATACACGATCAAAGAAAAACATATGTGGGGCCCAGATGTGGGGACCACACCCCATGTGAGAGAGGGTGTGGCTGGGAGTGGCTCTCAGGGAGTGTATGTATCGTCGTTGTACTATTAAACTTAGCAAAAGCAGTTTTGTGTGTGTGTGAGCGCGCGCATGTTTGGTGCAGATTGAACAAGTTTCGTATCCATTACCATCAAGGGTGGATCTAGTTAGGGAACAGGGATCCCGTGCCCCTCAAAATTAATGCTAAATATGTGGCCCTCAATCCCTGCATATTAAGCTTTTCATATCTTTCCCTTTTTTGGCGATAATTTATAGTTTGTCATTAGGACTTTGGAGCCATTCATAAGGTCGTGATCAATTCTCCCGTCCAAATTTATGTTGCCGTCCAAATTTATAAAGTTGCCGTCCAAATTTATGACTTGCAATTAATGCAGATGACCCAAAAAAAAAAAAAAAAGGGAGTGGAGATAAAAAAAATGTAAGTGATTTTTTAGAAACTAATGAAGATCGTACCAAGAACCCTAATTTCGTATGAGACCCCCTAGGAGCCTCTTAAAGGGATGCATTCAAGCAGTCCAAACCCTAATGAAAGAGCAAGGATATATTTATAGCCACAGATTGCTTCCTAGAGCCAAAATCCTTGCCAGATTATGTTTCCTATGCTTAAAGAATCCAAAACCAAATACAAATCTTTAGGAAGTCCAAACGAAAACACAATCAGAACAAATTAGCTAAATCGCGCAAAAACAGACCTACTGGTCCGACCAAGCCTTTGCTGGTCTGGACCAGACATGTTGAGACCGAAATACACAACGAGGATCGCTCTTCCGGGAGGTCCAGACAAGACTGGGCAAGCACTCCTGCAAGTTCCAAAACACTTGTACTTGCTTGGTCCGAACGAGAGAAGCCTTGGTCTGGATCAGAGATGATGCGAATGTGGAAATCAAGCCAAAATCTGACACACAACACGCACCGAGAGTGGCTCTAACTCTCTGGCACACGCCACCTTTGACCAGCACGTGCAAGTGCCACGGGACTCTGCTAGTGACGGGTTTTGCACCAAGAGAATCATCTTGATGAGAGCTACAACCCTCATGTCTCAAAATGATTTTAGGATCAATTTCCTAGCGACTCTCTTTTTCCTGCAACCAAGCGCTCGCTCACGTGCGCGCGCGCGAGAGAGAGAGAGAGAGAGAGAGAGAGAGAGAGAGGGGTAGGCGTGGTCTACAATAACTCAGCAGATCTCGCCTGCTGTGGCGAGATTTTGTAACTACTGGGGTAGTGCCAATGTGAGAGGTGAGGCTTTTGGGCATACCATTTGAGGCTTTCGCTCGACAGTTTGTCAAGGCTAGCGGAAAAGCTCTTAGAGCATCTCCAGCAGGTTAGCCATAAACCCGGTTGGAGGTATTGCTGAGCCAACAGCCAGACAAGGAGACGCAACATCCTCGCCTTTAAACACCACATCACGCTGGCAAAAATGAGTCGCCGAAGGATTAATCCTAAAATCAATTTGAGACCAGAGGGTTGTAGGTCTCGTCGAGGCAATTTCAATAGTGTAAGACTCGTCGTCGGCCAGAGCTTGCACACGCCAACACCGGACTTGCATGTCGGAGAGTGAGATCCACTCTTGCTGGTTCACGCGCCACATAGGTTAAAGACGAATCAACAGTTTTTTTTTTTTTTTTTGTTGAGCCAAGTTGCTAATCTATTGGGTTGAGATGATTTTTTTGGCTAGCTATATCACTATATGGAATTTTTCTGGCCAAATGCGGCAAAAATTTTGTTGAGGCTGATGGAGATGCTCTTAACTGTAATACCCCATGTTTGGGGGTAGATGGTGTTTAGTCACACATTGGTTGTTTACATGAGTGATATTTGGCATATAACAAACCATATGGGCTACTACTAATACCTTGGGCTTAAGCATTCTGGGCCATGTGGTGTGGCTTGTGGATCAAATCAGGGTACTGGGCCAGTAGTCTACGTGGGGCGTTACAAATGGTATCAGAGCCCCGCTCTGGTCCAAGTGGTGGGTAGGATGCGCTCTGCCGCCCCGGACAACAGGAGAGGTTGCTCGGACTATGCAACGAGGACGTTGCATCCATAAGGGGGAAAGATTGTAATACCCCAGGTTTGGGGGTAGATGGTGTTTAGTCACACATTGGTTGTTTACATGAGTGATCTTTGGCATATAACAAACCATGTGGGCTACTACTAATACCTTGGGCTTAAGCATTTTGGGCCATGTGGTATGGCTTGTGGATCAAATCAAGGTACTGGGCCAGTAGTTTACGTGGGGCGTTACATTAACCACCCCTTAGTGCCTTTAGACAAAATTTAGGGACTTTTTTGCTTATTTTGTAAAATTTGTCTCTGAGTAAAGGACAAGTTGGTTGGCTGAGTTAATTTAATTTGTTTATAACCAAGGTGTTTGGCTAATTTGTAATGCTTCTTCGCTTATTCAAAAAGTTCAAAATCAAAGGCTAAAAAAATGTAGCACACTTTTTAAAACAATCTCAAATTAACATACTAAAGTACAAGATAGGAGTTGATCAAAAAAAAAAAAAAAGTACAAGATAGGACACCGATTGAAGCACTGAAACACACAAATATTCTTTAAGTTTGAACTAATGGCGCTAAAACACATTTTAAAACACCCCGTGGAAATGCTCCGAAGAGTTGGACCTGGATCACAGACAAGGTATTACGTACTTAATTTGTGACACTATAAATGAGAATTGATCGCTAAAGAATTAGAGTCCCATTCAAAACCATCCAAAAATATCTATGCATGACACTATGTCAGGGAATTTAAAATTAGTTGACGATGCGCATATGCTTGGGCCTCATATAGACATTTTGTTTAGTTGTGATCTTAATGAATTTTGTACTGTATAACTCAATTTAGCAACAACTTGTGGCACAACAACTTGTGGCACAACAACTACTCCTTGCTACAATCATGAGTAAACACCCGAACATTTATTCAACATAAGCATCATATACAAGGGAGGTACAAAAAAACACTTCGGTATAGCAAAAACTAACATTTATTTATGATTTTGTAAAGTACTAAAAAATATAGTACATGAATTTTACTCATAATTATAATATATGCAGTATTACCCTTATTATATATACTGATTTTTGTAGGATTTTGTCTGCTCACATTAAGGATGTTTTGTCGTATCAACAATACATGATAAACGCAAGATTGTTATTTTAATTATTCGTACAAGCACTCTTTAAAAATTAAGTGGAAAATTATGCTTCCCCTTTGACAAGAAATACAAACGTATTCGTAACATCTCATGGAGTAGTATTCTTTAATTATAAAACCTCCTTCTGAAAAGGAATATAGTCGTATTTGTTTGCAGTCATATTCAACATGTAATATTGCAGCACAAAATTATTCTATTCTTACTTTGTCTGGGAACTGTTGGGTACCAAAGGGTATTTCTGATATGCCGAAGAAAACTTCAGCCGACACAATTTTTATTCTGGAAGAATGCTGCAGGTGAAGTGAGGAATCCTCTCTCTCTCTCTCTCTCTCTCTGTGTAATAATCAACTACGTACAACATTCCAAACGAAAAATATTTAGTCTGAAAGGAGAAAAGACATGAGAAGGTCAATTTTAGACACACGAGATCAACATTCCAAAGGAAAAATATTTAGTCTGAAAGGAGAAAAGACATGAGAAGGTCAATTTTAGACACACGAGATCAAAATCTTGAACGATTCAAATCCAAGCTACATAATTTCCGTATACAATATAAAGGGAAATGATAATGCCACGAGTTAAAAGTTAAATGCCACGACAAAACTATGTAAATGTCTAATCTGCCCTTTTTGACTCGGCTCGTCTCCTAAAGGATCTAAACGACAATGACGCAAAACGGTTTCTTATCCTTTGTCTCTCAGTTCTTAACTTCCCCTGCAGTCACGTTAACCAGGTCGGGAAATCAATAGGAAGCTACATCATCAATTTGTGATGGTAAATTACTCTTCAATTTTTACATCTTTCGTTTCTTAATCTCTATTTTTGTTGTGACCAAAATAAGCACCCAGTGTCTCTACTTATCGGCACTACTCGTTTACACACAATTATCTTACCTTTAATTATCTTACCTTTTAAAGGAGATGGAACCTGAAATCAAATTGATGGTGATTGCAAGAGGTGACTACAAAATCAATTTATTCTTCATCCGGATCTATTTCTCACCTCCCAAAGCTTCTTCTTCTTTCTTTTTCTTTTTTTTTCCGTAAAACCTCTTGTTAATCTCAAGAAATTTGAGAAAGAAAGAGCAAGGAGGACTTGAGCAGAGATTCTATCCGATCGTTCAGGGCAGATTCGGAGATGTAAATGCCTGATCTGGGTTCTTAAAAGTTCGTAGAGAGGGGAGAAAGGGAGGAAATTTGGGGGAGCAAGAAGAATCAGAGAATACTAAAAGGAAAGGAGAGAGACAGGTGTCGAACTTGGGAAAACCTTGGTCCTCGTTTTGGGATACCAAGTCCAAAGGGCCAAATAAGACATTTCATACATTTTGTCGTGGCAGGACCCTTTTCGTTCGTGGCATTAACAACACCCCAATATAAATATGTCATTTTATTATCAGCCCACTGGAATAACAATAAGCAACGTTTGAGTGTAGTAAAATTACATATTCTAGTGTACTTTTTACACATTTTAAAATATCTTCTCACTTAAATTCATCAAATTGGAAACAGATTCAATAATTATATAAGCCCAACCCAACTATAACCCCATTAAGGGGAAAATATCCAACAAATTGAAAACATACAAAGTCCATAGTTACTATAAGTTCAACCCAACTAATAGTGTCACGCCCTCAATTTTGATATCCAAAATACATACAATTTCCATGTAGGATAAATCAAGTCAAACATATCTCCATTGAATAGTGAGGGTCAAATATACAACCTTCAAATATAAAGTCCACGTGTCTCACATCAAGGGTACCGAACCCAATTACTTTAACATCAAAAGTATTTAAAGTTATTACGTATATTTATCAAATTTGTCAAAAATTGAACTAAATAGAAGTTACACGATCATCTCCCAAAAAATATACATAATATGGAGAGGATAAAATAACTTCATGTCAAATGTACTTCATTTCATGCATCCACACGCCAAGCATCCAAATCATGTGCCTTGTCGAGTACCTAAAAATGATAGGGTGAGCTCACTAGCCCAGTAGGAAACTTTTCTACTAGCGCTAAGGGTATTAAGAATGAAAGATGCATATGAAAGTGTAACTAACATGAATGAGTAGGCTAAATAGGACTATGCTTGATCGACTCAAAGATAAAGTGTCCACAAGATAGCCAACTGTCCATCGATTTTCTCATAACCGTCACAAATCGTGTCGTGTGCTAGATTTCGTCAAAATACCGTATTCTTCATAAAAACATTTCATCTCAAACACTTTACAAAATAACCACTTGTTTTCAATAGGGAGTAAATACCTTTGCAAGATTTCGTGGGCTCTGTGCACCCATGGCTAGGGACACACCAAACAGTAGCCCTATTATTAGAGATCATCATTTTCAAAAGTTCATTTAACCATCGTGTGTCCAAAACTTCCAAGTAATTCATTTAGTTCGAAAACTCGCAGTGTATCGATTGTGGCGAAGTTAACACGTGTCCAAGAATGTAAGAAAACCAAAAATAATCATAAAACGTACCATGATAGGCTAGGGAGGTGTTTTCCAATAAGTTTCGAGGTGTATGGATTGGTTATACCAAGTACAAGCACGAACAAGCGACCGAAAACGAAGAAAACAAGTTTTGGTGAAGTGAGGGGGGTTTGGATCGATCCAAGTAATGAGTGGATCGATCCACATGGTCAAAATCGTGAACAGAAGGCTCTGGATCGATCCACCCTAAGTGTGAATCGATCCACCATGTTCCAAAGGTGAAACGGAAAATTTTGGATCGATCCAGACAACGAGTGGATCGATCCACTGTGGTTCAAAAAGCCAACAAAGAGTTGTGGATCGATCCAACCTAAGTGTGGATCGATCCACCTGGGTTTCGAGTGAAAAATTTACAGCTTTGCTCAAAACAAAGGGGGCTTCAATCCAAGTCAAATGTGGGACTTTAAAACACAACTAATCAAAGGAGAGTGACATATCAACCACCAATTCATAGAGTTATCAAGAAAATATGCGAAACCCAAACTTATTCAAGATCCAAATTCAATTCCATGGTGATAATCAAGTTAAATAAGAATTTTAGGAGTAAGAACAAGAATAATGCATTCATTCATCCAACATGCACTTAGAGGAGGTAGAATATTGTTCCCTACCTCAAGGATTGAGCTCCAAATGAGAAGGAAAAGGAACCCTAACTTTTGCTTCCAACTCCAACCGAAATAAGCTTCCCAAGACAAATCCAACGGGAACCGGACGCCAAATCACCCGTAGAATGCGGAAATGAGGTTGAATCTTGAAGAGTTGAGGTGAGGGAGGTGGATTTGTGGAGGAAATGGAAGAAGTGTAGAAGAAGGAGATGAGAGAGAGCCGGTGTGTTGGAGGAAGAGAGGAGTGTGATTCTTGCTCAAAAAATCAGCCACACACAAGCCTATACACACCACTAATTGCACTTGCACCCCTTGTGTTCCTAGTGTATGTTAAAGACACCCCAATGCACATACTCACTTCACATCGATCCCACATTACTCTATTTTCATTTCCTCACATTTCCCCAATATTATTTCTGAAAAACCATACGAAGTTACGAGTCCTTACAAATAGCCCCATTAAGGAGAGAAATAACCCCGAAGAAATACAATAAGAATAGCACACATGCAGGTGGAGAGATTCTAATGCATTACATCCTAGTGAGATGCAAGAACCCTAGCCAACTAAGCTAGCCATAATTTGTTTAGGGAAAGTCTACAAATACATACCACTTAAAGGTGTGTATCATATGCACTTATATGTAGTAGTCCAAATTGTGTCGCCTCATAAAAATTCATAAATAACATTTTAGTGCGACTCGTAACTTTTATACTAAAAACTCGTAACTTTTCAGCAATATTATGCATAACATTATCATTAGGAATCATAACATTTAATTGTTTCCCTTAACTTTTCAACAATAAGAACAAGTTCATTACATTCCACTAAAAATTATAACATATTGGTGCTTGTCGTAACTTTTATGCTAGAAACTCGTAATATTTTGAAGATGCATATAGTACACACTTAAATAAAAATGTGTATTCTAGCATTTCCCCTTAGTTTTATTACCATCTTCATGTGACATATATTCTAGGAGTTTTTGATTGACCGTTCTTTATATTTCGTCACAAAATGGTTAGGCGACTTCTTGAGGATAGTAGTGATAATTAATAAGAGTTTTTTTTTTTGTGTGTGTGAATTTGTTTTTATTCATTGTCATTGGGACTTGGAAACAATCCATAAAATTAGCCTTGAAACTTCACCGCTACGGTGCCGTCCATATTTATTTAAGTTGCCGTCCATAGGAATACTGGCCCTCCTTTAATGTCACGTGATTTTCACACACTGCTTTTGGATAATAATCTTCTATTTTTTGGAAATTGATATTCGCACTCCCAATTTTGATGCAGGGGCTCCAAGTGTAGACACCCCGATTTTGGACCCGGGATGCGCTCGAGTATTCCCGATGATGAAACGGACCAATCACGACTACCCGAAACTTGTGAAAAAGGCTTGAACTTGGTTAAAATTAACCAGACATTACCCAAACAATCAAAACAACCCGAATCAACCCAAACATCATCAAACCAAGCAAAACCATCAACCTGCCACCAGTAACCTTGAGCGCTCAATCCCTGGACATTGAGCGCTCAAACCCAAAAATCCCACCTTGAGCGCTCAAGCCCGTAGCTTTGAGCGCTCAACTCTGATCCAGTCAGCAACTTGCAGAGTATCTCATCATGAGATTTTCTGCATGGGAGCGTCTGGGGTGATCCTCTACGATCCTTATACGTACAATACACCCTACATTGCTATAAACTACACCTAAAAAACTACCTCTACCCCTTTTTAAATACAAACCCACTTCCTCTCTCTCCTCTCTTCCCTCCCACTCACTGCCTATAAAAACCACCCACTACCCCTGGTTTTGGAGGACGAATTCACACATTCCAGCCCTCTTACAGCCCTCAAAACCGTTCACCCCTTTCTCTCTCTACAAAACCACTCACTCACCATCAAAAACCACCCTTCAAGCTTCAAATTCGACCTTTGATCATCAATTAACCACATACATTGTCTCATCTACCCAGAATACCAACCAAACATCCATAATCCCCCTCCACCAAGCCCAAAATCAAAGTTCAAGCCTTCAATCAAGTTAAAAAGGTAGTTAAACATGTGATTTATTCACTGTTTTGATCCTTTTGAGGAAGACCAATGAGTTCAAACAAGTTCTTTATACTTGTATTGAACTCACAAAGGTCTAAAAGTTGTTTAAAAACATCTTTCAAATCTGCAATTTCAACAGGGGTTGAGCGCTCAAGCCTCAGGCCTTGAGCGCTCAAACCCAGATCTGGGTCAGTCACTGTTTTGCTGATTTTTGTGCTTTCTCCTGGTTTTGATCATCATTCAATAGTTAATTATGTTCATGTCACTCTTAAACAGCTTATTTCTACCTCAAAATCACATGTATGAGCGTAAATTAACTATTTTATGATGATCAAATATCAAAATCTTTGCAAATCTCATAGTTAAGAGTAAAACAGTGACTGTTCAACTTCAAACATCTTTAATCTGCATGTTTATGGTCCTGAGAATCACTCAAAATCCATTTTCAAGTCAGAAACCAAAAAACCAGATTATGGCTTGAGCGCTCAAGGTCATTCACTTGAGCGCTCAAGCTGTTCTTGAGGGTTGAGCGCTCAAGCCATCACCCTTGAGCGCTCAACCCCTATTCTGGGATCCAGATTACAAGTCAGTTTATTAAGTTTCTATGTTTATAATCTCTTGCAATTGCTGTACAGTTTCTGTGATATTTTTAATCTGTAAATATTTGTAGTGTTTTCCATTATTGTAATCATCATCACCCATGTAGATCACGTGCACGAGCATCTACGATAAGTTCACATTTTGTATTCTCTACTATCTACGTGATTCCCATCCCCGATTCCCATTTTCGTGATTAGAATTAAATATCAAACATTTTCAAAATCCCACAAACTATCGAGTAGAGACCGATTCACGGACCGGGCGAGAGGGGTGCCGTAAAACCCTTCCCCTCTCGTAACCAAACCCCCGAATCCGAGAAATCTTTGGTTCCGCCATGATCAGTGAAATCTTTTTTTCAAATGGGCAAATGAGTCATGTTTTTATCGGTTTCTCGGGTTCGGACCTCAAATCCGGGTGGCGACTCTAACAATCACAATCTTTTCAAACGCGAAAACGCACCGTTTTCCAGTGGGCCGTCCACAAGCACCAAGCTACAATAGTTTTTCAAAATTACCATTTTGCAAGTTCCATGATTTACTTCAGGCACTCCAAAAAAACCTTTACTCTTCTCCTTTACTTCAGGCACTCCAAAAAAGCAAATAGATTTTTTTTTAATCAGAAAAAAAATAGATAGTTGCTCAACTCATTTTACTACCCGTCACTGAATTGCCTACTTCCATATGTAATGTTTCATTGGTAGAGTCTTTAAATTATTATCTCCATGTTCTGCACTAGGACAACCAGCACAACTGGTCTTCGGCCTATGATTGTAGAACCATCCTTTTGTCCATACAAAGTCTCTTGGGAGTTCTGTTACTTTTCCTTTCAAGAGTTCTCTAACTTTGGTGATGTGCTTTGTTTGTCTCACTATGAGTTTTAAAATGTAGATTTGCGGTGATTTTGAAGATTTTTAGGGAAAAATAGTATATAATGAGTATGAAAATATAAAGATCTCGTGTCGCTGCCATTTGAAGATTTTGTGCCTCAACATTTTCAGTTGTGTACTATTTATTTTGGAGAATTCTAACAAATTTTTTTGTTGTTGCTAAGTGGCGTGAAGCAATTTGACATAAATGTGTGTTTAATGTTTGGAACCAAATGTTTATGTTGTGGATGTTTAATGTTTGGAACGTAATATTAATATTAATGTTTAGAACCTAATATTTATGTTTGGTTTTGGTTCATTTTTCTGTTTGGAGTGCCTTAGTAAATGAGGAGATAATTTAGGGTGGAGTGCCTCCAGTAATTTTTTTATCTTAAAAAGGGTAGTTTTGTAACTTCATTAAACATTGGAGTGCCTGCATAAAAAAATGGAGTCTCAAAATCAACACCCTAATTGAAATATATAGATATATACATAGTAAGAAAACTGCTAAAATCAGCCCATGAATTATTGAAAAGATTCAAAAAGGTATTGAAATATGTGAAATTATTTTAGGAAAGTGTGTAAAGTGTAAAATAGTATACTAGAGTTTTTTTGTTTTTTTGTTCTCTTTTTCTTTGCGTATTGTCAACCTAAGGGGCTGTTAGTAAAATAACTCATTCATAAATCATTATTTGAACCACCTTTGGGTTTCCTTTTGTCAAAGTGATAGCACAAAGAGTGTTAGTGATAGTAATTTATAGCAGTATGTCAGTGTTGCCCCATCAACTCTATTGGATCATGTGCTAACCAACTTACTTAAAATTAAGTAATTGTCGTCAAGGGAAGACATGGTTTAGTCTTAAAGGACAGCACAAGGTCTTACACTTTATGAGCGGCAGGTGGACATGAAGCACTTCGCAATGCTATCCATACAACACCAACGAATGAAGGTGGTAAGTCCTCCCACTACGCTTGCCACACGCCAGCAGGAGGTTCCTAGAGTACAGGGTGGATGTTGGCCCCCCATAAAACCAACAATCTCCCCCCAACACCAACCAGGGACTCGAACCCGTAATCTTGCTTTGATACTACTTGTTGGATAAAGTGCTAACCAACTCTCCTAAAAGTAATTGTTGTTAAGGGAAAATGCAAGGGTGAGGTTGCCAAATGATAAAATCAACATTTTTGCTAAAATCAATCAAGATTTTAGCAAAAATGAGTTAAGATTTGCTAAAATCAACCAAGATTTTTGCAAGTGAGGAAACCATTTACTTAAAATCTTGGCTGATTTTAGCAATTGAGTTGATTTTATCATTTGGCGAACTTAAAGGTTAGCGCAAAGCCCTGCATTTAGTAGCAGTCGAACATAAGGCACTATGCAATGCTGCTCATACAGCACTGACAGGTGAAGGTGGTTAGTGTAGGAATAAATGTTGCGGAAAAACAAATTCCAAGATTTTTTTATTAATTACTCCCTCCATTCCAAAATTTTTGTCCACTTGCACAATTCACGGCACCTTAACAAATTGTTTATATTTTCAAAATGTATAATGTTCATTCAATATGGATCTCGTTTGATACTTCTCGATGGTTTTATTAAACAAAGTTTTTGACATTGTAGAAATTTTTTATAGAATCAAATATAAACAATTGAAAATTGACAAACATACACGTAAATGGACAAGAAATCCGAGAAGTGGGAGTAATAACATAATAATAACAAATACATATTATGGATATAGAATTGAGATTAAAAAATACATAAATAAACAAGAACAAATTACTGAAATAAGTAAAAGAAATCGACCAAATTTCATGTTTCACACGGGTTCCTTAAAACAAAATCGCCGCCTTACCACAGGATGCTTGAGCTTCTTTGGCGTCTATTCAAGATAAGATGGTTGCACAATAGCGGCTGCACCTCGCTGAATTGTTCAACGAACTGAATTTTGTACTACTCTCTAACACATAATAAGAAATTAAAAAAAAAATGGAAAGGAGATATGTTTTCTAGTGTGTTGAAACAATGAGAGGAGAAGCCAATATATAAGATTCAAGAGAAGCCTATGTATTTAATATGGGGAGCCTCCAAATTCAATACTAATATCAATCCAAAAATTGAATTATGTAAGAGCAAGAGGGTGTTTGGGAGCCAACTTTTAAACTTTTCATTTTTGGCTTTTTGGATTATGGTCAGAATGAGTTTTGAATCTGGGAGGAGTGTTTGGGAGAAATGTATAGAATGCATTTTGCAAAAGTAGTAGTGTTTGGGAGAAAAATGATGAAAATGAGTTATGGTTATTTTTTTTACCATTTTGCCCTTGTTTATAAATTATGTTACGATATATTTTTATCTTCCTTTTAAAAAAAAATAAAGAGTGGTCTCATGCTAATGCTTCACCACTCCAGACAAAATTTCTCTCTCAGGCTCTAAATCTTTAACAATTAAAAAAAGAAAACCCATTAGATTTGTTCCAATCCCACCCACCGGCCCATATTAAAAACAAAAAAACTCTCACCTTACCAAACCCACCGCACAGACCTCTCCTCTCTCTGTCTCTCTCTCCCCTGACCCCTCTCTTTCTCTGCCGCCGCACAAAGCCTTGTAGACAACGAAGATGGCAGCAAGATGATCTGCCGCACGATTGCTATGTTTTAGCTTAGTTCGGATCGGCAATGGCAAGGATCTCCTCTCTTTCTTTCTTATTTTTGGTATTTTTGGTTACCTAATTGTAAACCCATTTGGTGAGAATTTTTGAGAGAAATCAGTTGGAATAGTTGGGGATCTGGGTTGGGGTTCGGGGTAGAGAGGTAAAAACAAAGATTCACGGGAAAATGAAAAACGAGAATCCAAAAACGAGAATGGGAAAAGGAACCCCAGAACTGTTTTTCATTTTTTGCCTCTAACGTTGAAAACGAAGAATGAGTTCTGCAGAACCCATTCTCAAAAACTGGCGGCCAAACACCAAAAACTGGAAAACGAAAACGAGAAAACGGAAAAGGTAAAAACTGGAAAACCAAAACGAGAAAACGGAAAAAGTAAAAACTGGAAAACCAAAACGAGAAAACGGAAAAGTAAGCGCCCAAACAGGCTCCAAATTTAATTTGTAGGAATGAATATTTGTAACAGCTATCAAATTTAATGTATCAATTTCCATTTGAAACATGGTCGCTGACAATTTCTCCTTCATTCCTTAATAAATTTTGTTAATTCTTTTTATGGTTTAATCCCCATGCATGGGAGAATGTAAACTCACTCAGATCAACCTCAAAAGGTTATCGGGTCTCACTTGAATTTTTACTCAAAGTGCCCAAATTATAGAGCAAATATTCTCATTTTCCAATAGTTAGTCCTCCCAATACGCATGCTTCGCGCCAACAAAAAGCGCCTCGAGTATAGAGTGAATGTTGGCGCCCATAAAGACAATAAACTTGAACCCGAGATCTATTTGATTAATACTAAAATCCCTCAATCACCGCTTGGGCAAGAGCCTTCGGTCAAATAAAGAGGCTGATCGTCGAAAAAGCAAGCATGACAAACTATTAATCTTGAAAGGGTAAATTTCACTGACCTCCCCTGAGGTTTCTAACAAATACACTGACCTCCCCTCTTCTTTTTGAAATTCCACTGTCTTCCCTTGCTTTTGAAAATAATTGTCACTTACCTCCCCTGCCATTACTTTTCGCCTAACGGCGTTAAGTTTGTTGGTGAAATGCCGTTAATGCCCTTAAATTTGAACTTGGCTTTACTTTTTTCCTTATTTGAGATTATATTGCATAAAAATTTTGAAAGGCATAAAAAAATATCTTAATTATATACTTTTTCTTAGAAGTTTCTTTTCTTTGACACAAAATTATTATTATTATTAATATTTTACTTCCCATTAGGTATATTTTCACATTTTGATAATAAACAAAAGAATATCAATAATCACCTAAGCCCACTGCTTGCATTGATGGTTTTATTTATTTTTACTTTTTTACGTTTCTTTTCCGTTAAGGTGAAACAAGCATTTCACACACAAAAAAAAAAAAAAAACTAGTAGCATGAAATTTTTTGGATAAATTTTTTACGCCAATTCAAGGATCCAATTTTGAAAAAAAAAACCTATTATTATGGGACAACTATTCATTATTTGTGAGTACCGTGATTTATGCATGTAAAAATAATGTACTTAGAGTATTTGTGAGTACCTTGAATTTTTTTATTTTTAAATTAGAGTATTTTTTCTCTAATTTTTTTCTCAATAGGATCCTTGAATTGGTGCCCAAAAAAAATTAATGCTAATAATTTATTTTTTGATGCAAAATGCTTAGTTCTCCTAAAATGGTGTGCATATTTGGGACGGAGGGAAAATGACTTTGCTAAAAATAATAAAATGATGCTATAACACCCCTACTTAAGCAGGTAAGTATTATTTTAGACCATTATTACATCTGATGCAAAAAAAAAAAGGAGTATGTATGGTTAGGTAAAATATGAAAAAAAAAAAAAATTCTAGTTAGAGCTTTAGATTTAGAGAAAGATAACGAAACCTAAAAAAAAAAAATCATCAATGCAAGCAATAGGCTTAGATGATTATTGATACTCTTGTTTTTATTATCAAAATGTGAAAATATATCTAATGGGAAGTAAAATATTAAAAAATAATAATAATTTTGTGTCAAAGAAAATAAAGTTCTACGAAAAAAGTAAATAATTAAGTTAGTTTTCATGCCTTTCGAAATTTTTATGCAATGTAATCTCAAATAAGGAAATAAATAAAGTCAAGTTCAAATTTAAGAGCATTAACGTCATTTCACCAATAAAATTAACACCGTTAGGCGAAAAGTAACGGTATGGGAGGTAAGTGACAATTATTTTCAAAAGTAAGGAAGGGCAGTTGAATTTTAAAAAGAAGATGAAAGGTCAGTATATTTGTCAGAAACCTCAGGGGAGGTTAGTGAAATTTACCCATCTTGAAATTTTCTAACCTTATCAAACATTATACTCCATTTCCAACCAATCATCCACGATAGCTTCTCTCCTACCCATTCTTCTATTTAAGACAATCGAATAAATTAAAATATTGTACTATCCATACAATCTCCAACCACGGACCGCACAGCACCTGCTGTGCACCATCCAAGCCGTCCGTTATTCGGATGGACGACCTAGATTTCACCTCAATACCTTTGCATCCGAACCGTTCGTTGCCACGCGTGCAAGATGAAATCTGGGCCGTCCATCCGAGTAACGGACGGCTCAGATGGTGCACAGCAGGTGCTGTGCGATGGCTGCACAGCAGCCACCCCAAATCCCTCCAACCACTCCCTTATTAGAAGAATTCAATACTCACTCCGTACTCAAATTGCTTGTCATTTTTAGGTTTTCGTGTATTCTGCATGCAAAAGCTAATGTATTAGTATTATTTTTTTTTCAAAATTTTTTATACCTATTTAAAGATCTCATTGAGTAAAAAAAATTTAGTGCAAAATTTTTTTAGAAATAATTTTTATAAACATATTAGTTTTTACATGCAAAATTCACGCTTAGTAAAATGGGTAAGCAATACGAGACAGACGGAGTAATAGGAAAGTGACATTAAACTTCGTCAAAAGAAGAATATAGAACTTTAACTCCAAAAGAGTTGACAGCTTTGCAAGAACACGACAAAATAAGAAATCAGGTGCATTTGTTTTGATAACCGACATGCAAGATATTTATGAGAAAACCGCAGATATAAACAAGGCTGGGCATAAAGTTGAGCTCCCAAATATAATTGGATTCAAAATATCAAAAACAGTAGATGATTTCTAGTCGGTGACTCGGTTTGCATCTGTGTCTGAGTCCAGAATTAACTGGATTTTTTTTTTACTTTGTTTTAGAGTGTTGGTTTGTGTTTTTTATTACATTTGCGCCGTATTGTTTTAAGGGTTTGAGCCGGGTACCCGTTGGATTCTCTACTGCTAACATTTTTATAGGATTCATCATTCCATCCCGAAGGCGTTGGGTTTGCTTCGGTAGGTATGTCTAAGAGCTAGTGCCTTTGAAAGCCGAGCGAAGACCGTACTCATATCAACTGTTAATGGTTTAGGTTTCACTCCTGTCGTTGAATGTAATCGTTGCCGGATGACGTTCATAATGGAATTCTTGACTTTATTGCAAAAAAAAAAAAAAAAAACAGCCAAAACTGCTTCATCAGCCAATTTGTTCGCTAGGAGTATACTGGTGTGGTATCCGTCAACACTTCTTCTGTAATTAAATGAATTTAGGAGTAATATTTTGGGTAGAAAGCTTAATAATGTTTGTTTTAGGTGCATTGTGTAAGTACGTACAGCCAACTACATCGATAGTATCCACCAATTAACATTTCATTAATTCAATCAACAATACAAGAAGAACTCTAAGAACCTCTTCCATTGATAATATTAAGGAATAAATCAGAAGGTAGTTTACTGCAATCAGTAGTATTTCTACACATGCAAGTGATCGTATGGACTGAAGTATTAATTGAAGTATAGTATATAGTAAGAAAACTGCTAAAATCAGCCCACGGGTTATCGAAAAGATTTAAAAAGGGCATTGAAATATATGTGTGAATTTTTTTAGGAAAGTGAGTAAAGTGTAAAATAATACTGGAGTTTTTTTTTTTTTGTTCTCTTTTTCTTTGAGTATTGTCAACCTAAGGGGTTGTCAGTAAAAGAACTCATGCAAATCATCGTCCTCAATTTGGGTTCGAGTTCTACAAATAATATACTCTCTCCATCCGGATTTGTTAGTCCATTTTGGAAGTTTGTGTCATTTTTCAAATGATTATATCTTGTAATTTATAATGTTTTATGTAATTTTAAAAACATTGTCTTATAGAACTAATCGAAATCTATCAAACAAGATCCATATTGGATATATAATTACTTACTAATTTAAAGATATCACTAATTTTTTATCCGGCTACAATTGAACGATGAACAAACAAATCCGTACGAAGGGAGTAGTAGCTATGGATGCACAGCATTCTTACAGTATCGTGGAAAATGATAGTACTAAATTGCTTCTTTCTATATTTTGAGGGTGGTACCTTATAGACTATTCATGACCAAGTACGACCCTTGTCAACCGAGTGTCTTAAGGCTTAGTTTTCTAAAAAAAAATTATATGGAATCCCATAAAATCACCAGTTGATAAAATCACCCTTCTTCCCATTAGATAAAATCCATGTTTGCTAAAATCTCCACCCTTTGTCCATTTACCATTTCGCCCTTAACAAAAAAAAAAAGCGGACTTGTATTGTAGGAAAAAAAGAAGCCATCTCACGGGTTAGAAGAGGTTCTGGGTCATTTGGGTCACGGGTCAGGGGTACACGGGTTAATTCTGACCCCTTCTTCTTCATTTCAACTCCACGCTGTGAAAAGAAGATTTTAGCTAGGATAAATTTTTTTGGAAAACTAAGCCTAACAATCAAAATATAAAGGTCATAATTTATTCATTTTTTATATGGTAAGTGCAAGTGGGAGCTACTCTTTGTTTGTCTTTTTAATTGATGACAACCATATGTTGAACCTGAGAACTTTGCAGTGTCCAATTGAGTTTATTTTCCGTGTAAGATAATATTTGAAATCTGAATCAATGAAAACACTTTTAAACGATTAAGGTTGGGGCAAGTGGTGGCTAGCTCATGCAGTAGAGCTCTTGGATGCCCTAAATTGTATCACGGGATCGAGTCTCATTCCCCCTTCCCCATGTAATAGATTAAGAATGGCGAATGAAAAAAAAAAAAGAGACTAAGGTTAATTGGGCCATAATTGACAAACTAACACACATTAAAAATTGCTAAGGTAGCTTACAGAGTTCAAAAGAAGGCGATAGTATTTAGGAAGAAAATTCCGTGTGCCGGACGGATACCGTCATGTGGTACCCGTCAATGCACCCAAACCGTACAAACACATTTTGGACTGCCCAGATTTACAGGGTGGCATTTTTATAAAATTTGGAGGCAAAGTTACCCCAACAAATCTGGGCCATTCATAACATGTTTGGACGGCCCAAATGCGCCGACTAGTCCGGCACACAAAATTTTCTCGTATTTAGGGCTTTGCCTTAACTAATTTTTTTGGATACGTGCATAATCACAAGCATCTGAGCTTGAAAGTATTTATATTAGTAGGATAGTAACGTGTGCCTTGAAAAAGTGTATTGAAATATGTGAAGTATATAGGAATATGTGAAAATGTATTAAAAAGTTTATTTGTTTGTGTGTGTAGGGGTCCGGATATACCGAGCACCTGGTTCACACAACGAGACACCTCATTGATCGTCTCCGAGAGACTGTCTTTGAGGGACTCTTCGGTATTGGCCGAGACCCGTCCATACTTGATTCAGTTGTGACCTTTCATGGTTAATACCAGAAGACCCCGGGGAGATACCCGAAGGGTGACATAAATAAAATTCACGACGAAAGGGTATGCCGAAAGATTAAATGCTGAGTCAGCAGAGCAGTTAATGCTGCATGTGCTTGTAATAAATTGTGATTATGACTAGTGACGTCATCCGAGCAGTTATGACACGCGTCAAGACTTTACTGGAAGCATGCATCCGTGGTATATCCCTCCGCGCTCGTCATCGTGACGTCAGCCGAGCGGTTAAGTCACGTGACGAGCACAGCTGTGCTTGGAGGCCAAGCCAAGGCTCACCTATAAAAGCAAGACTTCATCACTCAGAAGAGGTACGCACAACTCCCCTCTCAAAACCC
Source organism: Vaccinium vitis-idaea (assembly GCA_963854785.1). Classification (NCBI taxonomy): domain Eukaryota; kingdom Viridiplantae; phylum Streptophyta; class Magnoliopsida; order Ericales; family Ericaceae; genus Vaccinium; species Vaccinium vitis-idaea. The sequence continues at coordinate 15,926,673 of OY978219.1, forward strand.
TAGATCTATTGCACTTCATCTTCTTCCACTTACTTGACCGTCGGAGTACCGTTCTGGACTCAACGGTCCAGTCCGGTGCTAACGGTTTGTTGAAGCGTGCAGGCCTAGGCGTAACTCGAGAGTGAAAGCTTCATCTCCGTCGAAGACCGTCGTCAGGAAGAGCTACCGGAGAAAGAGGGCTCCACAATTGGCGACTCCGCTAGGGAAAGAGGGATTCAAACACTTGATAACAGCGACAGATTACTACACCAAATGGGTGGAGGCCGAGCCCCTTATCACTATAACTGCTACTGACGTAGAGCGATCTCTTTGGAAGAATATCATCTCTCGCTTCGGTGTCCCTTATGCAATTATTTCGAGAAGCTCTGCAAGAAGCACAGTATCTGGATCTTCCACTCCTCGGTGTCATACCCACAAGGAAATGGACAAGCCGAAGCATCAAACAAGACAATATCAGCTGGAATCAAGAGACGCCTAACTCTCAAGAGGGGTAAGTGGGCCGAAGAGCTCCCAAAAGTTCTTTGGGGCTATCGGACCACGCCCCGACGCTCAACTGGCCGAACGCCATTCTCTATGGCGTACGGCATGGAAGCGGTTCTCCCTCTAGCCACCCTAATCCCAACCGCTCGGACAGAGAACTTAGATGTGCCGACCATTGACGAGGCCATGGACAGGGAGCTCGACGTAGCTGAAGAGCTGAGGGACAAAGCACACCTGAAACATGCCTCGTATCAGCAAGAGGTTGCCAAAAGATACAACAAAAATGTCCGGATGAGGCCTTTCAATATAGATGACCTCGTCCTCCGAGAGGTGGTTCAGAAGTCCAAGAAGACTAAATTCAAACCGAACTACGAGGGCCCCTTCTGAGTAGTTGCAAAGGCTGGGCACGGGTCCTACAAGCTAGCAGAAATGGACGGCACACCTATCGGCAACCCCTGGAATGCAACAAAGCTTAGAAAGTTTTATGCTTAGTAAATTTTGTTAGAAGAAAATATATTTGGGCTGCTTGTTTTGCCCCTATTGCTATGGTTACTTACAGAGTTCGGCTATTGAATGAAAAGAGATTTTTTCGCTACGATTGTTGCCTATTTAGATTACTTTGTCAAAACAACTATCAAGGTTCGGTGTTCCTACTAACACCTCGAAAATAGCTAAGGCCCGGTGCCAAGGCATTGGAAAATTTTAATTATAATTTTAATGTTGCTTCGGTTCCAATCCGAGCAACTACTTTCTCTAATTGGTCCCGAGCAGGGGCTATCAGTGGAAATTTTTTCCAAGTGTTGGAAAATTTTTATTTCATTTCGTATTGCCTCGGTTCCAATCCGAGCAACTATTTCCCCTGATTAGAACCGAGCAGGGGTTCTCAGTGGAAATTTTTTCCAAGTGTTGGAAAATTTTCATTTCATTTCGTATTGCCTCGGTTCCAATCCGAGCAACTATTTTCCCTGATTAGAACCGAGCAGGAGCTATCAGTGGAAAATTTTTCCCAAGTGTTGGAAAATTTTCATTTCATTTCGTATTGCCTCGGTTCCAATCCGAGCAACTATTTCCCCTGATTAGAACCGAGCAGGGGCTATCAGTGGAAATTTTTTCCAAGTGTTGGAAATTTTTTATTTCATTTCGTATTGGCTCGGTTCCATTCCGGGCAACTATTTCCTCTGATTAGAACCGAGCATGTGCTATCGGGAGGATGAATCTCTTATAAACAGTAAGAAAATTTTCTAAGTACTGAAATGGTTTTCAAGCCAATTAAAAGCATACAAAATGCAAAAGACATTCATTCATGACAAGGTTAAAACATCCATTCAAAACATTCAAATCAAAACATTTTCACCAATTCTGGTGAACCAGAGGCATGGCTCAGTGGTACTTGTTCGGCGCCATCCTCACGAAACCTGTTTTAAAATTACAAAATCGTATGGGACGGCAAACTCCAATTGTCCGGAGCCGTCCAGTAATACCAGAACAATTAAAAATATGTCCTACTGAGTTACATCAAGTCCTTCATTCTCGGAAGGGATAGCTTTCTCTAAGGATTCCTGTGGGTCCGGGACCTGGCCATCTTCACCCCCGGGAGTCCCCCCGGCAACACCTTCATCTTCCGGGACCTCCTCAACGGTTGGGGAATCAGCGTGATCGGGAGCTTCGCGCCTAGGATCATCGGCAGGGATTCCGAAGACATCGCAAGCGAGAGTGTATCCTTTGCCGAAGCCTCTACGCTCGCCATCCTTTACCAGAGCATAAATATCTTCAGCATAGGCCAGACCAGCCTCATCGAACCCGGCTGAATGGCCCTCGGTCCTCGCAGCGTCTAATGCCTTTTGATGCCCGACTCTCTCTTCCTCCAACTGCTCGTCAGCTCTCTTCTTCGACTTCGCCATCTTCGCAAGCTCACCCCTGAGCCTCTCATTCTCTTGGCAAAGGTCCTCAGCTTTCTTCTCAGCTGTCCCGACCTTTTCAAGGGCCGCGTCAGCTCGGCGTTTTAGCTTCTTCGCTGAGTTGCTGAGATCGAGAGCTTGATCATAAAGCTTGAACATTGATTGTTCGGCCTACAATGATAAACATAATATCAGTATCAAGAAAATAAACAACAGAAGTTAAATGAAGTCTGGATACAAAAGGACCGACCTTCACAATTTGCGCCGTACAATGAAAGAGGTTATCCTCTAACTTGTTCGGCACCAATTCAAGATCCTTCTTTAGACATAGCCTAGGCAGGAGCCCCATCGCCAGGCGAGCGTCCTCGACAACACTGTCATCCTCCGTTATGACATTGTCGTTTTCCCTCACCAGGACGGGAGAAAAGGGACGTGGAGCACCCTCCAGACCAAATCTGTCCGGTTGCTGCATTGTGTCAACGCTTCGGACAGCCTCAGGCAGATCATCTTCAATGGTGTGGACTTCGGATATTCTTACCCGCTTAGCTGCCCTCTCCTCACTTGAGGCCGTCGGTTTTGACCGAGCCGTCGCCGTTTTATGAACAGTGGCAACAGGGACCTTTCCGGGAATCGCCGGGGAGCTAGTACTGCCTTTCTTCGGCGCATCCTTCTTCGCCTTAGATGCCATTTCGGCCAGCTTCGCTTTCAGGTCAATTTTCGGTGGCATTGTTTTTGAAGGGTCTGGAGAGACTCTGTCGATAGGTATCCTTTCTTGCCCTCGGAGGTCCTCTAAAGGTCGCTCTTCCAACAACGACCGTTCGGCCTCAGATATTGTTCGGCTTGCGCGAGGCTTTTTCGTCTTCTTCTTGGTCTTCTTCTTCATCCAACTCCTATAGGTTGGCAAATAACCGAGAAGGTCGTGAGTTAACCTCCCCTGAACTTCGTATAGTGCTTCGGCGCATCTCTTTCTTGCTAATCTTTTTAATCTCCGAGAAATGGGAGATGGAGCTGCAATAAAATCATCCGAAAAGTCAGCGTATAGGGATACACAAAATAAAGAAACATGCAAAACATAAATTGAACACTGACCCACACTCCCTCTCGTAGTGGGAACTGGAAAGAGATCCTCATCAGGAGGCACGACGAAGTCACCGGAAACCACCACATACAGATCAGCCCATTTTTCAGAATCGGGGAGGAGCTCCATAATCTGGCGTCTCTTCGGACGCGTCATCAGAAAATACCTCCCGAACGATTTGTTCCGGGACATGGCGTAGATCTCCAAGAGGTCCCAAATGCTAAGGTCCAAGTCATCCTTCAATCTCATCTCGTAAGCGGAGTTGATGACCCGGTAACTATTACAAGTGAGTTGATCAAGGGAAAGTTCGTATGCATTCAGGAAAGACCAGATGAACTCGTTCATTGGAAACCGAACACCTCCTTCAGTTATCGCCATTAGAGGAACATTGAGGTGGTTCGGACCATAAACGAGCTCCTCGCCCTTCGGGTGAAGAGTCACCCTGACACCCTCCGGAATGTCATACTTGTCACGAAAGGCTCTGATGCCGGCTTCTCCGATTGTAAAATAGCACAGATATGGGCACCGTTGCTCCCTTTTCCCACTACTGGATGTCCCTTCGGACGCTCGAGTAGATTCGGGCGCCTCCACACCATCTCGGCGAGGATGAGCTGCTCAACCTCAGCAGCAGCATTATTCTCCGAGGGATCAGCCCTGACGGTAGAAGGTTCGGCGCTTGTGGTTGTTGTTTCGGACGGGTCCCACTCCGAACGGTCATCAGACTCAGTGGCTTCGCTATCATCTAAAAACCCATCCGAGACATCTACGTCTTCTCCTACGTCAATAGGGTCCTCGGGGACTCCAGGGGCGGGGTTCGGTGGTATGGATTGAAGGGGCCTCTCATCTATTGGGGCTTCAAAGTTATAATCCATTGTTACGATTTCACGGCAACGATTTTTCCGGGCTCTTAAATTATAGAAGATTTGTGCAATCCTAGAGGCAGCAGTGCTCGAGGTTTAAGAACCGGTGCTCTCGGAGTCAGACGAGATCTCAACAACCGGGGGCGCCAGACCTAGCAAAAGAATGCACGGTAAAAGACCATTAGCTATATGCAGAGGGTCCTATAACCGATGCTGACTAATCTACTCTTCGGTGGCCCACTGGACAGTCGAGATCTCAAGAATGGTGCTAAGTGCAAGTGTGAAAAGTATGCTCCTCGGTATCACATATCCGAAATGAGGTATAAGGGTAACGCCTCAGACCCTTCGGCGTCATCTTCAACCTCAAGAACAGGTTGAAGATGACTGTTCATCTTCAACCTCAGAACCCAGAAACCCCAAACTCAAAAAACGCAGAGAAAAACATACAGAGATTCAACAAAGGACAAAGAGGAACTGTAGAATATCGTCAAAACGAAATGGGGATGAAGTTTTACCTGAAGATCTGGAGCAAAACTTGTCGCAGCAACTTCGATTCGCAAGAAAAAGCTCCAAGGAGTTAGAGAGAGAAGGTCAGGGGTTCAAAAGGCTAGAGAGAGAAAGTGTTTTTCTTTCTCTCTTCGCGGTATTTATAGAGGTAGACGAATTTCGAAAACCGGTGAGCTTGGGCGGGAAAATCTCCTGGACACGGAGAAGAATCCGGAACGGCGTATGCTCGGCCAGTAAACATGCAACACGTGTCACCTGATACGGTGCACCGTAGCAACCCCCTCCACTACGTCAGCGATACGGCGCGATGTGATTACAGCCGTCACATCATCACTGAGACCCTATTCGTAGAGGACACGTGGCAGTCCCCGAATGGTTGAGAGGACGGTGACAGCAGAGAATCTCATAATGAGCCTTATCTTGAAATTTGGGGCTCGGCCCGGATCCCGCTCGGCACCCGAATACTCAACCCCTCCTGCGGAAAGTAAATTGCGCAGTGGGATCGAGGGGCTATTGTAGGGGTCCGGATATACCGAGCACCTGGTTCACACAACGAGACACCTCATTAATCGTCTCCGAGAGACTGTCTTTGAGGGACTCTTCGGTATTGGCCGAGACCCGTCCATACTTGATTCAGTTGTGACCTTTCATGGTTAATACCAGAAGACCCCGGGGAGATACCCGAAGGGTGACATAAATAAAATTCATGACGAAAGGGTATGCCAAAAGATTAAATGCTGAGTCAGCAGAGCAGTTAATGCTGCATGTGCTTGTAACAAACTGTGATTATGACTAGTGACGTCATCCGAGCAGTTATGACACGCGTCAAGACTTTACTGGAAGCACGCGTCCGCGGTATATCCCTCCGGGCTCGTCATCGTGACGTCAGCCGAGCGGTTAAGTCACGTGACGAGAATAGCTGTGCTTGGAGGCCAAGCCAAGGCTCACCTATAAAAGCAAGACTTCATCACTCATAAGAGGTACGCACAACTCTCCTCTCAAAACCCTAGATCTATTGCACTTCATCTTCTTCCACTTACTTGACCGTCGGAGTACCGTTCTGGACTCAACGGTCCAGTCCGGTGCTAACGGTTTGTTGAAGCGTGCAGGCCTAGGCGTAACTCGAGAGTGAAAGCTTCATCTCCGTCGAAGACCGTCGTCAGGAAGAGCTACCGGAGAAAGAGGGCTCCACAGTGTGCGTATTGTATGCCCCATTGGGCACCCATTACCCCAAATCCAGCACAAGTGGCTTTGTCAAAATTTGGCGTTACTTTTTGGCTCACCACTAGTGTTATTATTTTGATTTTCACAAGCCAACTATTTGCTTTACTTTGGACATGAATTTTAAAAATCAAACAGGAAGGTCTCAGCTCCTCCCAGCACAAATACACAAAGGGAAATCAGGAAATGGTCAATTAATCCGTAGAGCAATTGCTATAAGCTTCATGGTATCAATAAAAACATAAGAGCCCTCCAGAATCCAGATATGGTTCTTAGCCCATCTAATTGTATCCCTTGGCTTCTAAGCGTAAGGTCTGGGGTTCGAGTCTATGAAAAGGCTTCAAACTTTCTTTAGTTGGTAATCTATACTAGTCGGGAAAAAACGTACAACCCCATGATATCAAAAGGTTTGTGAGTTCACAAGAGCCGGTGCCCAAATATATCACAAACGAATAGTATGGTGTCTCATGAGCAGGTAGGAGGATGTGGGTACTAGCAAGCATCTCCATGGGTTAAATCCTATTATGTGTACAGTGCAGACCATGCCCCCCTCCCACCCGAGACACTCACCAAAAGGAAAAAAAGATAGAATTGCTCTTTCACTGTCCCAAAAGAATGTCCGTTTCACAATTTGGACCTGTAAAATGGTCTATATTTTTATGAAATATAGGCAATTTGTCGAGAGGTCCAAATTGTGAAAATATACAATATTTTTAGGACTTGGGTACTAGTAAATTTCTTCATTCGTTCATGTGCTAGTATGGTACAATCGCCTGAGTCGCCCCTGTATTTCTTCCTGCGCCATTTTTGCGTTATTTCAAACGCGGAACGTTATGGTGTTTAATATTTGGTTATTCATGTTCTTATTGTCTTCTAGGTGGTTTTTGTTTCTTATTTGTCTGGCATGCCTCTGGTTTTTGTGATAAAATACCTCTATATTCTTATTGGTAAAAGGGGTAAACATAACCAAACCAAACCCTTGTCTCCTCGTGTTTTCGGGTGGCCTACCTTAGTTCTTTTGTGTTTTTTGTTTCATTTCGGTATGTAAAGGGTATTTTCTTGGTAAACTGAATTCAAATTGTCCCAATATATCACTAAGGCTAGGAATAAACTACGAGGCCATAGTTTCTTGTTTGTATGTTGATCTACTTTTCAAAAACTGGATTGTTGACTCTTGATGGTTTATATTGGTATAAATTTCTCATCAATCACTTTAATCGGTCAAGTTGTCATCCAGAATATTGCATTATGAGTTTGGTGACTCTCACGTGAGTCTTATCTAGGACAAAGCGCTTGTTCTTTTTTTTTGAAATACTGTTTTGATCAGTCATCCAAGAATGAATCGGTTTTCTGTTTAGCTTAGCTCACCTTGTTTATCTCTTATCTCAGTTTATAGGTAACATTCTTCATGGCCCTTTTTACTTGCAAAATTGCGAGTTTATGCCATCTTTAGGGTCACAATAGGTCCCTTCATATGCAAAAGAACTTTGCAGTATTCCTCAGATGCCTACTGAAACTTCTCAGACCTTGCAGTGTGGGAGGCTCATGCATTGGGCTTTTTTTTTTTTTGGTCTTGATTGATTAGTTTATCACTTTTATCAAACTTCTAATTGTAACAGATGCCTTGGTCATACCTCTTTAATTTTGGAAGATAGTAGTTAAGAAATTAGAGGAGCTTAGGGGCCACAAAATGCAGTATGCAAAAGGGGAAGTTGCAGGTATAGAAGCAATGCAACTGTCAATCCTAAGGTTTTGATGCTAGAAGTCATTGCTAATCTATAGGCAGCCACCTTTTCAAACTAGATATACCTTGTGACGTTACAGACAATCATCACCTCATGGCAAGCCGCACAGGGTTCCATTGAATGGTGTTTGCCGTTTATCGGGAAGTGTGTTTTCTGTTTATAGAAGAGTATCAACATGCCAACAATGATGACCATATGCATCAGAAATTGTGGGAGAGTACTTTTATGTCTTTTATCTTGTGAGTTCGTATAGACACTGCATCATATTGACGTTCACTAGTAGGTGTGACTTCGATGGTAGCTTTACTGACTAAATATAGTGCTGAAGCTGTTCATGCTCATAGAAATTTCATGTGTTATTTTAGGGGTTGGATCGAAACCTATTAACTAAGTATACACAATGCATTTGCTTTGGATAATGTTCGAATGTGATTTCGATCTTTAAGATACATTTCCTTGTGTCTTATCTATTTTTTTGGGGTACCATTTTATTCTGCTCTTGCACAGTTGGCATTAATGAACTGATTGATTTCCTTCGTAGGATGGAAAGGTTTCACAACTCGAGCATGTTTTTATCTGAGGCAGCAAAGTCAGGTATGACCTTGCATCTTAAAACTTTAAATCCAGATAGTTTGTTTTGCTCACGGCTGGACCTGGTAACGTCTCTCTCTCTCTCTCTCTCTCTCTCTCTCTCTCTCTCTCTCTCTCTCTCTCTCAGAGAAACCCATTATCTTCTCTCTCCCTCAACGCACTCACACAACAAGTCAGCATCCCCCAACCCCAACTCTTCTCCTTCGACTTATCTCTTCCAACCATAGTTCCCGTATATTTTTGCGCGAATCAGTGAAGTTAGTCGAAACAAGGTATTTTGATTTCTTTTGCGAGCGAAGATCTACATGCTTTTAGTAGTCGAAATGAATTTTGTAGTTGATTTTTTTTTTCCTTCTTGCATTCAGAAGATTTTGATAATGCCTATCTGTGTCTTTTAGGGTTTTCCCGTGTGAAGGACTAAGGGTTGTCTGAACACATTCTTTTACACTGCTGAGGTTGCTTGAAAACCATTACTCGTTTGAAAATTTTAAATCTCAGGTTCGGGTATCCAAACGGTTCGCTGTTTGGCTCGGTTAGGGTTTCAAGATCCACTACCCGAACGGTTTTCGGTTCGGTTATGGGTACGGGTCTGGGTTCAGGTAATGGGCTCGGTTATTGAACAGAACCGCCCCATTGCCATCCCTACTAAATAGCATTGCAACAAACTTCAAACTAGTTTTGACCGGGTTGTTTCCTCATCTAACCCGCACCGGGAATCAGGTAGGGAAGAAAAAAGAGACGGCTTTGAGTTGCGCAGATTTCTCCGGTCGATCGCGATCAAGAAACGTCATCGGGAATTGGGTTTCGCAGCAAATTCTCGAGCAAACTATTTGTGGGGTTTCGAAGGGGCCTTATATATTTAGTTATGGAGGAACAACAGCGCAAGAAGAACAAGTACAGCATAATCGTCCCCACTTACAATGAGCGCCTCAACATTGCCCTCCTTGTCTATCTCGTCTTTAAACACCTACCGTACTCTCTTTCTCTCTCTCTCTCTCTCTCTCAGATTGTAATTTGCGTGTATGCTGATAGATTTTGTTGAATTCTTTTTTGGGGCTGATTTTTCATTTTGGATCTCTGAATTAGGCCACTTTGTTGCCAATTTAGGTATGAGAGTTCCTCTGTTACATAGCAATGACCACAAATTGAACATGAATTATCCGGCATAATTAGTAGTAGCATTTTGGTTTCGAATTGAAAGCCGAGGCATGCTTGTTATCGGTTGCATGAATGCAAGTAAATCATAACTAATTGAGGTGATCAAGCGTTTTTGTTTGGCTGGAAGATTTAAAATTTGGGCACAATGGTTATCATATTGGCAATTTTGGGAAGAGTTGGGCTGGAAAAAAAAATTCGCAAATTTTGTGATTGCTATTTTTCGGAATCTGCTTGAATGCCTGGCTAATTGGGATCTAACTAATTATGGTGTAAGTTTGATTTGATATTGGAAATGGAATTTCTGGCACTTGGTGGCTACAGTCTAACAGTTATACTGCTAAAATGAGATCTAGCTAGTGTGGTATTCCACATTCTGACTGCTCACAACCACAACCAGTTTCTCATGTAGCATCATTAAGACTCGGTGATGATGCACTTTGAGTGGACGTCTTCTGCTCACTGATTTATGCAACTGATCCGAATTGTATGGATGAAATAAAATTTACTACGAATCTCCCTTTGTTTAGGCATTTCAGGTTCCTTACAACCGCTTTTGTCTGGTCAGGGACGTTGATTTTGAAATGATAATAGTGGATGATGGAAGTCCAGACGGAACTCAAGATGTTGTCAAAAAGTTGCAGGAGGTGTACGGAGAAGATCGCATTGTAAGTGCCACAGATATTTTCTTTTTCTTCATTTTCTGGGACCAATGATGTTGATTCTTAGCTTCTCAGGCACCCTTACTTTTGCTTTTTGTAAATGCAGTTGTTGAGAGCTAGACCTAAGAAGCTCGGGTTAGGTATGTGCTTATTACTTTTGTTTGAATGGAGAGTGATGAGCCGGTACTTGATGTAAGTTCAATTGCAGGTACTGCGTATGTCCATGGTTTGAAGCATGCTTCGGGAAACTTTGTAGTGATCATGGATGCTGACTTATCGCACCACGTAAGTATGTTTCGTCAATGCAAGTGACATTTAGGAATAGTTGTTTTCATTATTTGGATGTATTTTTGTATTCCTTTGGAGGAAAGACTCATATTTATGGACGTGCCACACTCCCTTTCCCCTTCCAGGTTATTCATTGTGTGAAACTATTCTCAACCATCCAACCTATCACAAGATTGCTTGTTAAGGATTCTATAAGTTAGTGGTGGATTTATTTGGACAATTGAGTATTGCACTCTCATGATGTATTTTACTTACTCCATGTGGTTTTATTTAATATCTGAAGTATGACATATACTTCATTAGAGTTAGCAAAATGTCAAGGATGTAACAAGAGAGGTGGTGGGTCTTAAATTAAGGAAGATCCAAATGGAGTTTTAAATCAAGTAATCCAGCAAGTATGCTCACTTTGAATTTCTGGAGCAATTTCGCAGTCACATTTTCGTGTATCTCTTCTAGTCTTTTTGCATCCCTCCACATGAACTGCATTTTTGTTTCCATGATTCCATCTCTTTCACTGCTGTGGACCACTGGACCCAAGGTGATAACTATTTTCATTTGTTTTTCTCTGTTCTCGTGCACAGCCAAAGTACCTGCCAAGTTTAATCAAGTAAGAAAGCTTCGACTTTGTTTTTGGAGTTACATTGTATTTATCACTGTAGTAATCCCTTTTTTAATATAAGTTATGTTTGTTTGCGTAGTTGCCCCTTTCTTAATATAAGTTATGTTTGTCTGTCACTACTTCTATAGGAAGCAGATGGAGACTGGTGCTAGTATAGTTACTGGAACTCGGTATGTCAAAGATGGTGGTGTGCATGGGTGGAATCTAAAGCGCAAATTGACTAGTAGGGGAGCTAATGTCCTTGCACAGACACTTCTTTGGCCTGGTGTATCGGATTTAACTGGATCTTTCCGGTACATAAACTTCTTATGCTATTAAGCTATTTCTTTATTTGCACTTCGGAACACTTCTGAAATTGATAAGTTGTAAATTTTCTAGGCTTTACAGGAAATCTGTGCTTGAAGATGTCATAAGCACTTGTGTAAGCAAGGGATACGTTTTTCAGATGGAGATAATTGTTAGGGCTTCAAGGAAAGGATTCCATATTGAAGAGGTATTGTTAACTTTCCATTAAGTTTATGTTTCTAGCTGCCATATGTAAGAGTAGCATTGAGCTCGTATCCGGCGACTTCTTGATGGTGAGATCGACATGGACATGTAGCTTTGGTTGAGGTGTTTGCATTAAACTATTTTGGAAATTTTGCGTAAAAAAATGTGAGCTATGAAATTTTGTTTGTAGACCAAGGTCATTGTACTTCTTTACTTGCTCATATGGATAAAGCACAAAAGTGGATTGGAATCTGTTTTCTATGCTTTTGGCACATCAGTTCTTCCCTCATATGCGTAAGGATACAAATATTTCTCCTTCATAGTTTCTTCCTTGCCCAACGTTGGTCGTTGCCGACTTCATGTTGCCTGAACTTCACGTCTTTTAGGAAAATTGTAGATATTCATAGATTTGAAAGCACTGGTCAAAGTAATTTTGTGGATTATTAGGTCCAGGAAGAATTCTTGTGGATTGCATCAAGTACAATGATTACAGCAGTTGTTTTTTTGCTCTGCAATTACAGCAGTTGTTACGGCTGAATAATGTATCATCTGCAATTTCTTTTGGCAAATATCTAGGTCAATAACTGTGGACAGTGAGTGGGTAGACAGGTCGGGGGCGGTTCCAAGATTTGAACTCAGCCATGACATAAATGTAAAGAAATATAAATTACATAGCTCTTTTCAAAGGAACATATTTATATTGGTAGAAAATTAATTGGGCCTAATCTATTTTGTTTTGTTAAGCTATATTATCAACTTACTCAAAATTTAAGTGAATTTTCTTTCACTTTGGCTTTGTATGTAGTATGTACTATAATTTAGTGCCGATAATATAAAAGAAAAATCAAATTATGTGTAAAAAAAAAAAAACAAATTTTAAGTATATTCTTTTAGCCCCCCTGAAAGTATAGTGCAGCCACCCATGAAATGGGTGGCCTGGAGCCATTTGAAAATATGTAAGCATTAAGTTCGCACGATAACAGTTAATGTGGCTGAGGGAGGAATTGAGCAGTTGATGAAGCACTGACACTTCTAGAGGCTAGCGTGTCCCTGTGTCCGACACGGGGACACGACACGCAGAGGACATGGCCAAATACGTATGGGACACGCCACGTGTCGTATCCATATTACTATAATATCTATTTTACTATGTGACCATGTGATCATCAATTTATAGTAGAAAACAAACTTAAATATGTATTAAAGCTTAAATTTTTCAATTTTACAATGTATCTTTATTATGTAGATGCATAGATACATTTTCCAATGTATTTGTGAAATTTGGACCAAATCTTTACGATTCACGATTCGATTCGATTCACGATTTGGAAAAGGGTCAATTCGATTCACGATTTGACAACCTTGATTCAGAGTAATTTTTTTGAACACTATCATAAATTTGTTAGGTAAAATTTAATTATGTAAGAATATTAATGTGATTCTACAAAATTGAGTGGGGGCCCATGCCCCGGCCCAGCCCCATGTCGGTCCACCTCTGGGTGAGTGCTTAGTTTGGGAGGGGAAAAAATGCTCTGTCAAAGGCATTTGCTTCTGTACAATAACCAACAGAAGTTTTGACCAGCTGTTTAGGCGAGGTGATAAATCGAAGAGCAATTCTAGGGGCACATCTAAATTTACATCAATTCTTACATCTCTCCCACAAGTGAAGGTGAGACCCACAACACTATTTGGAGGGTCCCACCATGTCTTGTGAGAGACGATGTAAGAATGGATGTATGCTTAGCATTTTTGTAAATCGAATCTTTTGCTGTATGAATCTGCAATAATTAAGCAAATTCCTATTGGTTGCACAAAATTGTATTGATATTTGATGATATTTGACCCATGTACACTCTTAGCGAGTCTGATTTTTTGTCTGTTTGTGTGTTCAATTGATACCCTGTTAAACAGGATGTAATTACAGAAAAACTTATTTGCTGTGCCCAAATTTGAATTGTCTCCGTTTTTCTTCAAAAATGATTGTATGTTTATTCAAGTCGCAAACTTAACTTGAATGTATAAAGCCTAAACATTTCACTTGGTTTAATGTCTGTTTGCAGGTACCCATTACTTTTGTCGATAGGGTGTATGGAAGTTCAAAGCTCGGAGGATCAGAAATAGTAGAATATCTCAAGGGCCTCGTGTATCTATTGGTTACAACTTGAAATAGAATGGAGATTGTTACTCGCACAACCTTTTTTTTTTGGTCAACGTAGGGAAGATTTGTGTTGCTCTAATTGCAAATTTTGACATGACTGATCAGTCTGATCAGCAAACAATAGCTTCTTGCCTCCATGTCTTAAATTGTCGCAGTTTATTTGCTGGTACCCGTATACATGGAGTGCTTCCTCTGTTATACATGCGCGTTCTATTAGTTTGTGATATATTTGGGCACCGGCTCTTGTGTCCTTCAGATGCTTTTGATATCCACGGGATTGTTTATGAAATACTCACTGTTATGTGTTGGACTAGTAGTTGGAACTTGTGTGCTAAACTTGATTCACGATAATGATTATCCTTCTTCAGTTATTATTAGCTTGGGCTGAACATATTTTCATCTTTCACGTGAGAACCACATGCCAAAATATTTAAGTTGAATATACATTTACTCATATTAATTTCATATATGAAAGATCTTTTCAATTTGCTATGGATGTGAGTGTGATTCGTGCGGTTATGGTTGACAAGAAGTCAACCTTATGCAGTTATATCTGTGATTATTTCAGTGTGAGTTTAGTGAGTTCACTACACTTAGGGACATGGTCAAAGGCTGGAGGAGGAGTTTGGTTGCTTCTCATCACAGTAAATCAAAAGGATCTTTGTCGAACTTATATCTGATTAAGGTAAATCTGGTTCCCACATTGTATTCTAAGATTTTCATTTTGGAATTCTCCAAAAATAAAACTTGATATCCGTTGTAACTTTTAAGTCCAATTTTCTTTGCTGTCATTGTGCAATATATCTCCGTTAACGACTTTTAAATATGTGATGTAACTAGCAAAGTGATATGTAGGGATAAAAAAGATTGTTTTGTTGCAATGATTTTTATTGTTATGATCACAAGGGAAATAAAGGAAATGGTTGCACGGCATATGTTCACCAATGGAATGAGTGAGAGCATTTCCTCAAAGGTCCTTTTACAGGTTGTTCCAGTAGAAGCATTCCAAGCTATGCTTGAATTCATGTACTGTGGGGAACTAGTTAGTGAAGACACCACAATTATTGATACCTTGCTAATACAGCTTCTTCTATTGGCTGATCAATTCGGGGTTACTCTACTTCATCAGGAATGCTGCAAAACGCTTCTGGAATGCCTCTCGGAGGTAATTTAGAAACCATACTCAACACTACATATAATTGCTCAATTTAAGTCAATGCTAAATCTTCGTGTTTTACCATTCTGGGAAACTGCTAGTTGCATGACTAGAAAAAAAAGAACGAAGAAGTGCTGCGGTTTCGGACTTCCAAAAACAAAAAACAGAGAACCCTCTATAATGAACTATGATATATTGATACCTCTCATCTACGTTATCATATGCAGGGATGGAGTTCTCCTATTGGAAGAAGATCATACAACCAAGAGTTTTTCTATTACGCACTAGTTTAATGGACGAGGAAGAAGACACTTTTGGCAAAGTAATTGGTTCTTAAGGTGGGTTCTTATTTTCAAAGTTGCTTATGACAATGACTTGGGGGGTATATCAAGAAGAAATGTTGTGCTTGTACAAAAGTCATAGTGTATAAATTCCAAGAATTCAAATATTGGTTTCCCAATATGAGAAACTTGAACAAAGTATTATCATGGCACGTAAAAAGATCTGCAAAAAGGGGAAATGAGCATATGACAGAATTGGTTTTCAGCGACCTCCATTTTGTAACAGAAAGGAAAAGGAAAAGAAGTTATAGCATGATGAAGATTTATGTTTTCATATGCTGGTAAGCTATGGGTGCTGATTTAATTTAGCAATCACATCCAATCTTTGAAGGGGCTTTATGCGGCAAATCTATCCAGCCTAATTCAGGGGATTTAACGGGATCGGATGAATATCATTAACGAGTATTCTGTTCCACCCACTTTTTTGCAAAAGAGTGTCGTACAATGTGCATATTGGGACTTTTCTTATAATTGGTGTGGGTTTTGCAGCATCCAGATTTGACAGTAACATCTGAAGAAAGAGTTCTTAATGCAATCTTACTATGGTGCTTACAAGCAAAAGAGTCGTGTGGGTGGGACGTGGTGGATGAGACGATGTTAAATTTGATGCCAGAATATCTTCTTTGGGGAGCGATTCCATTCTGCTAATTTCTTGTTGCCACTTGTGCACTTTCCGCTACTTCCACATGCCTTGCTTAAGAAGGTATGTGACCCAGGGTAAAGCAGTTCCTGTGCATTTATATATTTACAACTCAATTTCCAATAAGTCTGCTCATTCCTTTTATTGCCACTCTCGTTTTTATTATGCTGTTGCAGCAGGAAACGAGTAACCTTAGTAAAAAGATTCCCACGTTTGAATTTCTGGTGAGTCAAGACCATTTATTTTATTTTTACATTTTCGATCAAAAATTTCTTCATATATGGTCTAGAATGGGTTTTCTTTCTGGTGACATCTCTTCATAAATTGTAAACAGGTGAAAGAAGCAATCTCTTAGTTAGAATTTGGGTTGGCTAATCCACAGGGTGACCAAAAGTAAGTACTATGCGTTAATAGATATCTTTGTTGCAGTCTTCCCTGTTCAATCTATCTATTGAATAGCACTCCCTCCGTCCTTTTTATTGGTCCATTTTGAGGAAGCCAATTTTTTAATGAGAAATGATGATTGCCCGTCTAAAATTTGCAGCTTTCCAAAAGTGTCCTTGTGCTTTAAATTGCTTCCTTGGAGCATTTAATTCAATTCAATAGTGAATGGTAAATTGGAAATAATTCAAGCTTTTTCCATTGTTTTTTCATTAGTGTGGGACATCATAGGATAACTGTCTTTCATAAAATGGTCCCTGGGTGTAGTATCTTAAACTTTTAATTGACGCCTGATTTATTATCCTCGTAGAAGATACAACTGTCTGGTTGCTTGGGCATAAGCGATGAAGAGAACATGAGCTCAAGGGCCTAATCAGTCATGGATCAAATAAAGAACTTAAATGCTGATTTAGTTTTTCCATCTATCTTAGTCCTGAGGCAACACTCGGGTTTCTGTTTTCAATTGAGATTAATAGCCTTGATACATTTATCAAGTTTTAGCCATTCGTCTGCAACGCTACATCGTAGAATCTAATCTCTCTTGGAGTATGGTATATCTTTGTTTGCAGTTAGTAATGATTCATCTTTTTGTTTTGATTCCCGTTAAAGAGCTTATTTTAGTCAACAAAGAGCTATATGTAGAGATTGTTTTCAAGTAAAGTGACGTCATGCCACATTGAGACAAGAAGTTTCTTTAGAAGTTACGAGACTTGCAACTTTGTCCACTGTGAAGAGAGACACTTTTATCTGTCTCTTTATAGTTGGACCCTCTGTTATATTTCTTTCTTCTGAGGGATTTCTAAGTCAAAAGGAGACTGTTCGCTTTGGAATAAATGTTCTACCATTTTGTGTTTATGGACATTCTTCGCAGTGCAAGATTCCAGCACCGGCGATCTAGTTTTAAGTAGCTGCAATACATACGCAATGGGGACAGCAATGGAGTTTTGTACTTCTCTGGCACATCATATGGGGAACATCCATGGGTAAATCCTGTTCTCTCCAAGGTAACTTATTGCTATCCCATTTTCTCTTAATTTGCAATCACTGAATTCGTATCTTATTATTCTTTTAACTTCTGCGGTTTAGAGAATTTCTATCAGCGCTAGCAGTCCCATTTCAAGATATACCGACCCAAAGGTTTTGGTATCAAGGACTTACCAGGTATGTTTGTTTGACAAATTAAATCCTTGTGAAAAGTTCCATATTGAGCCTTCCGGGAAGCTAAGTGAGGTTGATTTATTGTGCGTCAGGGAACATCCTATGCTGGACCTAGGATTGAGGATGGAAGAAACGATGTGTGGTGGATGATCGACATTGGCCAAGATCACCAGGTATTGATTTTTATTTTTTATTTTTTATTTTGGTTTTTGCCGTCATCTCTCTCTCTCTCTCTCTCCTGATTTCATGAAAAGTAAGAAGCATACACCTGTGTCTGAACCCTGCACCAGCCATAAGTATGGCCAGGATATTCTGTACAGCACTTGCATCTTCCTATAGTTCGACTAAATAATAGTCAATCTTAACTTCCAGGGGATAGCTATTATGTATTCATTCTGCCTGTTTTGTCATATTCTGACTAATGAAAGCAAATGTAGTGATCAAAAACTACCTTCAGATGAATGGTAGGCATCTTGTAACTCTTGTTCATGAATTACCAGATGCAGTTCTTGATGTGCCTGTATAAATAATTGCGTGGTTTTCCCCTCATTATCTATTTGACCTAAATGGCTTGTTTGATGGATGCAGCTTATGTGCAACTACTATACCTTGAGGCAGGATGGATCGAGGGCCTACATAAGATGTTGGAAATTTCAGGTAAATATAGACTACGCCAGTTTGGTCATATCTACCGTAGATTTGTAGATTCAGTAGTTAAGAAAGTTGATAGAATAGATTTGGGTAGTAACGCTACAGGGAGAGGAAGACTCAAATTTACTTTAGATGTTGTACTGTTGTAGTGCACAAGGATATAAGTATTTTAAATCTTAGTGCACATATAGTCCTTGATAGAGCTTATTGGGAAAATAAAAAATAAAAAATTTCACGTATTTGACCCAATTTGGTTGGGACATATGGCTCAGCTTGGTTTGTTTTGGTTATGGTACTCAACTGCCATTTTTGCTTCCTCTGCCCTCTCTAAATCAGATTACAACTATTGATTTCATTCCAGGGTTCTTTGGATGGGAAGACTTGGACCGACTTAAGGGTGCATGAGAATGACCCGACAATGTGCAAACCTGGCCAGTTTGCTTCGTGGCCTGTAGTAGGTCCCAGTGCTCTGCTTCCCTTCAGATTCTTTAGGGTTGTCTTGACTGCTCCCACAAGTCACAACGGATGATTCTAATCCATGGAACTTCTACTGATTGACAGATCTATGGAGACGGAACAGCATCATCTAAAGACTGCTTTAAGATGTTCAATCCCGTTGATCATACTACCTTCAATGTATGTAGGTCACATTGAGAAGGTACTTGAAAAATTCTTCTGCTGTACTCAACTCAATTCAATTAATTATGTTTCTCGTTTTGGGTTTCAGTTAGTTCTCAATGATTGGTCTGCTGCATTCTTCTCGATGTTCAGTATGAGCACTCACCAGCTCGATGAACTACTTTCAAAGACCTCGGTTTCTGACAAATTAGTATCCATGGCGGACTATATGAATGGCTATCTAATGGAGAGGACTAATAGATATGGGAAGGAGGAGGTACTTGAGCTTGGAATGCAGGAGATTCGCACATATTTCAGGTTATTCATGTTATCCTCAGTATTGTTAATGTTTTTGTTCTGTTCTAGAATAAAAAAGAGTAGTAGACAAATTGTTTCCAGTATGCCCCTATGATACTTTTTCATGGGCTAACCATCCTTGGATGTTTATAGTAACTTTTATTTGTCAATTTTCCTCATAATTCGATTGTTTGCGTAGTTAATTATCTAGGTACGGCGTTCCTTTGTGAGAAAAGCTTGCTACGGAAGTTAGATGCACTTCTTCAAACGTCTATCACAGTGCAATTTTATTTATATACACTTTAAAGGCGGGTGAACGATATCATTTCTCAAAGTGGGTCTTGCTACCGATTTATAACTCATGTTCTCTTTAACTGCTAAAACAAACAGAGCCTTAAATTTTTATCCACCTTACTGTTTAATTTAAATAGTTAACTTTACAGAGGAAAAGAATATAAGTTCATTTCGTGAATGAAAGAAGGAAGAAAAGAAGGTAGCTTTCAGGAAAAAAAGGTATACGGAAAAAATTGTAAATAAGGAATTGGACGAAGGGAGCACAGACAAACAGGGCACCAACCATCCAGGATTTATGTGGAAGATACGGAATCCCAATTACAAGAAAGACAGTAGAAATACCTTTGTTTTTGTCCATATAATACTATGTTTTCTTCCTATAGCTCGACTAAATAATAGTCAATCTTAACTTCCAGGGGATAGCTATTATGTATTCATTCTGCCTGTTTTGTCATATTCTGACTAATGAAAGCAAATGTAGTGATCAAAAACTACCTTCAGATGAATGGTAGGCATCTTGTAACTCTTGTTCATGAATTACCAGATGCAGTTCTTGATGTGCCCGTATAAATAATTGCGTGGTTTTCCCCTCATTATCTATTTGACCTAAATGGCTTGTTTGATGGATGCAGCTTATGTGCAACTACTATACCTTGAGGCAGGATGGATCGAGGGCCTACATAAGATGTTGGAAATTTCAGGTAAATATAGACTACGGCAGTTTGGTCATATCTACCGTAGATTTGTAGATTCAGTAGTTAAGAAAGTTGATAGAATAGATTTGGGTAGTAACGCTACAGGGAGAGGAAGACTCAAATTTACTTTAGATGTTGTAGTGCACAAGGATATAAGTATTTTAAATCTTAGTGCACAAATAGTCCTTGTTAGAGCTTATTGGGAAAATAAAAAATTTCACGTAGCCGACCCAATTTGGTTGGGACATAAGACTCAGCTTGGTTTGTTTTGGTTATGGTACTCAACTGCCATTTTTTTTTCCTCTGCCCTCTAAATCAGATTACAACTATTGATTTCATTCCAGGGTTCTTTGGATGGGAAGACTTGGACCGACTTAAGGGTGCATGAGAATGACCCGACAATGTGCAAACCTGGCCAGTTTGCTTCGTGGCCTGTAGTAGGTTCCAGTGCTCTGCTTCCCTTCAGATTCTTTAGGGCTGTCTTGACTGCTCCCACAAGTCACAACGGATGATTCTAATCCATGGAACTTCTACTGATTGACAGATCTATGGAGACGGAACAGCATCGTCTAAAGACTGCTTTAAGATGTTCAATCCCGTTGATCATACTACCTTCAATGTATGTAGGTCACATTGAGATGGAACTTGAAAAATTCTTCTGCTGTACTCAACTCAATTCAAGTAATTATGTTTCTCGTTTTGGGTTTCAGTTAGTTCTCAATGATTGATCTGCTGCATTCTTCTCGATGTTCAGTATGAGCACTCACACATTCAAAGACCTCGGTTTCTGACAAATTAGTAGCCATAGAGGACTATATGAATGGCTATCTAATGGAGAGGACTAATAGATATGGGAAGGAGGAGGTACTTGAGCTTGGAATGCAGGAGATTCGCACATATTTCAGGTTATTCATGTTATCCTCAGTACTGTTAATGTTTTTGTTCTGTTCTAGAATAAAAAAGAGTAGTAGACAAATTGTTTCCAGTATGCCCCTATGATACTTTTTCATGGGCTAACCATCCTTGGATGTTTATAGTAACTTTTATTTGTCAATTTTCCTCATAATTCGATTGTTTGCGTAGTTAATTATCTAGGTACGGCGTTCCTTTGTGAGAAAAGCTTGGTACGGAAGTTAGATGCACTTCTTCTAACGTCTATCGCAGTGCAATTTTATTTATACACACTTAAAAGGCGGGTGAACGATATCATTTCTCAAAGTGGGTCTTGCTACCGATTTATAACTCATGTTGTCTTTAACTGCTAAAACAAACAGACCCTTAAATTTTTATCCACTTTACTGTTTAATTTAAATAGTTAGCTTTACAGAGGAAAAGAAGTAATAGAAGTTCATTTCGTGAATGAAAGAAGGAAGAAAAGAAGGTAGATTTCAGAAAAAAATGTATAAGAAAAAAATTGTTAATAAAGAATTGGACGAAGGGAGCACAGACGAACAGGGCACCAACCATCCAGGAATTATATGGAAGATACGGAATCCCAATTACAAGAAAGACAGTAGAAATACCTTTGTTTTTGTCCATATAATACTATGTTTACCACATTTGAATGCCACGTACGTTTTGGGTACTATGTAATGTGGCGGTCACAATGGTATTGTTCTTTGATAATTCTCGCAAGTTCTCACAGATATTTGTAACACCACTCAAATCAATCACAACACCACAACAAAACTCACTCGTTCATTTCTCAAACCTCCCATTAATCTACCCCACTCTCTCGGTCAAGCTTATCTTCACCATGATGAACTGAAGCAAAACTCAGGAGCTCTCTATCGCGTTCGAATATGACCATGTCTTGTTCACCCAAATAAACCCGTGCTTCAATTCCATCGCCCTCTTTTGTATCCATTAGAATAACTGTATTCAAGAATATCGAATGTGGATCGGGTACTGATCCAATGCAAGACGCCCATGCAGGCTTTCCCCATCCGAA
The DNA here is from genome assembly GCA_963854785.1 of Vaccinium vitis-idaea. Taxonomy (NCBI): domain Eukaryota; kingdom Viridiplantae; phylum Streptophyta; class Magnoliopsida; order Ericales; family Ericaceae; genus Vaccinium; species Vaccinium vitis-idaea. The sequence goes on from OY978219.1 coordinate 15,948,666, forward strand.
ATCAACAGTGTAAAGGCCCAAGTTGGACCAACTTGGGAACCCCAAACATTTGGCTTCTTTGTCGGCATCTTGACCTTTAAGAGCCTCAAGATACTTGATAAACCCGAATTCACTTTCTAGCTGTTTAACAAATTTTGCATCGACTTTGTTGTTCGCTCTCTTGATCTTGCCTACCAATTGATGCAACTCTGTGACACACTCATCCTTCCATTGAGCCGATGCCGACCATGAGAAATTCCCTATGCACGACTCTGGCTTTTGGACCACAGATAAAGCAAACAAGTAGCGGGAAAGGATTTCCATATGAGAGCGGTCACAGATTGAACACGAGTAGGGATGTCACTGTCGCAAGAGTTAGAGGCTTTGGCCTTGAGAATGGATAAGGATTTAGAATCAAATGTAAATTGCCTCGTTATACACTTAACTTTTTTGAAAAACAGGCTTACCATCTTCGACATGTTCTCGTCCAGCGTCGAATCATTTTGTGGAAACAAAGAAGACGAAATAAAGCTGGGAAGCAGAGATTCTGTTTCAGAGAGATTCTGTTTCAGACCCAGAAGCAATGGCAGGCCAACATCTGAGGGAGGTGCTAATTGATGTTGCGTCTTCTTATTATGTGCGAAACAAGTACGCTGCAATGCCACCACATTCGAATACGTTTACTTGGAACATGCATATATGGCACCCTGAATCCACTTCGTTCCATCTGGCTTCACACGGAAGGAATTTTTGAAGGAGCACAAGATTAGGTTGCTTGAGAAAATCCTCAGTCATTTGGGCCTTCATCCGGGTCTCTGTGAAATAAGCTCCCTCATCGTTGCAATTGATGGTGAGTTTGTCTTTTACTTTTCCCCCGAATGGGTAAAAATGTGATAAAGTTTTCGACAAGAACTCTTTCAGAAGTTGTACTAACTCCGGGCCTTGAATATCCTATGAGACAACTTATTGACATCAATTGCTTGATGTTGATATTGCAATATTTTTGTCAACCCAACCCATCAACAACAATATCAATATCCTTTCCACAAGAGCTGAACACATGATTTCAATGTACCACAGTACTACACCACCAAGTTGGTGTACTGTAGAATCTGGTTACAGCAAATTTGTTCGAGCATACAACGAAGCCCGATCTTCTGTCTACGTTAATAGACAGAATAGCGAGCCAAAATTAAATCAGAAGAACCAAGGTACTGTTAATCTGTCTGTTTCTGTAGAATAACAGAACAACAGTACAAGAAAGCAACTAATTAGAGAGAGGGAAAGTTTTTGGATTTTCTTTGTATTTCCTCTAGTTCCTAAATACAAAAAGGAGGTTCTAAAAGGTATTTTCAAGTGTGAAGCCAACAATGTTGATCTTAGAACTAAGGTAATATTTCTCTCACGGATTTCCCTAGGCTAATATGCATTTTTTCTATAGTTTGTCGTTATATTTCATAGGACTTATTAGATTGTTAACCACCAACTCATCTAAAATCTTAAGCTATTAGATAGATGGGTAAACGATTGTTAATTATCACCAACTCATCTAAAAGCTTAAGCTGTTAGATAGAGGGGTAAGCGATTGCCCGCATATTCAGGCAAAAAATGCGCTATTACAAATATCTTTTGTGTTCTTGTGTAACACACAATAAGTTTTAGATAATTTTGGCCTAACGCAAAGGTAAGTATGTGAAGTTACTATAATTATGATAACAACGGCAAGCCCCACCATATTTCCACGTGTTTTTGTAATTCATTTTGACCGATATTGCAACATCTACGCAAGCAAATCAAGTGGTAGATGAAATTAATTCATAGGCTAGTACTGCATCGAGAGGTCTTATAGAAAACATTCTCTAACGTGGGTCCGTATGTCAAGAGACAACATTCATCGTCGCAAATGCTCTCTACTTCAAAGGAATTTGGGACTCAGACTACAAGTTTGATGTAGAGAGGACTACAAATAGAAAATTTTATCTTCTCAATGGGAGCAGTATTTCAGTTCCGATGATGACTAGTAGTAAAAGATACTATTGTGAATCGTTTGATGGATTCAAGGTCCTTAAAATTCCATACCAAAGTGGGAAATGTAACAATTTCTCTATGTATTTTTTTCTTCCGGATGAGCAAGATGGCTTGCAAAATCTTACTGGAAAGTTCAATTCCAATTCCGGTTTTCTAAATGAGGAGTACTTCGAGTTAACGAAAAAGGAGCTTGACGAATTTTGGATCCCGAAATTTAAATTCTTGTTCAATTTCGATGTTTTTGAGGTCATGGACGACATGGGGGAATCCTTGTCTTTAATTAAGAATCCGAGAGACTTGTCAGAGATGATTCACAATTCTGAGAATGTCCCATTCTTTATCTCAAACATGTTTCAGAAAGCTTATATTGAGGTAGATGAGAAGGGCACGGAGGCTGTAGCCATTACCAGGTTTCGTATGGCACCAGGTGCATGCCGTTGGCCAAAAATCAAGAGTTCCAGCTTCATGGCAGATCATTCTTTTGTATTCATGATCAGGGAAGAGCGATCAGGTTTAGTTTTTTTTTGTCGGAGTAGTAGTCAATCAAATCTAGGAGATTGACTAGTTTCTTGTCCTTAGAACCTCTATGGTTATTGTCTCTTTAGTCTGAGTTATCTGTGTGTTTTGAATAACTCGAGTTTTGATATATTAAATTTTAAACTTCATGGTTGAAATTTTCTTTATAATAACTCTTATATCCACTTCAGAGCTCTGTGATCACAAAAAATCCTTTCAAATCCCGGTTTGTTATTCATCAGTGTTTAGCTTGACTCCGGCTGAATGAGGGGGACACCAAGATATTGGTGTATGAGTATAGCCATTGGAGAGAGGAGCTTTGAATGCCTCTGAGATTTCAAAAGCATAGGCAAGGATATTTCTCAAACTGTGATTAGGATCAACTTCCATATCATCAAAGTTTTTTTTGTTACAATCTTTCCAAATTTTCCAAAGAATGACCCCAAATAAAGTTTTGCGAGAAATATCATTGCCTAGACCAAATCTTCCTTTCTTTTTGAGGTAGGAAGTGATCCAACCTTGCACGGAACATTCAAGGCTATTCACTCTCGTATGGCTATTAGGAACAAGAAGCTAGATGGCTTTGGCTTTTTCACATTCTTTGAAAAGGTGCATACTATTCTCATTGGTTGATCCACATCTAGGAGCCGGATGTAGCCATTGCCCTGATTTAGAAATTCGGGTATCATACCATCCGGATATGATATCCTCAGATATCTATATCCCATTGCAAGGGGATAAATTTTAGATACAATCATCCCCATTCTCTAGATCTAATCCAGGCTTCCCATTACCAAAAATACCCCTCAAGACATCTCTCTGTCTTCCTAGTTTTTGGGTTGTCTCATCTTCCATCTTTCTCTCCCTCAAAATGCCATGTTTGAACACTTCTCTTTCGACCCGATCATGACAACGAACCCATAAAAAACAGAGAAAATGACTGGCCGCCCCCACTTTTTGTGGGGGCTTTCCTCCAAACCCCTTTTTGTCTTTCCCTCCGAAATAAACCCTATGCACGCGCGTGGGAGGACTTCTCGTCTGACGCATGCATGCCGCGTCATGTCACCTGCCATTACCTTTTTTATTGCTCCGTAACTCACAGCTACCATTTACTCTTTACTGACAATCTTCTCTCTCTCTCTCTCTCTCTCTCTCTCTCTCTCTCTCTCTCTTCTTTTCATTTTTAAAACTTTAAATTTTTATAACTTTTAATTTACATGTCCGATTTTGGAAAAAATATATATATTTAAAACCCATTCGACGAGATCTATTAAACAAGACCCATATTGGATATAAAATTATGCCAAAAAAAAAAGTATTTTTTGGAGTGATTTGAGGGGTGTGAATTATGCATTTGAGGAGTGTGAATTCTTTCATTGAGTAGATTTTAAATACATTTTTTTTTTTAAAATGTGCACCCCAAATGCACACCACCCTAAGGTGGCAAATGAAGATAAGCCCAATGTGAGGCTCACCCAAAAAATGGGAATCTCCTCATTTGACACCTCTGGGAGGTGTGTATTTGGGGTGCAAATGTGGTGTACCCATAGCATTGTTGGGTAAAAAAGCAATCACGAAAATGACAGATGTGACATGTTTTACTAGTACCTACTAACCTACTAGCTACGTACTTTATGCATCATTTGGCTAGTAATCTATTAGTATGCACCATTTGACTAGTAGAGAGGGACAGAATAAAAAAAAAAAAAGGCATTGTCAAATCCTGAGAGGAGAGAGAAAAGGTACTGCCCATGTACAGAAAAATAGATGATGCACGCCTATTGTACGTTGTTTTACAGAAAAACAAAGTAAAACGGGCGCGCTTGGGAAAAGGGGGTTAGGCGGGTTGGGAAAGGGGTTAAGCGGGATAGATTTGACGCGTGGTGGGTTTGGATAGGAGAGATGCCACAAAAGAGGGGCGGCCCGTCAGAACCTCAAAAAACATTAAGCTTTGTATCTTCCATTTGAACAACACAAATTTCAAAAAAAAAAAAAATTCAAACCCTCCAAGCATGACTACCAACGGACAATCTTTGCATTGTTTTGATTGGTTTTCCGTTCCAAATTACAACCAACAGATTTCAGTACATGACCAACAGATCTCCAATTCAACAACTTTTTTCAGCACACAAATTTCAAGAAACACAAGAACTTAATTATATTACTCTCATTTTTTTTTTCAATGTATTTTCTAGGTTATTGCCAAGGCTACTTTTACACAATTTTTACTCTCTCTTTACGGGTAATATATTAGGCGGTGTTGTTGGGGTGGGTTGGTTGGGGGTGACCCTAACATTATTGTTGAGATCACATAACGTTCGTCCGTATGCCGAGACTTCACACCAACTAAACAATAGAATTTTTATGTTTCATAGGTTGAGTTGATTTCGTTTTCCTTATTTTGATTACTTGAAGTGCTAGTCTTTTGGAATCCTAAATTTGTAAGATTCGTATCTATCTTTTGTATTTCTATAATAAAAGCGGCTCTTTAAGCAGGTCATGTTCTTGTGCACTTATTTCATGTGCCCAATAATTTGGTGTCACTATATTTTTGGGGTGCTGGACTAGCTGAATCTTCAATACCCTCTTCACTACCAATCCCCTCCAACCTAATAACGTGCATCAAACGAGGCCTCAAATCGTAACCCCTCTAAGACGCAATCGGGTCCATCTAGAAAGCAAATAGTACTACAAGTGACTGATAAGTTCACAAAAGTTTCTTGTAAAGCTATAGAAATTGTCACTGTCAATGTTCTACTAGTGAATTGCCCATTCTTCACGCTTGAATCGCTTTCTAAGATATTTCATTTGAAGTGAAAATTGAAAAGGGAGAAGATAATGCAAAAGAAGAAGATAACAAACTAAATAAAATTAAGTATGAACAAATTAATTTTATTTTATTTCTTTTTGAAATTGGTTGGAGAAAGTTTACAAACACCTCTAAACTCTATCAAACTAGACAATTAATTGTTCATTTTTCTCTTGTAAAGTCCAATAGATCATATGCACATCCTTTTAGAGTTGGCTTGTTGAGTTTGTAATTTTTCAGTAATCTGAGAACAACTTTATTCAACTGCCTCACATGTTGGGGAAGCAGTATCATCTATAAATTAGTTAAACATGTTTTGTAATCCTCATTTAATTTAAAACTTTCTTTAATACTCCCTCGGGCCTATAAAAATGTCCATTTTTACTATTCACATAGCTCATAGTTTTTATAACAATAAAAAATATTTTCTAAAAAATAATATGAATTCTAACAGTAACAGTATAGACAATTGCTTGAGAGGTGTGAATACTAAAATGAACAATATTTATTGGACAGAGAGAGTATATAGTAGTGGTTGGGGAGGGTTTCCCCCAAGCTCAAATCCGGATACATCAAACATGGGCAGAATAACATTTTGCCCCGTTTGGCCATTCAGTTGTATGGAAAAAATGAGAAAACCTATTTTCTTTTACTAACTTTTTTCGTGTTCAACTAACAAGAAAGTTGTGAAACCTATAACTTCATGCAAAGTTCCTGAAAAAAAAAAAAAAAATTTGCTGCAAATGTTTTTGATAAATTTCCTTTTTCTTTATCTCACCCCACTTATCTCCCCAAAGATTTACCATGTGACATTCCCAACAACTGCAAGTGAAAGTACTCCGTTCTTGTCAATAGACAGTCAGGGCTATTGTCTCATTTTGAATGATTTGGACCCTGTAGAAAATTTGCAAAATGCTATCGGCCTGACCCTGATCCATGTTTGATAACTACTCCCTCTGTCCCTTTTTAAGTGATCACTATTAAAATATGTGTTCATTGAGTACTTTATTTTGGTGCAAAAAACATAATTCTTTATATAATTTTTAAATTTTTTAATACCAAATTAAAGTGCTCAATTAATTTGGTGCAAAAAAAGAATTTAAAAACATGCTACAGAAATGCATTTTCTAGCAGCTACAAAAATACACGTTTCTTAAAGGTGTCATTTAAAAAGGGACGGAGGGAGTAGTGTAGTATGGGGCATTGAACTATAATCATTCAGAACAAACATGGTCATAACAATTCCTAAACGTACAATTTGTATCCTCAACCTAACAACCAACGTGAACTCCAATATTAATCTCTCCTAACTACCAATTATTGTTTCATACCAACCCCCTCCAACCTATTGTTGGAAAATATTATTAAAATATAATATTTTAATTAGGTTTGAATGTCAATTGATTGATATAAAGTCGAGTATTTCCAGGGTCACCTGTTCAACGTAGACGGACGCGTCTATTATGAACAGTTGTACTCCTTCATTTCCAAATAGTCACCAGGTAGTCTATATACATTGCATGCTTCATTCATTTTTTAAGTGTTGATTTTTCTACACTTTCATTGAGTCAGAATCTTTTCATTGGAGAGAGTACAAACACAAGTTTAGTTCAACAGACCCACCGATTTCGATCAAGTAGTGCTGGAAGATAGACGTTCATGCAAACTGTAAGCACCGTAGCGGAGGCAAATCTATCTTAAGTTTAAGTACAAAGTGTAACACTCGCCTTGATCACCATTTTGTTCTATTGATTTTCAGGTTTCGCGTTTCAATTTTATTGCATTCGTATTTTCGGTTTATTGCATTCGTATTTTCGATTTTATCACAAAAGTAAAGATATTTTCCAACACCAATAACATGTATCAAACGAGGCCTCAAGGTCCTAACCCCTTCGAGAAGCAATTGGGTCCATCTATGTACGTAACAAATACCACAAGTGACTGACAAGTTAATGGTAGTTTCTTGGAAAGCTACACAAATTAATTGCACCGTCAATTTCCTACTAGTGAATTGCTTATACTTCACGCTTGAATCGCTTACAAGATGTTCATTTTCCTTTTGTAAAAGTCCAATATGTCATATGCACATCCATATCGAATTGGCTTGTTGAGTTTGAAAATTTTCCGAAATTCGAGAGCAACTTTGTTCTGCTGCCTCTCACATGTTGGGTTAGTAATATGCTACTAGCATCATCTATTGGTTTGTTATTGATTAGTTAAACAAGTTATAAAATTCTTTCATATGAATTATTCTTTAATATTCCCTCTGTCCCATAAAGAATATTCTTTTTTCACTATTCATATCTCTTATAAAAATTGGCTACGTGTGTTTTTTTTTTTTTTTTTCCCTCTTATCGATCTGACCTTGAACTTTTCAAAATCATAAAACATATTCTGAATTACAAATATAGACAATTTCTTGAGAGATGTAAATAGTAAATGAATAATCTTTATGGGATGGGGGTATATAGCAGCGATTAGGGAAGGTTCCCTCAAGCTCAAATCCGGCACATGGGAGTATAAACAGCTTCCCCACGACACAGAGCTCCCGCATATGCGGGGTCTGGGAAAGGGTTGCTGGACACGACCTTCTCTCTACAAGCTAGCCTACTTGGATTAACTCTGGTCCATACATATAATCAAGCAAAACAAACATAGGGTTACATCAATGCTGTACGATCTCCCACCACAGTGTCAAATTTCAATACTATCAATTCTCTCCGTCTTGCGCACGCCTCAAACGGGCCTAAAGTCTTAGACCCTTACGGTCCGTTTGGATGCCGGATTTGATTTTGGGTGGATTTGTAATGAGGGTGAATTTGAGGGTGGATTTGACATGAGGGTGGATTTGTAATGAGGGTGGGTCCACCTCCTAAGAAGGGTGGATTTGCATATGAGGTGTTTAGATGATTTTTTTAGAAGGGAGATTTGGAGGGTGGATTTGATTGGATAATATGACAAATGACTGAATTACCCCCATTTATTAATTTAATAAACAAAATGAATTAATTTGTTTATAATTAGAATAAATACGTAATACTAACAATAAATACACAAAAAATACATTATTATATCTAAACTATATTAGATGTTAAAAAATATTAAGAAAAAAATTATAAAATTAATGAGAAAGTGAAAAAAAATTAAAGTAAAACCCTTCAATTTAATTATTCTAAGTGGTCTAAGAGAAAAACAATTTTCTATCTTTTTTTTCACAAAAAAGTAGATGTTAATTGGATACAATTTCTGAGTAGTCTTGCATTTAATTATTCTAACTTTTTTTCAACAATTTAACATTTTGCACTCAAAATGGTTTGCTGGGCCAAAAAAAAAAAAAGGACCACAGATGTGGCCCAAAATGGTGGGCCGGAAGGATGAGCGGCAGTCCACCCGGTTGACCGTGTGGCAGTCCGGCAGGTTAAAGAATTGTCGGAAAACTCCATTGTTAGGCCGGAAAACTCCATTGTTAGGCCGGAAAACTCCATTTTTTACGAATCCAAGCTCTGGATCACACAAATTACTTACTAAAAATCTAATATACAAACATATTTATACGTTTTTGTTTCAATCTGGTTCAGGAACAAAGTACTTGTAAGACATCTTACCAGTTTGCATTTCAATCACGAGCAATATGCATCGGCATCTCTCTGAGTCCTAAAATCAGAAATAGAAAGGAGAAAAAATAAATCTACTCATACGCGTAGGAGAGGGTGGATTTAGAGGGGTAAAATCGTACCAAAAACGTCCAAATACACCCGGATTTGTCAACGACAGGGGTCACCCTGTCGTTCGCAAATCACCCCTGAGGTGGATTTACAATCCAAACAGTAAACAAATCCGGGGGAGAGAATTGCATTCCAAACGCCGGATTAAGGGGAGGGACCTGGATAACAAATCAGGGGCTTGGCATATCCGGGTGCAAATCCGGCATCCAAACAGGGCCTTAAGGTATTTATGGAGAAAATACTGGCACAAGTTACTGATGAGTGATGATACACATTACACATCCATTAAAAGAGTGTACCATATTCACCTATTGTATGGTTCGGATTGTGTCACCTCATCGGCAATCGTAATGTTTTTTAGTTCTTCGTAACTTTTCAGCAATATGATTCAAAACATTTTGGTGTGTCTCGTAACTTTTATAAAAAAAAATCGTAACTTTTATAAAAATAAAAAAAAAATCGTATCTTTTATAGAGATGTGCATCATACACACTCAAATAAGGAGTGTGTATTGTAACATTTTCTCACAATTTATATTGCTTATGTATATATGTTCACGTGTACATGTATATATATATAGGTACACAAATTCCAACTGAAAACCCAATTTATAATACCACTTGTAGCCAGAGCCAGTTTATTGCCCTTTCAATTTATGTCCCTAAAAGTTAGAACTTTGATTTGTTTATGCTATTCGTGCGATAATATTATACAGTAATAAGCTTCAACATTGTGCTCCATTGTTGTGCTACGTACTAATTAGCATATAAATATTCTTATAAAAGAATTTCCAAAAATAAAACTGAAAAAGATGTTACTCTACAATGGAATACAGTTGTCTCAAATGGAGAAGAATTTGGGTACGGTGTGATACCCTCTCGGCACATCCGGGCCATCTCATAATGTAATAGACGGTCCGGATTGAAAGTGCCGTACGTCCGAATTTTAAAAAAAATTATAGAAAAGAAAAGAAATGGTGTGTTTTATTCCGTACCGTCAGATACATTTTTCGATGGTTTGGATGTGCCGAAAAGTTACACATCACCCATACCCTATCTGCACCCATAATTTTCTCCTCAAAATTGGGTATTTGTTCATTCGAGATGCTCTTACGCCACTTGCTCTTGAAAGGGCAACTTAGGAAATTGAAAGGGCAACTTAGGAAAATGAAAGAGCTCGTAACATTTGCCTATGGATTTTTGCACTAAATTCCACATAAAATATCTCCAAGTAATGGTAAAGATCTAAATCTGGACGTGATGTGACATGGCATCATGAATAACAGGTCCTCATTTTCCCAAAGTAAATGAAGTGTTCATTGGTTGTGTTTGGTTTGGTTTTGAGTTTTGGTTTTTGTAATGATTAGAGGGATAAATATGTATAATAATTAAAAAATAGGTATTAATGATTGGCGAGAGATAGAGAGAAAAATAAAAATAATATTTAAAAATATGGGTAATAATTGAATAATAATTGAGAAAACCAGTTTTTGAAAACCAAACCAAACAAGGCCATATATGAGTCTTACTCTTTGTTGGAAATTCGGTCTTTAAAATGTGTTGATGGCGTCATCTCTATAGAAACTCTGGAACAATCAATCACATTCGAGGCACGTTGAAACAACGCTTTCCTAAAGACAGTATTTGCCCTCACCAAATGATGTGCACCGGGTTAACAGCAAATCCGTATTCAAGATATAATGAAACCAAACTCTAGGCTCTTTCTGATTGCGTTTGCACAAATAAAAACAGACAAAATATCTTCTAAATGAAAATAAGAGAACCAAAAACTGATAATCTATTTCTGCAAAATAATATAATATCAGTATGCCTAAAATTCTAACAATTCCTACACCATCTCTATCTCCAACCAAATACAGTTTCAAACGCCTCTTCACTACCAATCCCCTCCAACCTATAACGTGCATCAAACGAGGCCTCAAATCTTAACCCCTCTAAGACGCAATCGGGTCCATCTAGGAAGCAAATAGTACTACAAGTGACTAATAAGTTCACAAAAGTTTCTCAGAAAGCTATAGAAATTGTCACTGTCAATATTCTACTAGTGAATTGCCCATTCTTCACGCTTGAATCGCTTTCTAAGATATTTCATTTGAAGTGAAAATTGAAAAGGGAGAAGATAATGCAAAAGAAGAAGATAACAAACTAAATAAAATTAAGTATGAACAAATTAATTTAAATAAACATGTTTTGTAATCCTCATTTAATTTAAAATTTTCTTTAATACTCCCTCGGTCCCATAAAAAATATCCAGTTTTACTATTCACATCTATCATAATTTTTATAACCATGAAAAATTAATATGAATGACAACAGTATAGGCAATTGCATGAGAGATGTGAATATTATAATGAACAATATTTATGGGAAAGAGAGTATATAGTAGCAGTTGGGGAGGGTTCCCCCAAGCTCAAATCCGGATACATCATACATGGGTAGAATAGCACTTAGCCCGGTTTGGCCATTTAGTTCTATGGAAAAGGATGAGGAAACTTATTTTTTTGTACTAACTTTTTTCGTGTTCAGCTAACAAGAAAGTTGTGATTGTGAAATCCATAAATTCAACTTTTGAGCGAAGTTCCTCCAAATGTTTTTGATAAATTTCATGTTTCTTTTTCTTTATCTCACCCCTCTTATCTCCCTAAAGGATTTACCATGTAACATTCCCAACAACGGAAACTAGAGAATTCAGTTTTTGCCACTAGGGTTAGGGCTACCCTAAGCTAAAGCAAGCAAGGTGGCCAACTTAAGCTCCCAAATTTTGGCAAAAAATTAGGGCCCCGGATAGGTACACTCAGGTATGTAATATATATTTATTATCTTGCTTATACGAATAATGAGCCTGCTAGCCAAGTAGAAAAAGCTTACTTTTCCTATCCAATGAATAGGTACATGATTCAATTCCTTGGACCTCCCTTTCCTTCTTCATAAGAATTTTTTTTTTCCTTTCAGAAACTCATAGTTCCGAAGGGATATTTTTTTGATTGGTGCAAAATATAATAAAACCAAAAACTAGTTTTAATCAAACAACGAAATGAATCATGGAAAAAAAACAAAATATGGGGACTATCATTTTGTGGTTAGTTTTATTTTTATTTTTTGACAGAAAACATAAGGCTCCAATTTTTCAAATACGTCTTAGACCCCGAAATCTCAGGGCCGGCGTTAACAGGGCTTATTGTCTAATGATTTGGACTCCGTAGAAAATTTTCAAAATGCTATGGGCTTGACCCTGATCCATGTTTTATAACTAGTGTAGTATAGGGGATTGAACTGTAAATTGAACTGTAATCATTCAAAACAAACATGCTCGTAACAATTCCAAAGCATACAATTTATATCTCGAACCTAACAACCAACGGGAAGTGGTGGCTAGCTCATGTGGTAGAGCTCTTGGATGTCCCCCACTGCATCCGAGAATCGAGTCTCATTCCTCTTCCCCTCATGTAATAGATTAGGAACGACGAAAAAAAAAAAAAAAAAAACCAATGTGAACTTTTATTATTCTCTCCTCACTAACAATTACAATTTCATTGCCCTGTTTACTACCAATCCCCTCCAACCTATAACATGTATCAAACGAGCCCCGGCTCCTAAATCCCTTCAAGAAGCAATTGGGTCTTGTTAGAGAAATCAGCACACGGACAATAATGGAATACGAAAACAGTAAAGAAATCAACACAGGAATTTACGTGGTTCTCCAAAACCGGGTACCTCCACGGGAGCGAGCAAGAGTATTATTATGATATATAAAGTCGGCCAGGGTTTTACAATAAAGAGTATTTATAAGCCCTATTATATTACAACTCTAATATTCCGTACCATATGGCTCACTCTGACAACAGTTAAAACCATGATGGGCCAATTGCCGAGCTCCACTGTGCTCCGCTCGGTCGCTTCGCTCCGTTCCGCTCGGCATCTGACCTTCATTAGAACTTCATGGTACCTCTTCATATGAACCACAAGTTCAAGTAGGTCCAACCAGGGATACAGCCATAAATTCACTATGTAGGGGCAAATTTTTTATTTTTCTAAATATTTTGCAGGGGCGCCGAGCCTATATAATTCACAGGAAAATATTTTTTCTATATAATACTCGAGGTCTTTTTTTTTTCTTGCAAGGGCGACCGCTCCTACTGACTCCCCTCTAGGTCCATCTCGGTGGGTCCATCTAGGTGGCCAATACCACAAGTGACTAACAAGTTTACGGAAGTTTCTTGGAAAGCCGAAAGCTATACAAATTAATTGCACTATCAATTTACTACTAGTGAATTGCCCATTTTTAACGTTTGAATCGCTTTCAAGATGTTTCATTTTGGGTGAAACATACAAAGGCAGAAGATAACGGGAGAAGATCTAACAACTATTAAACTAATTAAAATGAAATTGGAATTTTTTTTTGGATATCGTGAGAAGAAATTAAAATGAATATTCTATGTATTTGTGAATAAATTAATTAATTGTTAATTTTGTTTTTGTAAAAGTTCAATATGCCATATGCACATCCATTCGAGTTGGCTTGTTGAATCTGAAATTTTTCAGAAATTTGAGAGCAACTTTGTCCAGGTGCCTCTCACATGTTGGGGCAGTAATATACTAGTATCATCTATTGGTTAGTTATTGATTAGTTAAACAAGTTACAAAATTCTTTCATATGAATTGTTCTTTAATACTCCCTCCGTCCCATAAAGAATGTTTTTTGTCACTATTCCTATCTCTTATAAAAATTGGCTAAGTGTTTTTTTACCAGTTGTCGATCTGATCTCGAATTTTTCATAGTCATAAAACATATTATGAATCACAAATATAGGCAATTTCTTGAGAGATGTAAATAGTAAATGAACAATCTTTATGGGACGGGAAGTATATAGCAGCAGTTAGGGAGGGTTTCCCCAAGCTCAAATCTGGCACATGGGTGTTATAACCCTTACGACCTGTTTGGCCGTTACTTGTATGGATAGGACCAGAAATGATGGGGAAGTCTATTTCCCTGTAACTTTCATAGTGTTCGCCTAATAAGAAAATTGTAGTACTCATAATTCACTTGCCTGCAAAGATCTTCAATAAGTAAGAAAATTTTAGTTTTCCAGCAAAAAAATTTGTTAAGAGAATACACAGGAAAATAAGAAAAGTTAAAAGGTTCATAAGATTCCCCATTGAAATATCTCAAGCAATGGCTAAGGTCTAGGTCTGAATAGACATAAACAGCGTCCCCATGACACGGAGCTCCCGCATATGCGGGGTCTAGGTCTACAGAGGTCATTTCCGAAAATCGAAAACATATAGCTTTACCGTTGCGCCAGGTCCGCCATTCAGGTTTTAACTAGACATAGCATCACAAATTATTGGGGCCACATAATACTAATCCACAGCATGGAATGGCGAATATTACAAACCGGTAGATTAGTCAAGGCGTGAGGTTGGGTTTGATAGTCCAGCTAGCCTACTTGGATTAGCTTTGGTCCATACATATAATCAAAACAAAACAGAACAACCAATTCCAACATAAACCCCACCTCACACGCCTCAAACGGGCTTAAAGTCTTGGACCCTTAAAGACGCAAATGGGTTCATTTATGGAGAAAATACTAGTACAAGTTACTGATGAATGATGATAATGGTTCACAAAATTTTCTTAGATTACACATCCATTAAAAGAGTGTACCATAAGCACCTATTGTACTGGTCCAGATTGTTCCACCTCATCGGCAATCGTAACAGTTTTTAGTTTTTTGTAACTTTTCAGTAATATGATTCATAACATTTTGGTGTGTCTTGTAACTTTTATAAATAACTAAAAAAAAATCGTAACTTTTATAGGGATGTGTATCATACACACCCAAATAAGGGGTGTGTATTGTAGCATTTTCCCGCAATATATATTGTTTATGTATGTATGTATATGTGTTCTTGTGTACATGTATATATAAATACAGGTACACAAATTCCAAACTAAAAACCCAATCTATAGTACCACTTGGAGCCAGAGCCAGTTTATTGCCCTATGTACCACATATGAGTCTTGCTCTTACCCCTAAAGCATAGGATACAAATCATCACAAACTGAAAACCAAATTGAGTTGTGTGTGATTGATCATGGGCTCATCTTCCATGACTACGAGTGCACCAATGCTGGTCCAATGGCCTTCTTCGTTGCTTTGTCATCTCCGTTGCAACATTCCATATTTGCTTCTGCAATAGCATTAGCAGCAGCTTCAATCATACTCATAATAATATCACTTGCTTCGAAAATGAGAGGGAAGCACTTGTTAAATTAAAGCAAGATTGGAAAGACCCTTTGAACCAGTTGTCCTCTTGGGATGCTGTGGATGATTGTTGCCAATGGGCCGGTGTTGACTGTGACAGCCTTTTTTTTGAAAGGCAAAGAATTTTATTAATCTCTGAACAGAGTACAAAGATTAAAAGGGAAGATGGGCAAAAGAAATGACTAGTGGAAACAATCAACCACTAGACGAGCTAAACCACATCAGACCCTAGGGTAGCAAGAAACCAACCAAAAAGCAAAACAATACAGAAAGGAAAGATACAGAGAATGAAACATGATATAAATTCTGATGAGTGATACCAAAAGCCTTTATGGCCATGCTTTGAGAGCTTCTTTCTTGACTGTGACAGCCTTACCGGTCATGTCCGTGAGATCCAGCTTCAGAATCCTCATTATGAGCGTTATTCTGAAATTGAAGCTGAATATCAAGCTAATTTGAGGTATAAATTACGAGGAAAGGTAAATCCGTCTTTGCCCGATTTGAAGCACCTCCAATATCTGGACTTGAGCAACAATAATTTTGAAGGGACCCCATCCCTAGCTTCATTGGCTCTATTGCAACTTTGAGATATCTCAACCTCTCTCGGGCAGGATTCGGCGGAACCATTCCTCCTCAACTAGGAAACATCACCACAATCCATTACCTTGATCTTCGATATAACTCCGGAGTACGTGTTGGAAATTTGCAATGGCTTGCGGGTCTGGTTTCACTACAACACCTTGATATGAGTTCTGTAGACCTCAGCAAAGCGTTGGATTGGCTACGGGTGACGAGCAACCTCCCTTCATTGGTAGAATTACACTTGTATGATTGTCAACTCAAGTAGGTAGTTTCACCTTCTTCAACTAACAAAATTAATTTTACATCACTTGACATCCTCGACCTCTCCTGGAACGATCTTGGACCATCTATTCCTGGATGGATACTCAGTCTAATAATATAGTCTCCCTAGATTTGAGTAAATGTAGCTTTTTTGGTCTAGTTACTTGTGGTCTTCAAAACATGACTTCTCTCAGAGTTCTTGATTTGTCTTTTAATTACTTTAATTCTACGATACCAAATTGGTTGTATAGTTTACAGGAAATGACCAAAACATTGTTTTTAAAAGTAAATATTCCAATTTCATGACAAGGTTTTCGGAAATTACCAAAAACATGACAAGGAAAAAAATAATTCCACATATATGATACCAATAAATTACATGTCCAAAATACCCTTCTCATTTTTGAAGCCTAACACACACATCTCCTTCCCATTGTTCTGGAAATATTAGCTACCAGAGTTGCACCGTGCATGCAACAACGTGAGATCAAATCAAATATTTTTGGATGGACAATCTCAAAATTGCACTGTGCATGCAATAATATTGCACTATAAATGAAAACCCTTGCACCGTGTAATAAAAGCACTGTACTCATGTTAGTCCAACTTGCCTTGCCATTGTGAGATCAAATTGAATCCTTTTGGATGGGCAATCTCAAAATTGCACTGTAACTGAATTAGGTTTGCACCTTGTATGAACTAACATTGCACCTTATATCAAAATCATTGCACTTGGGGGTTTTGTATGATTTGGGGAAAAAAAATACACTCAGGGATATTTTGGGCGGTGTAATGATAAAAGGGGAAATTGCTTAAAAATGGAAGTAGGGGCAAAAATTTGCAGAAAAATGGTGCACTTTTTCAAAATTGCTCCACACATGACACGGAAAAAACTATTTGCACATACATGGTACCCAAAATTGTTTGGTCCGAAGTACCCCTCTCTTCAAAATTTTCCTTCAAAACAGCCCCACCCTTTTCTCCCTTCTCTGTCGACTAAACCCATTGCTACACCCCTCAGAAAACCAGAACATAAATCTCCACCAAACTCCATTCCAAAAATCAAAACTCAAAATCATTATTGAAATCACTCCAAGGTCACCATAAACATGTTAACTGGAATTGGCGTCAAATCCGGCACCAAAGCCGCTTCTTTCACTCAGCCGCCTGTCTCGCCCTATTCCTCCTCATCAAAACCCTACTGTACCCCTTCGCCAGCCGCCGCCTATCTTCACCATCAATTCATACTTCATAACCCCCTCTTTTTTTTATCGGCATACTTCATAACTTTATCAGCATCAATCAGACCCAAACATAATTAGATCCAAACCTGGTGGGTCCATTTTCTCATGCTCGGCTTCTCTTTCTCACTCTTTAGGTTTCAGATGACGGATCGGCGACGTTGCATTCAGGCAATTGTCGACCATTTCTTCGAACTGGCTGAATCTTCTACCTTTGCCTTTTTCCGATGCGTATTCTGATGATTTTCCTTTTTTGGTTGTGACCTTCGATCTCTTTAGAGGTGCTGTTGTTTTCAGTTTCGATTTGCCCTTTGCAGTTCCACTCACTGAATCAATTGGTGGCTGAGGAAATCCATGGATGAGCTCAGAAGGCTTTTTTTTTTCCCTCTGGGAGCAAGTAGCCAAGAGGTTGAAGTCTCTAAACATTGATGATTCGCATCATTTTCCCAAACATAATGTGAATGGATGTATTGGATAAATTTTATAAATGAACGATGAACTTTTGGCATGTGCCTTGAATATGCTTGATGATTATGATGAGAATGACCCAGCTTTGTGCTTCTTTTATTGTTATTGATGTTGTTTGTTGAGACGCTTGACGTCGAGCTAGGACAAAAAACAGGGGAGATGCTGCCCAAATGAACCCTTCCTAGAATACGGTTGCACCTATCAACAATTCATTACACCCTATTTGGTCCAAATGGGGTTGTAGTGTGTGGTCAAGTCACACTTTATGGAAAGATCGATATTCTCACCATTGCACCCTTCCTCCACTTTAGTTGCACCATACAAATATACCAATTGCACTCCTCGACAAATTCATTGCACTCGAGTTATAGGGTTCCAGTGTGGTCCAGTCACAATTTTTGGAAAGATATTCCCACCATTGCACCCTTCCTCCACATTAGTTGCACCATACCAGGATACTAATTGTACTCCTCGACAAATTCATTGCACCCGCATTGGTCCAAATGAGATTGCAGTGTGTGGTCAAGTCACAATTTTTGGAAAGATATTCTCATCATTGCACCCTTCCTCCACATTAGTTGCACCATACCAGGATACTAATTGTACTCCTCAACAAATTCATTGCACCCACATTGGTCCAAACGGGGTTGCAGTGTGTTGTCAAGTCACACTTTCTGGAAAGATATTCTCACCATTGCACCCTTCCCCCACTTTAGTTGCACCATACTAGGATACCAATTCACTCCTCAACAAATTCATTGCACTCGAGTTGGTACAAATCCGTTTGCATTATATTTGCACCGTGTCTTCTCCTTGCACTGTTCCTACTTCTGTGTTGCACCATTCATGGCATATGGTTGCACTCTTCAAAAAATTAATTGCACCCGAGTTGGTCTAAACGGGGTTGCAGTGTGTTGTCAAGTCACACTTTTTGAAAATATATTCTTCTTCTTGCACGGTTCCTACATCTGTGTTGCACCATTCATGGAATGTGGTTGCACTCTTCAAAAAATTAACTACACCAGAGTTGGTCCAAACGGGGGTTGCAATGTGTTGTCAAGTCTTACTTTCTGGAAATATATTTTTCTTCTTGCACCGTTCCTACGTCTATGTTGCACTATTCATGGAATGTGGTTGCACTCTTCAAAAAATTAATTGCACCCGAGTTGGTCCCTCCGAATGAAAAGAAAATGCATCTTCTTTGAGACATTTAACCAAACACCTTGTGTGCGTGGAAATGAGTACGCCAGACAAGGATTGGGTAGGAAGGGGAGGAATGGAGAAAGAGAGAACTGAGAGAGAGAGAGAGAGAGAGAGAGAGAGAGAGAGAGAGAGAGTTTGGTTGAAGGGGGAAACGTGGGTCGGTGAGATTCATTTAGTATCATCAGATCAGATGGGCGCTGAATCAGCCAATTTGGTTCACAAAGAAAAATACTAGAAAAAACCCACTGTATACTCTACACTTGCATCATCTCTCTCTCTTTCTTGTTTACACGTATCTCTATGTATGTATGTATCTCTAGTCAGTGAATCTCACCGACCCACGTTTCGCCATTTTTGTTGGTTATGCCATTGACGAGGTTGGGTTTCGGTTCAGTTGGAGGAGAGAGGAATGGGTTTTTATTTTGGAAAATCTTACAAGTGAAGGGTATTTGGGTAAAATGCTATTTGTCTTTCCATGTATTTGCAAATGTTTTTCTCCTTATCATGTTTTTCTAATTCCAGAAAAGTACACCATGTGTATGCAATAAGTTGCCCCTACTTCCATTTTTAAGCAATTTCCCCATGATAAAATGCCATGTATGTGGAATTATTTTTCTCTGTGTCATGTATTGGTCATTTCCGAAACCATGACCATGAAATCGTCATTTTTTTGTCCTCCTTGCCATGTTTTGGTCATTTTCCCTATAGTTTAGCTTCTTGAAAGGGATAAAGAATAGTCCCATGAAAATATTAAAAAGGCAAACCCATGCCTTTGGTTCCGACAGAAGGCAAATCCATGCCTTTATGTTCCCAAGATGACAGTCCTTTGGGGGTTTTTTTTAATACGGGGTTTTATCATATATATATATACATACGTGAATGGGGATGCGGGGAGGGGAGGAGAACGGGGAGGGGCGGGGATCGGGAAGGAGACTGACAATACCATCCCCGACCCGATCCCCGAATTTTTTAAAAAATAATCTCCACCCCCTACCCGATCCCCGAAAAAATCCCCGAATCCCCTACCCATTCTGGGAGGTGACGGGTTGGATCGGGACGGGTCGGCCGAGATGGTCATCCCTAGTGGGCAAGGCGATCGGCAATGTTATGCTCCTGTTTACCATCCTGTCCTTTCATTCCTATCATGTCATGTCTTTTCATCCTCGCTCGTTCCATGTCTTGCTCTATTAGGCCCCGATTGGATGGTGCTAAAATTTCAGGGGGATAAGTTATAGAGGGGGGATAAGATAAGAGGGGGTATTATTTTTTGAGGGTTGGCTCACATTGATGTGATGTTTATGGAGGGGGATAAAAAAATAGATGGTTTGGAAGAGGGATTAAACAGGGGGATAATTTTTTACATGGTTTGGATGTTTTATAAATAAGAGGGGGTGAATGATGGAAAAAATAGTCAAATGACTCTTTTGCCCTTATTGTATTAAATTAAGTATATAAATGTAAAACCTAATATATTTAATTAATTTCGGCCAATTTTAAGCTATAATAAATAACTAATTAAGAAATTCAATTTTAAAGTATATTTTATTAAGAACGTTTTTCTTTTTAAATGAATGATTGGTATTCAATTTATTTGTTCAATTGTTAGTAACCAATTTTATTTTTAAATATTTAGTACCCAAATTTATTCTTCTTTTTTTTTTTTTTTTGTGAAATTAGATGTTGATATTTATAGGGGGAAAACGTTAATGTTGTAAACCTCAATTAACATTGATAACTTGAAAATAGAGTTGGAAAATTAAATTAAAGAATTAGGCTAAAGAGGGAAAAAAGAAAAAAAGAAAAAAGAATACGTAAACTGTGTGCTAAAGTTCAACCATTGGTCTTGCTTCTTTCAAGGACACCATAGTGTAAATTTCCCTTTCCCAATTCTTTCGTCCATATTTCTCTCTTTACTGATTGAAGACAAAACCCATTTTCTCTCTCTCTACCCAATCTTCCCCAGCCCCTCAGCCCACCAACAAAACCCATCTCCACCAAAACACCAATTAAACCAGAGTGAAGGCCCAAGATCTGTCATCATCACGGTGAAAAACTCGCCGGAAATCTGTCATCTTCAACGGTGAGCAACTCGAAGTGAAGGCCCAAGATTGAAAGGTGTTGGGTGTTGGCTGATGGTTGATGTGCAATTTCCGGCCATCTCAGATCCAGATTCTGGCGAGCTTGTGACTTCAACGCCATAAAACTCCTCCGGTTTGAGTTGGCTGATGGAGGAGGGGGATTAGGAGGGGTGTAATGGTCATAAAACCCACCCTCTTCTCCCGGATAATTTTTGGGCAGCCCAAGGGTTGCCAAAAAATTATCAGGGAGAAACCCTGAGACGCGTGAAAATCTATCAGGGGCAAAAACTTATCAGGGACGGTTTTTTGGCTGCCAAACCAAGGGAAAGGTGTGGGACCCACCCTTATCAGGGGTGAAAACTTATGAGGGGAGGCTTTCCCCATCCAAGCGAGGCCTACCAAATTGCTCCCCATCGTTTCAATTCCTCACAACTGCCAATTGATTTCAAAATTAGCCCCACCGACTCTAATTAGGCCAAGTTTGGCTTAATTAGTCACCTTACTTATTTTTGTCTCTATTACTTCAAAAAAATTAAGTATGGATAATAATTTTTTATTTTTTCGATTGTTCTATCGAGACAAACCAATAACATACAAAAAGTAGATGAACAAACTGACAAACGCAAAAACAATAAAAAATAAAAAAAAGACAAATGAGGATGAAAAAATAAGTCAAAGTAGCTTATTAGGTCAAACTTGTCCTTGATGATAATTATTCAGTGCCTTGGGGATCCTACCCACCACCCATTACCTCGATATCAGGAGAGCCCAACATTAGAATAGAGATGCTACATGAGCATTATATAAAAGTATTAGAGGCAAAAAAGAACTAGTTAACTTTTAATAGGTCAGATGCACTTTTCTAAATTTATTTACTCCACCAACCTTTATCCATCCCCATTTTATTCTCTTCTTGCTTTACAGTAGAGTACAGGTTGATATTTTTGATAACTCACTCAAGGGAGACGAAAGGGCTATGAAAATGAAAAAGAATGAAAAATGGGGGAATTGAAAAGTAGAAGGGTAATCTAGTTTCACTCGAATAATTTTTCTCATTAACTTCTTTCATTATTTCCCATAATAGTAGGTTTATTTGTTGTCAAGAATGTTGTGAGAAAATTAGTCCTGGGAAAAGTGAATTGAAGTGCAGTAAAAGAAAGGAAAATCTATTTTCCTGTGAATTTTCATTTGACAAAGTAATTATGTAGGAAAATTAAAATTTAGTTGTTCAATTTCCAAGAAAAAGAAACTTACGAGAAATTTCTTTTATCTTGATTCAATAGATATTTTGAATAAAGTAATTTGGGAGCTATATATCTGGGTAAAAAATTAATACATCCGAATTGCTACCTTTAAATCATTAAACCACTTATAACAAAAAAACAAAGAAAAAATAGAGTATTGTACGAAATAAGCGAAATGAAGGGACGGGGAGAACATTGACGCAAAAAATTTTGAGAATGAAGGGATGTTAGAACTTTCCCACAATGGTAAATTTCGTATATTTTACAGGATCTATTTTAAGGAAAGTGAGTTCTGGTGGAAAAATCATTTTTCAGAATCCTATCATTTTCTTAATAACTGAACACTTAGGTGTGTTTTGGCTTAAAAAGCCAACTTAACTTTTTTTTTTGTCTTTATTTGATTTGATTTTTTTTTTTTTGCGTTTGTTAGTTTTGCATCGATTTTTTGAGTATTATTGGTTCATCTCGGTAAGAGGAATTCAAAAAGGTAAAAAACTTATGAGTAGAACTCTCATTTTTTTGAATAAGATCGAAAAAAGTATAAAAAAAACTGTCTTTTTAGCTTATTTTTGTCTTTATTCTAAAAAATTTATGCTTCGATCATAATTTTTTACTATTTTGATTCTTCTCGCCGAAATGAACCAATAATACACAAAAATTAATACAAAACTAAAAAACACAAAAAAAAATTCAAAGACAAAAAAATAAACCGACTAACTTTTTAGATCAAAACACACCTAACAGCTAACTTTCTTATCCTCCCCCATCCCTCTCTCTCTCTCTCTCCCTCTCCCTGGAAATCAACAAAAATCTCCATCTTCTTCGATTATTTTTTCTGTTTTTTTAAAGCTCACATTCGACTGTGAAATTGTAACTTGTAAGTAGCTCTTTCTTTACACTTTGCGTTAGATAACAGTAATGTTTGTGTCAATATTACTCTACTCAAACCCTCCCTTGTTATCTTTCGCTTTTTACGATCTATCGATTTTATCTCTGCTGTTCACTTCAATCATCTGATGGAAATAACAGATCTGTTATGACCTAAGATTTTGATTTTTTTTTTTCTATTTTAACACTGCTCCTTGCTTCAGTAATATGACTTTAACATAGCATCGTTAATTTTTTTTTAATTTTTTAAGGAATATTTTTTTATGTGTGTTGTGTTTACGAGACTAATTTTACTTCCCCAAAAAATAAATACTACTAGCATATATGGTGCACTGAGATTTATGGTTTTGGGTTTACGATTAAGGGCTTTTATTTTTTTATATGCTTCTTATAGCATATGGGATCTGCAAAAATTCCTTTTGATCAACGCCTTGCATGAAAATAAAATTACCTAAAAAAGTTGCATGATATATGAACTAATACCAAAATATGGAGTACGTATGTGTTTAAGATGGGTTTGTTAGTTCAGCATCAGCCTCAAACAGCTTAAAATGGATTTTTTCTGTCATTGTTTGTTCCCTTTTCCGTATTCTCTCTCTACTTCTCTATGCGCTGCGGGTGTAGTTGATCTTGTTTTGTTTTTTCAACCTCCCAACTGGAATGTTAGGCACCGGTTCACTAAAAAAGGTATGGTGGAAAGAAACAGAAATTGCACTTCATAATGATAGCGGCGGATGCAGAATTTATGACCAAAGTATTTTGCAAGTATATATTTCGTTACTAGTGAGGTCCAACAAAGAGACGAGTTGTGTGGGTGTTCGTAGATGCCATTGAAGTTTATACATGTGACCTAAAAATAATTGAAAACTTGAAATGTTAGGGATTTTTTCTGCACACATATAGGAACTTTAAAACTTACTCACGGGACTTGCAGGGCCAATACCTTAGAATTTCTATAAATTTACTTGACGAGTAGTATAATATACGCGAATGTTTGGGGTTGTGGAGGGGCCCAGACACCCCGCACCAAAGGACGGATCCAGAAATCCGCATTAGTGGGGGCATACAAAAAAATTAATTCTTGCGTTTAGAATTTCTTAATTAGGACATGTTTTGCCGGTAAAATAACAAATTAATCACCACATGTAACTTTATCTTATGATGATAAAAAATAAGGGTGTTTGCGTAAAAAGATGGTGTGAAAATTTAGCAATTTATGAAATGCATCAGACAAGTCTCCTCATAAAGGAAATTTAGAGTAATTTTATTGGAGGACCAGCATAAATTTATTGTGCATAACTGATATATATGAAAAATTAATACGAAATCAAGTGGGGGCACGTGGAACCCATGTGGGTCCCTCCCTGCCGGACCCTGTTGGGTCTACCATTGGTTCATGACCTAGTCCTAGAGTTTGAATTTGTTGTTTGGTGTGACATATTAAACAGACAGTGGTATGAAGTTTTTTTTATAATGGTAATGTATCTTTTAATGTGATTGTGAAATTCCTAGAATCTGCAATGGATACGACTGAGCCTCATAGAAAAGATGCGAGTGAGCCCTTGGCCGGTAAATTTCCTAACATTCTCTTCCATGCGTGATAATTATTATTATTCTTTTTTATTTTTCCTGACTTTTTTTTCCAATAAAATTTACTTATTCACAACTGATGTTTGTTTCTTGTTCTGTTTTGTGGAATTTAATTTTAACTAGATGTGGGGAAGATGAAAGAGAAGGCATGCAGTAGCATGGTAAAGATTTTAAACGAGCATGTAAAGATGGCAGAGCATTTAGAAGCTTATGACAAAGAACTTAAGAAACGTGAAAAAGAGTTGGAGGTGGAGAGAAGACAGTTCGAGTCTAAGAAGAAAATGGTACCAGACTTTTTACGACTTGTATTGGTTAAAAGAAATATCGCACAATTGATTACCATGCTCTTTTGTGCCTTTTAGTTTATACAAGAAATTGATTTTGTTTCCAGAATGAGAGAGCAATCTTGGACAGAAAGAGTACAGTTGAAAATGCTTTTAAGGCTGGCAGAATTGCATAAGGGGATATGCCCGGTTTCTGTTTTATTATTCTGTTATGACAATTATGTAGTTGAATTCTATTTGTTTTGTGTTGGTAGCGAGTAGAAGAAGCGCTCCGTGTAAGGAATGTTGAACTGCAGAAGAAACTTGAAGAGGCTTTATCGTTGGCAGAAGAACAAAAGGTAACATGTCCTTTTCTCAGTTGTAACTAAGCAACTAAAATGACAATTATGCAGTTGAATTTCTGCCAATTTAATCTTTTCATAATTTGTTGATGGCTTTCTATGGCAGATAGAAACAAAAGAACTCCATAGAAGGGTCGCTCGACTGCAGAAGAAACTTGATTCCAAACAGGAACTGGATTCAGCTTTAAAAGTCATTAGAGAGTTTTATGATGATGAGGGACTGGTGCCAAAGGACAAGAGGGAAGCAAATCACCAAGATCCAAAAGAAAATGACAAATACATTGAACAACTGGAATCGCTCAATAATGTTCTTATAGGAAAGGAAATGGAGAGCAAACATGAGTTGCAAGGAGCCCGCGAAGAATTGATTGAGGTAAGTAATATTGTTTTCTCATGGTAATTATGTAGCCTGAAGACTTTGATCTGATCTAGTTTTAAAAGACTCTAAGCATAGATAAATAGGTTTAGGCAATTTTCTTTCTAGATCAATAAAATGTTATGCAAATGGCTATTTAGTGCCTGTTGATTGTTGCCCTCGGGTTGGATGATATTTCTTAATGCAATAATACCATTTGGGTAGCAGGAGGGCCAGAGAGCAGAATCAGAGCAACATCAGCAAGACTTCTAGTATATATTTACCTTGTCACTTGGTTGAGGCAGTAAATAAAATTTTTCTCAAAGTGAGCCTTAATTTTTAGAAAGATGAATGGTCGGCCGCACGGTGTTTATGCGGTTTGTTTCTTTAGTTTCTTGGCGTTTGCAGTCACCATGACACCTACTCCAGTGATATCTGCTTGTAGTTGTCACTTGTCACTAGCCGCAAAATCCAATGGATTCAGGGAATAGGTTTGAATTAGCATGGTCATTGCCATTGGAACTCCTTTGTACACGGAACTGGTTTTCTTTTTCTTTCTTGTTAGGAAAATTCTGTTGTATTCTTGCCTGTAAATTTATTCAATTCGTCTTGTTTTCTTCGAGTAGCTTTCCAAATGTGTAGGTATCAAATACTTTTATCACCTACGTCAAGGGAGATCCCAAAGATATGTAGGATACATACAACTACATGTTTATTTTCCGATGTTATTCCCTTATTTTCAAGGTATATAGATAACGTCAGTGACTCAGTAAATAACATAAGCATTTTATTCGAAATTGACCTCTTTTTTACCGAGTAAATCAAACTAACAGACATACTTGTTAGGTGGATGATTAATTAGACTTGTCAAACACAATGCGGATGCAGAAAAATCCAAGTGTCCTAAAATTGTACTTGATGTATTTGAAAGGGTCTATGTTGGTTAATAAGCAACTTATGTCAGTTGAAGGATTTCCTAGGCTGGTATCTTCTGAATTTGTGCATAGGTTGCTTGAAATTCTTATTTTTTTGGACCTGAACTTGTTGGACATTGGGATGTCGTTTATCAGTTATTTTTGAACAATTTCTTTTCATGGATTTGGAATGCGAAGGAACTCATAAAAAAGTAAAACAAAGGCTAAGAATGCAAAGAAACTTGTATCTACCATACCAATTCGAAGCTCTCTTCTTTTTCATAGAAGAATGTGTTGGTTCAATAAAGGTTTGGGAATTAGCATTTAGTTAACTCTGTTTTGTAAAACTCAGTGCCATGTTCTTTTACTTTTCCACATAATAGCATGTCTAATCTTCTAGATTGGCTTTTGGTGATGCAGTTGGTTAGGTTCTCGGGCCAACAAATTGTTGCATTTGTGTGGAAGTTATTACTACTTTTATTATTGCAGAATGAGAGGGCTATTTTGGAGCAAAAGAGGGCATATGAAAAAATGTTGAACTTGGCCGAGGGTCAAAAGGTATGTTACCCATATTGTGCATGAACTCCCTTTCGCCGTTAACAACTTAGTAGGATAAGAATCATAGACATGACTCTTAACATCAAATGACAGAGAGAAAAGGAAGAACTCCTCATGAAAGTTATTGAACTGGAAAAGAAACTTGATGCCAAGCAAGAAAGGGAGCATATGGATGAATATGGTGATTTGGAAGCTAAGCGGAAGATGGAAGAAATTGAGGAAGATCTAAAACATAAGGAAGAAGACCTTGAACAGCTGGAAGTACTAAATCAGGCACTCATTGTCAAGGAGCGTCAAAGCCTTGCCGAGTTGCAGGAAGCTCGCAAAGTGCTAATTAATGTACGTTTCTCTCCCTCTCTCGTCCTTTTAAACACACTAATTGCAACAAAACCGACAATTATTGTTTCATTATTAATCTCAAGCTTTAAGGGCCACTTTTTATTAGTCATATATAATCAGTTTTCTTTCCAAAAAAAAAAACACAAATGTAATTATTCATGTGTTTAATAGCCAAAATGTTCTATGGGCAACCTGGTATAGTATTCTAAGCAATGACCATTGGAGGACCTTTCATGTCTTCAGAGTTTGGGTGTAACTTGTAATGAAAGTCTTGGTTTTTCGCTTTCTTGTATTATCTCACACATTGAGATAATACAAAACAAATGTGTCTCTATGAACTTGGTTTATTCACGTTAAAAAAGCAACCTAGTGGCACAGAATTAGAGGTCCAAACTTCAGCGTAGAGACTTTAACTTACAAATTTAACAATTAATGTTCTAATATTCATATTTCCAATTATTGTTAGGGTTTTTAGTTTCCTATTTCACTGGGGTTGTTGGGGTATAATACAATTGAGACTTGTGTATGGCTATTGCCTTTAAAAATTTGGAGTTTGGACCATGCCCTTGCGTTCTTCCTCTCCCCCATTACGCTTGCCCTTCCAGCCCAACTTCAATTCTATGCTGGTACCGATCCATGTCAGACCACCCTTGCTGGTCATCCTTGCATGCTTTCTCTCCCCCTTTTTCTGCTGCCTTTTTCCTCTTTTTGCTATCAGCAGCTGCAGATTCAACATTAGTGTCTTCCAACTCCGGTGACCATGAGTCCATATGAAATTTAGCCGCTAAACGGCAACTCTGTCAAAGTAGAAACATTATTCATGATCATCAGTCTCAACATGCTTTCTGCTGTGTTCTTCATTATATATCAGTCATACTGGAATCAACGCTGAAGAGCCTCCTTTTCTTGCCTTCTTGTCTTCTCGCTATAGTTTCTGGGGCTGTTTCTTCCTCTAGCGTTTGATCGTTGCTCGCAAAGTGCAGAGGAAGAATCAGGTCCTATTGAAGCCCCAAGCCAGCACCGTAAGCTTTAGCCCGACCCCTTGTTAGATGTTAAACTGTGATCCGAAACTCTGAAAACCCAGCCAACGCTTCACCAAGCTATTACCAGCCCAAACTTCAAGTCAGGCCCAATACATATAAGAATGTAAATTTCTTGCACAGAAGAATTCAATATTCGGAAGGTAACTCAAAGTTGAACTCTTTTCTTAATGTCGGATAGCATGAAGCGCACAACTTTCGCCTAGATATGTAATTTAGGAATTTATTAGATTAGGTTATTTAGAAGTTAACATTGCTCCTTTTACCGACAGGTTTTCTTTTGTTATAGTTTCCTATAAGGTTGAGGCGTTTTTGTGATTAAGGTTGTTTACTTCCTCTTTCTCTTCCAAGTTCTCCCTTCCCTTTTTTGCATAACCTGGTTCTCCATTCAGCATTGATTTATGCGTTTTGACTTTTGAATGTGAACCCAGTCAAAAAATTAGAGTAGCAAAAAGTGTTTTTGGCGCTCATGCGATTTGTTCTGGAATGAAGAATGTGTTGAAGGGTTTTTGTAAAGCAATTATTCATACTTTGCTCTGTTTGCTGGGTATGCACTCTTCTGTCTTATAGGGTTTGAAGGATAGCCGTGGGTGTGGTTTCATTGTTGTTAAGAGAATGGGAGAGCTTGATGATAAGCCGTTCCACACTGCAGCCAAGAGAAAATATGCTGGTGAAGAAGTAGTAGAGAAGGCAATGGAGTTATGCTCTTTGTGGGAGGATTACCTTAGGGATCCAAGTTGGCATCCTTTCAAGGTCATCTCTGTGGGAGAAGGTCACCAGGTAACTACGTTGGCATATAATGCTACTGGTTATTTCTCCCTTTCTTTCGACTGACTGGGATTCTCTCTTATAAAATTGTTAACATTCCAATATATAGCCGTTGTTGGTTGGCTGATTCATGTGGTATACACAGAGCTTAGTCCATGGGATTGGGCAAACATGTGCTCAATTTAGAAGTTAGAACAAACATTGTGTGCATGAGCAGTGAATTGCAAAATAAGATTTCTGTCGTTAAAACACATGTTAACATGTACAATAGAATGTTGTATGGTGCCCTCAATGCAAAAGGGATTTTCAATGAATTAGCGACAGGGTTCCCATTTGACCTATTACAACCACCTGTCTCCCCCAACCTTCCCCTAGCCACAAAGAACTATGAAGAAGGAAAAATGTGAAAACTTTATATCCAACTCAAAACCAATTGGCTATGAGTGGAGAGGTCCCTTAGTGATCACCTATTCTATCCCCTACTCCCTAGCAATGTGGTATTGTATTTTCCAATATCGTAGGGTGTGGATTGTAATTAATTTTTATAAATGTGGGGGTAATGGGCCCTACTCTAATATCATATAGAAACTTTATATCCAACTCAAAACTAATTGGCTATGAGTGGAGAAGTCCCCCGTTTTATTAAGTGATCACCCATTCTATCCCCCCAATGTTTTACCATAAAGAGTTCTAAAAGAAGAACTATTCATTTCTCAATCTCAATCAATCCGATTACAATCAGTTACATAGACCTGCTGCTCAACTAACTTGTGCGTAATACACCCACTTGAACTTAATCCAAACTGAATTTACAACTCTGTAACTGACTGAGAGTCAGTTATACAAGGAGGGATCTAGTGTCTCTCTCTTGAAGTTGGTTGAGCTTTTGAGCTGAGGGTGCACGATACCATAGTGTGCTTATCAAAAAACAGTACAAATGGGAGCATTGTATCACCTAGGCTCTCGCTGGGGTATTCTGTGGGATGTCATTGTCATATTTAGAGTCCTGTACTTTCTTATGCAAGATTTTCCTTTGGTCTACCTTTTCTGCTCCATGTATAATACACTAGTTTGTTTTTGTACCTCGCCAATCTTCGTTGAACTCTTTTCGTTGTTCTTGTTAGGAAATAATTGATGAAGACGATGAAAAATTGAAATGTCTGAAGGATGAATGGGGCGATGAAGTCTACAAGGCTGTGACAAAAGCCTTGACTGAGATGTATCAGTACAATCCGAGTGGTTGTTATCCCCTGCCAGAGCTATGGAATTCTAAGGAAGAAAGAAAGGCAACACTAAAAGAGGGAGTGTCCCTCTTGTTGGAACAACGGAAAGTGCATAGACAGAAGAGAAACTGAAGTCTTCATGGAAATTTCACAACATAGGGTAAAGGGACCAGCTGAAAATTGGATGGCAGTGATTGAAAACAATAGAAAGTACTAGTACGAATTCACAAATAGCTTTATGGTAATACAAATCCAGTCTAACAAGAGATTGATTCATGTACATAATGCATTGCAGGAGATTGTTACTTTCCTTTCTCTCCAAATCCAGTCTAAACTTGGTTCCTATTTTCCTTTTCGCTTTTCTTTAGAAAGGATGATTGTTCTTCACTCACTTTATCTTTCAAGACCAATCAAAGAACAACAATCACAGTTCTTTTAAAATATTTCAATTCCTCTAAAACGAAAAATTTATCAGTCACTTTCCGTCATTACCTTTCTCTTCTATTCTTTGCACTTCGACGAGTTCCAAACACAGCCTAAAAAGTTGGGAAAATTTTGTAGGTCTAGGTTTATAATTCAACAGCCTAAAAGGTCGGGAAAATTTCAAAGGGGCTAGGGTTTTAATTCGACACGCTCCTCAGTAGATGTCCAGAAAATATGACGGTCCCAACTCTAAGAAATCTAGAGGATTTGTGTGGATGACAAGTGAAGCAGTAGCCATGGAGGAAGAGTATTTTAGGCATTTTAATCCTAGGGTGGCAAAATCATAATTATGCTACTGTGAAATTTTGCGTTGGGCCCACTTGGCCGGACCCGAAACGGTCCAACGATCAAGACCCATGGCCTGCAGCCATGACGTACATCGTTTTTCGGGCTTTTGTCATCGTTTAAGGCTCAGAATAGCCAAATTTGCCGTTTAAGGAAAGATTTGACTTGCCAATTACTTGGGTAAGAAAAACCCGAATTAAGTTGCGCTTTTGGGAAATATTATTAGTATTATAATTAGTTAAATTGTATTTCTATTGTTATTATTATGCATTTCAGCATTTCTAAACGGAGCTCTTGTTCGCAAATCATGCAATAATCAAAACCTAATTTCACTCTAATAACATAACTAGAAACAGGGCACACTACCTTTCATTCATCTGCGAGCCTTAAAACATTCTCAGCTTCTCTAGTGTTTAAAAGAATTGCTCTCTCAGACTGGAACCAAAACAAATTTCATCTCCAAATTAATACTCCAATAGTCCACGGGGTTATATTTCAAAGAAAATGTCACTCCACGATAGGTAGTCAACTACATAAATTAATTGTAATCAATTCAAGTAGTAAAAAGTCTAGTACCACTTTCTTCTCAGAGTTGATCTTCCTTCTCTCCTTCAATTCTTTTTCACGTTTCTTAAGATCTTTGTCATACGCTTCTAAATGATTTGCTAACTTTTCATGCTCATTGAAGATCTTTTCCAGTTCACCCACTGTAGTAGTTTTCATCTTCCTTACATCTAGTTCAGATTAGATCCACAAAACAAAACAAGAAGAACAATCACCATTGTGAATAAAATGTTATTGAAACAAAGCCAGAAGACTAATTTTTAAAAAAATATTGGAGTATAAATTAATGGCGCACTGTGGATAAGGTCAAAGTCGATCTTCCTTCTCTCCTCCTCCATCTCTTTTTCACGCTTCTTAAGATCTTTGTCATACGCTTTGAAATGATTTGTAACCTTTTCATGCTCATTGAAGATCTTTTCCAGTTCACTAATTGAACTAGTTTTCATCTTCCTTGCATCTAGTTCAAATCAAATCAAATCCACAGAACAAAACAAGAGCAACAACCATTGTGAATAAAATGTTACTGGAAAAAAGGCCAGAAGAATACATATTTTTAAAAAGATATATATACAAATTAAACGCGCACTGTGAATAAGGTCAGAAAGTTTCCCATAGAAGGGCTCTTTTGCAACTTTGCGTTCCTCAGTAGTATCCATTGCAGATTCTGAAAATGACACCAACACAATAAAAGATAATATGAATGCCTATCTTCAAAACATTTAGAAATTCATACCACTGAAACCATGAACACCATTTGTTTGAGTTTATTTTTTCACACAGATCAACAAATAACCAAACTCTTGGTCATGAGCTACAATCTTTCTTTCCACCATATTTTTTTTTTACTGAAACAGCACGTAACATGTTCAACGACAAATTCAGTGAAAAATATAAAAGAGAGAAGGTTGAAAAAAGAAACAAACCAAGGCAGAAAAAAGTCCATTTTAAGCTGTTTGAGGCCACTAACAAACCCATTGTAAAATGTACTCCTTATTTGCTACTAGTTCTTATCATACAGCTTTGCTTGGTATATTATTTCCATTCATGGGTTTGATCAATAGGAATTTTCGCAGACACCATATGCCTTCCTTGCAGTTTAGAAAAGCGAAAACACAACCTCAAGTTGAAAACCCGAAACCCTGAAACTCAGTGGACATGAAAACGGTGGTTAATCTTATGGGGTGATAATATAATATTAGTCCAATGTTCCTTCAGTCTTTCTCTCTCGTGCACAAACACAGTCTATCTCACTTCTCCATCAAACTCTGTTGAAAAGACTCAGAGATCATATAAAGTTTAAACCACCTTTCACACTTTTCTCATTCATGGCTTGGATTTGCTCAGAAACTCTTACCAGTAAGAGTACTATGCAAATCAAACAATTTTTGCTCAAATTTGAGTAAAAGCTTCATTTGTTATGAAGCATTCTTGTGGACAAACCAAAATTTAAGCACAAATTTGAGTAAAAGTTTCATTGATGGGATGATTATAAATTTGAGAGTAAAAAAATAGTCTCATAAAATGTGAGTATCCATTCATTTGAGTAATAGCACAATGATATAGGTTTGATTCAAGTAGTGGAGTGGAGTTTCTCGGGCTTTTACTCAAATTTAGAGTTTGAATAGAAAAATTGGGTGAGGAGGGAGATCAGAGATGGTTAAGAGCATCACCAATCCTTACCTTTTTCCTACCCAAACCCAAAATTTGAGTAAAAAGCCTAAAAATCCATCTCCAATGTCATTCTCATTTCCCTACCCATTTTTAGTTTTACCCTTTTCTTTACCCAAATTTGGGGAGACCCAGATCAAAACTCTTTTTCTCAATCCCTATTCTTTTCACTATCTCATTAATTACAAGTGTGAGAATTTTGACTCAAATTTTGGAGGGAGAGCCAAACAAAAAACACTAGATTTGGGTTTTAAAAAGGGGAATAACATTGGGGAAGACATACCCAAATAAAGCTTTTGACCCAAATTTTCACCCAAAATTGGGTAAAATAATGGGTAAGGTGATGCTAGGCATACCTTAAGCCTATCCTTTTTTGAGTTTTAGCTTTTTCTTACTCGAACAAGCGAAGCCCAAATCCAAACCCAATTTCTCAACACCGTTTTTCAATTTTGTTAGTATATTTATAAATGTGCCATTTTACCCAAATTTTGAATGGAGAACTTAAAAAATAATAGATTGGGCGTTGGCAGAGGTAAATCCAAATGGAACCTTTTACCCAAATTGTGTAATTAAAAAAGGGCGAGGCTGGAGATGCTATGCGTTGATAAATAGAAGATATTGAAACAAACATTATCGTACAGTGGGCCATGCTATAAGAAGCAAACAAGGCCATCAAAAGTCCATTCTAAGCTCTGTGAGGCTAAACGTACTCCTTTATTTTGTTATTAGACTTAGTTTTGTATAGTATCTTCATTCATGGCGTTGAGTTTTTGCAGAGACAACATGCTTTCTTTCGGCACTTACAGAAAAATTAGCTAAAACAAAACCCTAAACCATGAAACTCAGTGGACCATGCTATATAACGAAGTGAATGAATACGGTGGTGGAATCTTACCCGGAGATAATGCTATATTAGTCCAATGTGCCTTTGATCTCTCTCTCTCTCTCTCTCTCTCTCTCTCTCTCTCACGCACAAAACGCAGTCTCTCTCATTTCTCCACTAAACTCTGTCCAGATGGCCTGAAGCACCTCTTGCACTTCTATCTCACAAAGTCCAGCTTGTTTCTCTCTCGCCTCCTCTTCTGCCAACCGCGTCTTAATTTGCGGTGACATCAAAACCATAAAAAAGGTATTCCATGGACTCGTGAAATGTTTCTTAAATAGCAATACACTTCAAGTCCACTCTCCCGGAAAATCAAAAATCCGGACTTCGAATCTCAGCCGTTGGATTAAATCCAACGGCTCTAACAGGACTTTAACGTTAAAGGGTGCTCGCGGGTCAAACGTGGGTCCTTTTTGTAATGGAGTATATACTTTTAAACAACAATTATGAAGGTGTCTATCTTGGGTGTAAACGTGTAACCTTGGAAGGTCCTGCATGGTTTGGCAACTATGTGCTGTTTTTCCAGATGAGTTCTTTTTCATTTTTGGTCTATGTTGAAATGTGACAGATTTGGCATACACAAAGTTGCTTTCAAATTTGGCTCTTCCTTGTTCTTATTACATATAGTTGTGTTCCCACTACCAAGTAGACCTCTTTAATGCCATTGCATACCATTTAGCACAAAAACAGGCACTTTACATGTCATTGCAAACCAACATGCTGCCCCATCATTCGTACCAATATTTTGCTTCTATCCAAAACAAAAGTAAGCCCCATGACATTGACAAATAAGGTACTGCAGCTGCTATGCCTACCACATTACTAATAATATAACCATCCACACTAATAATAAAGCATAGTATTTACTGGTTCATTTTAGAACTGCTTCTTATCCTTGTCAAACTAACCCAGCAATAGCATGTGCACCCACTCTTCCTTCTAATCCTTGATCGGGAAGGCGGATGAAAAAGTGAACAAATTGGGGTTTGTCCAAAACCATGGATTCAGCCCTCAACCTGCGGCCCATCTCAAGTGGCAATGCTTTCAAACCTGAACTTAAACGACTCAAGATAATTTGTTCATAAGTAAATAAAGCTTGAACAGATGAAAAAAATCATTCATTTCCTAAGCTCAGCACAATTGAAACTCAATCCAGATCAACACGGCGAAACAAGCCAAAGATTGAACCATTGTTGTAGTTTCCTCCATACAAAATATATTACACTAAACCACAACATAAATAATACGAAAACTTAAAGTTGCCAAAGGTCTATTACACGAGTCCCTTGAACCCGACACACTTCAAGCACAATTGAAACTCAATCCAGATCAACACGGCGAAACAAGCCAAAGATTGAACCATTGTTGTAGTTTCCTCCATACAAAATATATTACACTAAACCACAACATAAATAATACGAAAACTTAAAGTTGCCAAAGGTCTATTACACGAGTCCCTTGAACCCGACACACTTCAAATGTCTATTACATAAAGTTACCAACATTCAAACTCAACCAAGGTCTTAAAGTCCTATTACAATTGAAAACATAGATCCAGTTCAGAAATAGTAGCTGCCGATGAGGAGTGCATCTTTCTTTGCAGCCACAACCATGTCCAGCAACTTTTGCAAAATGCAGCAGAAGCAACAGATTCTGTACGGGGATAAAATCCACGTAGCTCTGGATCACGTGCTTCCTTTATTCAACTCCTAATCTGCAAGACAGAAAAAGGGTTAGAGCACCTTTGCCTCTCGTTGGCAAAGGCCCTCTGATGCCTAAGTTAGTATCACGTACTTGCTGAATTCAAACCACAATGCGTATGAAATGGGTTTCACAGCGTACCTTTTGTCATGGTTATTGCCTTGTATTTATAGGTGTAGACGTTCATCATCCTTAGGCATCTCGTGCCCCCTGTTTCCTATTCTCTTTAGGAATCCGTTTCCTAATAGGACTTTCCTATTAGGGGCGAGTCTCCATGTCCTGCTAGATCTCATCCAGCAGGGGTCTTCTTTTCCATATAGGATTCTTTCCTATATGGGGGCATGCTCATAATCATGTTAGGACTTCCCATATTAATCCCTTATTTCACGGGATTGCTCCTTATCTCATAAGGAGCCGCTGTAGAAAATTCTAGAATGTCTCACCGCCCTACTCGTGGCGGTGCCGTGCTTCCACGTAGCTCGGAATAACTCGTACATAGTTCAGCTCATTACGCCGAGCTGAATTATGTATTC
This sequence comes from Vaccinium vitis-idaea, assembly GCA_963854785.1. NCBI lineage: Eukaryota > Viridiplantae > Streptophyta > Magnoliopsida > Ericales > Ericaceae > Vaccinium > Vaccinium vitis-idaea. The sequence goes on from OY978219.1 coordinate 15,985,503, forward strand.
CAGAATGCTATTCAAGCTATACACGTAGCTTACATAGCTCGGTCATATCAGGGGCATCCTTTATGCCTTACGCCGAGCTAGTGCATCCTGATTTATTAGTTTACTCTATTATCCTGACCTTATTCATGGCCTGGGATCAGCTCGGCACAGGGTTTAAGGATTCCTATGTGGTGCCGAGCTACTCACCCTCCCGTGGTGATCAAATAAGGCACGTGCTATGCCCAATAGTAGGGTAGTCAGATTTTACCCACTCCAGATTCAATCTTCATCACTGACAGAATCAACGACAGATTAAAAAATGCAGCAGCAAGCATAAAAAAACAGATTCAATCTATTAAGAAGTAACAGTGAATTAACTACCAAAAATGCAGCAGAAGTAACAGTGATTTAACTACCAAAAATCCAGCAGCAAGCTATTAAGAAGGGTTTAGAACAAATATGTTTGGAAAATTCTGTAAATGTATATGCCCGCGAGTGAAAGAAATAACACAAACACTGAAATTGCCCTCCTTTTTTTTCCCCTTTGATTAATGCCACCAGAAATCAGTCAAAATCTAACTGCTTATTTATTCAAACCATAGCCTTAATAAAAGAATCCACTTTAGAAGGTTGGGCTCAATACTTATTTCAACAAAACATATATGATTCTTCTAGTGTGTTCTAATCACGTTCATAGTGGAAATCCCTAAACCTGATAATTTTCAAACAGCACCAGGTAAAGTCTCCTACGTAAGGGACAAGACAAAATTTCTTCATGTGTTCACTGTCATATTAGGATTTTTTGAAAAAACTAGGGTTTTCAATAGCAACTCGAAACACACAGAAAACGAGAGAGAGAGAGAGAGAGAGAGAGAGAGAGAGAGAGAGAGAGACCTGATTGAAGACCGAGATGGAGATCTAGTCGCCTCGTCTTCGCCGTTCGACCTGAAACTTCGAAAAGTTAGGGTTTTTTCAGAAAAACACGAAATAGAGAGAAAGTTGTAGAAGATGGGTACGATCGGAACCTAGATCGCTTCTTCTTCTTCCTCGAAGTCGGGTTTCTCACGTGTTCTTAATGGAGATCGCCTCTGTCTCTCTCCTCTATGTTTGATCGCCTCTCTCTCTCTCTCCTCTCCCTGCAAAACGTGAAATGAGGGAAAAGGGGTGGATCTTTTCTTTAATATTGACCCGTTTCATACAACCCGGTAACATATTACCCGAACCATATGACCCGCGAACGAAATTTTACCCTTTTCATGCCACAGCCGTTGGATCTAATCCAACGGCCAACGTTTTTGGTCCGGATTTTGTGAACTTCCGGGAGCCTGCACCTGAAGCTAATTGTCTTAAATAGAACCCAGTTTTTACTAAATAAAACCCATATTTAAATTAGTGAGATGGAGAGGGGACCCACCCATGTGATTGTTCCATATTATTGTTCTATTCTCGTCAGCTATAGTTACAAGGTGAAATTTTAATAAATACAAGGGGAAATTGCTCTAAAATGGAAGTAGGGGCAAAAATTTGCTATGCAATTGTGTACTTTTTCAGAATTAGAGATCAATGGGAAGAAGAATAATAATTGCGTTCACATGGCATGACAAATAATATTAGACACAATTACCCTTGACTTAAATTACTTTCGCATAAGAAACTCAGACTTCAAAACCTCACTGCCCCAACCCCAAATCACGTTTTGACGTTAAGTCCCCAAAAATTCCCAAATTCGAAGTCCTTCTCTCTCCCTTTGCCATCTCTCCCTCTCCCCAGCTGCTCGTCGATCCCCCTCTGTATCTCCCTCTCCATCTTTGTCTATATCTCCCTCTCCATCTCTCTGGGTCAATACAAACCTAAACCTCCATCTGCCAGTTTGCGTGGGAGGGGAAGGATTTCTCTTACAATAGTATTCTTTTTGTGGGTGCTGCAGAAGTTAACGATGGTGATGATTTTAAAGTTCACGTGTTCTCTTCATCGTCAGAGGTTGGATACCCAAAACCCCTCTTCTTAATTTCCTTTTTCAATAAGCTTGATTTTCTTATTTTCTTGGCTACTCACTGTATATCAATTAGACTATAGTCTCAATGAAAGAGGACAATGAGATCAATTATATCTTATTGAATTGTTTCAATCATTTATGATTGTGGAAGAATTTGTAAAATGAAGAAATTTCACGATTCTGACTGCCGTAGATGTGTGACTATGCTGATTTTCGTGTGATGTTTAAGCACAGACAAATAAAACTTATCACGCACACAAGGTGTTTGGTTAAATATCTCAACTAAGATGCATTTTTTTTTTCATTCTCAGGGACCAACTCGGGTGCAATGAATTTTTTGAAGAGTGTAACCACATTCCATGAATGGTGCAACACAGACGTAGGAAAGGTGCAAGGAGAAGAATATATTTTCAGAAAGTGACCTAACAACACACTGCAACCCCGTTTGGACCAACTCGAGTGCAATTAATTTTTTGAAGAGTGCAACCATATTCCATGAATGGTGCAACACAAACGTAGAAACGGTGCAAGGAGAAGAATATATTTTCAGAAAGTGTGACCTAACAACACACTGCAACCCCGTTTGGACCAACTCGAATGTAATTAATTTTTGAAGAGTGCAACCACATTTCATGAATGGTGCAACACAAACGTAGGAACGGTGCAAGGAGAAGAATATATTTTCAGAAAGTGTGACCTAACAACACACTGCAACCCCGTTTGGACCAACTCAGGTGCAATTAGTTTTTTGAACAGTGCAACCACATCCCATAAATGGTGCAACACAGACGTATGAACGGTGCAAGGAGAAGAATATATTTCCAGAAAGTGTGACATGACAACACAATGCAACCCTGTTTGGACCAACTCGGGTGCAATTAATTTTTTAAAGTATTCAACCACATTCCATGAATGGTGCAACACAGATGTAGGAACGGTACAACACAGGCGTAAGAGGAGGGAGAGTGAGGGGGTTGGTTTAGGGGGGGTTTTTAGACAAGGGTATTTCGGTCCACAGAAAAATTGATACCATGTATGTGCAATTAAATTTTTCCTTCTGCATGTTGGGAGCAATTTCCGGAAAAGTACACCATGTCTTTGCAAATGGTTACCGCTTCTTCCATTTTAGAGCAATTTCCCTAAGTGAAAATGACAATAAATACACAGGTTGTGTTTAGTTAGATAATTTAGTTTAGTTTTGATGATGTCAGCAGGTGTAATGAGTGGAGAGAGATAGAGAGAGAAATGAGGGAAATAATGATGTCATCAAAACTAAAACTAAAACTAAAACTAAACTGAAAAACGAACAAGACCCACAATAATTCCCCGAAAAAAGAAAACTCTGAGCCCAGAAGAATAAGATTCGCCTGCGCCACAGAATCGAAATGGGAAATGATCGCCGGCGCTCAATTTCTCCTGCGACGACATCTCCGACGAGCTTCTACAAGATTATCCTCCCCTCCGTCATGCACTGCCACAGGCTGGTAACCATAACCTCTCTCTCTAGATTTCGCTTTCACTTTCTTCAAGTGGGAAAAAAAAAGGAATCGTAAGGATTATTAATTGCATACAAGAACATGTAATCGAGATGAAGAAGACTGATAGACAGTGACTATGAGTTTGATTTTGCTTTGTGTTGGAGTAAAGCCGACACGTGAATCCCTTACACACACCATGTGGTAGGTTCAGTAGTACGCAAAAGTAGTACTAAGAAGAGAAAGCCAAAAGCAAGGTGATGCGAAGATGCCTTACTAAGAAGAGAAAGCCAAAAACAAGCTCTCATGGGGTGAGGTATAAGCACTTGGAAGAAAATTAATTAAAACTACCATAAAGAGGGGATTGTGTATTTTCTTTGTTTTTTTGATCGGCAAAGAGGGGATTGTGTTTGCGCTATACAAAGATGCCTTACTAAAAATTAAGAAAACACTTGCTGAATTCATGAAAGAGCATGTTAAAGCATAAAAACATATTGCATTAATTAAGAGATACTACAATTAAAAGCACTCAAAGCCGTCTCCAAATATGTGGTAACCCTTCATCTTCGCGCCCAAAACTTATAATGAACAGACTCTTCACTTATCAAAAATGAAGAGCCAAGTCTGCTTATGCGTTCGCCTCTATCATCTATGCGAAAAAGAAGCAAAAAAATGTACGCTTCCAAGAGATGTTAGAATGCCTTTGTGGCTCTTTGTTAAAAAATTAAAGCCCAGGAGTGTTTTTGTTGTGCCTCGGCTCAAGGCGAGCCCCAGAATTTCCTTTGAAAACATTAAGTACTTGCAATTTTTTACTGTTCAAGTCTCCATAGCCGGTGCTCTTTAGTGTACAATCTAACCTTCGGCCCAATGTGCAGTAGAGCCCAGATGGTTGTGTGATGAGGAAAATACTTTCCGACATATGTGTGGATTGGATTAACCTATCTTCATATACATCCATTTTTCGCAGAAGAAAAAAAGTAACTCCTTGAACTGGTTGAATAGTTTAAAAGAATATGAGAAAGAATAGCACTAGATTAAGAAACAGAAACAAAACATCTTAAAGTTGGTGGGACGAGTCATCCTTACTCTCACTTGACTCTACTAACGGTTAAACATGGTAATAGCCCCATATATGTTTAAGAGAATAAGAGGAGAACGTTGGCCACGATCGGAAACTAACACAGATATTGTCCTGGTCGAACCCTGAACATTCAGCAAAGAGTAAACCAAACTGAACCATGCTTGACAAACCCAACATATGGCAAGTTTCTGGATCATTGCTTTGTAATTGGCCAGTAACATCTGCAATATTTTGCAGCTGAAAATATTTGCTTGCATTGGTCGCTATATCCATTAAATGAACTGAACATGCCTTGATTTGGTTTGTCTGCAGAGGGTCCCAGAGGAGTTTTCAAAGAAATATGGGAATGAACTCTCTAACTTGGTCAAGTTCACTGTTCGCATTGGTCAAGTTTGTTACATGGGAGTAGAAAAAGCTGATAAGATGCTTTGGTTTATCGATGGTTGGAAAGATTCTGAGAATCACTCTATTGGTTGCGGATTCTGTGTAGTCTTCAATTATGAAGGGAATTCGAAGTTCAAGGTACCTACTTATATTTGATTTAACTGCTACTGATATATAAATCCACGAAAAACTCTCGGCATTTCTAAAGAACCAAATAAAGGAATGCCAGATTGCCAGTTCCCACAAGGGAGAAGCGGAAGCAATGACATTGTTCGAAAATTGAGTTGCCGTCCATCAAGGCCCACACTTGTTTCCCTGGAAAATGGAATTATTGAAGCATGGGGTTTCAGACTCTTTCAAACACAGGCCAAGGAATTGTTGACCACTTACTATAATTGCTCATAACTTCCTCTTGTCACTACTATCTTAAAACCTGCTAATACAAGTAGATTTAGAAGGGGTTCCATGTGACATTTCCTAATCTGCTTGACTGTATTTAATGTTTCTTTCCATTCACTGTTTTTTAGTGTCTGCAAATACAAATGAGGCCACTATCCTTACCTCACCTCTGCCTAACCTTCTTTTCCAAAACTGAGTTCACAGCCAGCCAGTCAGCAATTCCCAACTTACTTATATACATGCATACATATAAATGTATTTGTGTGCACACTTTTCTATACGCTTTCACGGGTATGGTATACTATGGGGTTTTTATTATGCAACTACATTTGATGATCTGTTGAAGTGCGAAACCATTAAATTCAGACGTGGTATTAACATAACCCTACATGGGGACATTATTAATGAGTTCTCCACTTTTTCCCAATAAAATGGAATCAACTCAATGTAATATTAACTTCCATTGGCTAAGGCTTCAGTAATAGTAACCAAAGTACCAAAAAACCCTCAACACACACACACCACCCTCCCACGCGTAAGAACACACCCGTGCACCCCCACGGCACTCACTGTGAGATCTGAGGCTATGCATTCATACATTATCATGCGTTTTTCGTGGTCAATGAAAATAAATAAATGTTTATTTGTATAATTCGTGCTATACTTGTGGTGTAAGGTGGGATTGGACAATTTTGAAGGGATCACTACTATAATTACTTTAAGTTATGGACAAGGGTGATTGTAAAAAGGACACGTAGGTGCCGATCTGAAAAAAAAAAAAAGGACACTTGGGTGTCCCCATCATGTTTTATAGAGAATAAAGGAGACTTAATAGTCTTTCAATTCTCTCACCTGAGATAGCATTAGTTTTGGGAGAGGAAAAAAAAAGCTCTTATACTTGATAATAAGAGAGGAAGCAGAGAAGAACAGCGAAGGAAGGGGCAAATCTGAGTGTCAATCTTTTTGGTCTCTGTTGGTAAGAACCTACACTGGATATGGAGATCTCGATTTATTTGCTTCAAGGTCTTGATTCTTAGGGTTCTAATTAAACTATACTTGGTTGAGATATAAGATTGTTGGTTTTGCTTTGGTAACTGCTGAAATTGATCTTTGTAATGCATAATTTTTGGCTTTAAACTAAAGATATGCTGAATTATATGTTAATCAAATGTTGGGTTTGGCGTTCAGGTCAGGACATGGAATTGTGCGTATTAGTGCAGGGTTTTTAAGATTAAGAGCTGAAAAGTAGTTGACAAACTTCTGTAATTAGATTCTACATGCTGGAAATTGAGTTCTACAAACTGAAACTTAACTTTAGATGATTAATCCTGTGTTTAGTGGTAGAAATTCTGCTTGTGTTTGCTGGAAATTGTAATTGGAAATAAGATTGTTGGAATTGCTTTGGTAACTGCTGAAATTGGCACAACTTATATCATTATACATTGTCATATTTTTATGTACTCTAGACTGTACAATGTTTACGCTAGTAATGATTACATGCTGATGAGGTTGATCTCTATAAGCATTTAGGTATTTTATAAATGTGACAAGGACGCGTGTTTTGCTTTATTGCCTTGATTACTAAAATTAGTAATGATGTTATGAAAGTGTAGTTACTCAGTTTGAGCACGTGGAATTGTTGCCACGAAACTCTTGGAAATATAGCATGGAAGTGTTGCTATAGTTTTCTTGAAAGCACATGAAATGGAAGTTCCTTGAATACACATGACATGGAAGCGTTGTCATGGAAATTACTTGAAAGCATGACATGGAAGTGTTGTCAATGCTAAATGGTACTTGTTCTTAAGGTTTTAATTGGTGTTGTTAATTTTATTTGTCAACTAGCTATTTAAATTGATATAATGCTAGTGTTTGTGAGCACTTGGCAATAGCTCTCCCCTACACAGTTTTTTGATTTCGGCTGGACTTTTGAGATGTGAGATTCATAGAAGCAGTCCACTATGTACATAACTTGGCGTGGGGGTGTCTGGGTTGTATAGATAGTGTTCGGTTGTAACAATTTGGTGTTGTAAATTATGACAGACTTGTACGTCTTTGAAATACTTGGCACTTGTAACTTTTGGTATAATTTGACACATTTGGTGAGCTTTTAAGAGAAATAAAGTTTGCATGGTTTGTGCCTGAAAGAAAGAACTATCTTTTAAATATGATCAGGTACTTGGCGATAGTTTGATTATGTTAAGTCAGGTCTTATCCCGAGCGTGGCCGGGATGGGGCGTGACACACACACACTCCCCTGCCACACCTGCACACCTCAACCAAAACCAAAGCGCTGCATGATTTCCATAAACAAGACAAACAGGATTTTTTAATCAAGCCCGCTGCACCACCTGACTAAATTTTACCTCAACTAAAATAGTCAGAGACACAAGAAAACATCACCAAACCAGAAGAATGTTATCTGCACTGACTTGGGTTTTCTTCATTTGCTTCATTTACCCAGAACAGTGTTTTTTATTCAAGCTTGCATCATCAAAGATGAAGGAACTTCCTAGTTTCTTCAAGTTCTTCCTGCCATCCAACAGCTCAGAAAGATTGGTATTTACCTTTTCTTCTTGTGATTTCAGTCTAATAGATATGCTTAAATTTCTGTTATAGTTGATTCCTTATAGCATCACTATGTTTTATTTGATCCCATATGGAACTTTTAAGGTTTTTTTTTCTTTTTTTTCTTCAAATCCAAGAGCAAATAGTATTATCTTTTTTCTTTTATTGCCCACATGAAATCGGTATCATTTACTTAGTTTTAGATGTCATTGAGGGTATTTTATTTAGTTGGTTTGAATTTTCTGCAGAGCCAAGACGAAGTCCATTTGGTCTCCTATGTTTTTTTTTTTTTGCTCAACCATTTGGTCTCTGATGTTTGGATGTTGTTTGGTGAAAGTGTAGCATTATGTCATAAAGAAAATTGATGAAAATGGGGGAGATGAGAATGTTACAACTATAATATTGTCTAATGACATATACCATGCATTATGATTTGGTTTTGGTACTTGATTGCCGGCCATCATTTGAAAGATCGGGTAGTTTTTATTTTTTATTTTTTTTGGCACCACAAAAGTGAGACAGAAAACAAGCCTACGTAAGCTTTTACAAATCTCAGTGCCTAGCATACACCACCCCTGCCAAATCCGCCTCTAAAAAGCCTTCCAAATTCTTGGGAAACAACAGTGATGATCACTCACTGTTATCTTGATTCACCCCCATATTCGCCTACTGATCAGCAACCTTGTTTCCCTCACGAACGGTAGCCTGATGGTGTTTTTGCTATTGGTAGTAGCGTTCTACAGTCCTCAATAAGATTTCTGTGGGGCGAATTTGAATGGTTTCTTTCTTTAATGTATTGTACAGCCACCTTAGAGTCATTTTGAACTTCCAGTTCTTTCAAGCATTGCGCTGCAATGTATTTCAGCCCTTCATGAGTGCTCGCAGCTCTGCGTCCTTTTGCCTGATCATCTCTAAACATTCCTCCAAATCCAGAGCTCCTGGTTTCCCTTGGCACAACCATCAATATTAAGTCTGAATTTACCTGCCACTGGAAATAACCATTTGATCAACCTTATAGGCCTACTACTTGCACGGTAATAGTATTGTAAGCCTCCTCTATTTTGCTAACGTAATCATGTATGCATTTGGTAGTAGAACATATATCAACATCTAGATTCTCAAAGACCTTGCTGTTTCTATATTTCCAAATGAACCAAATAATAACAGCAAAATTTGTGTATTGTATATGAGATGAGAAGAAAAGAAACTCCCTCAGCCAATGAACATGGTGGTCCTTTCATTGATTGTTCGTGATTGACAACGTACCTTTTTTGGCAGAGCATTCCCTTGGCTTTTGTTGCACAAGTGGATGGAAGAATACCTGATGACGTGATTTTGAGGAATCATCATGGAAACCTTTGGCCCTTAAAGGTAACCAAAAATGGAAGTCGCTTCAATTTTAGTGATGGCTGGCTCAATTTTGTCGAAGATAGTTCCTTGGATTCAGGAGATCTTTTAGTATTTGAGTATGATGGGACTCATACATTCGATGTCAAAATATTCTCAAGCACGGGATGTTTGAAGGTGATAGGACCTTCCAACTTAACTGCCAATGAGGAGGAGGAGGAGGAGGAGGAATGGAGTGAGGAAAATGGGGATGTCGTAGAGGAGGAGGAACTTGAAGCAACAACTTTGAGAAGTAAGTTAGTAGTACTTCCTTTTCTCCCCACACTTAAAGTCATTTCTAGGCGTTTGTTCTGGTTTTCTTTTCCTGTCATTAATGTCTAAATATCTAATCTATTGGTTTCCTTGATTTAGATGGCAATAATGGAAAAGCTGTCATCAAAGTTAAGGACAATGTCGATGTTTTTGAATATGGGATGGTTTCCGGACTGAAAACTCCCCATTTTGTGACGAAACTTCGGGAAAAGAAAAGGACTCAACTGGTAAGACTTGTGTTTTTGTTTTTTGGTATATATTAATTCATTGCACCAAAATAGCAAGTAGCTACCGAAAGACTCTTAGTTGTTTACACTAAACACTTTTGGATAGAGAAACCAATTTTCACAAGGTCTTCTATTGTGAGCATTAAATTTCAGCGTTGTCCAGCTGCTTAACTGTCCTAAGCCTTCTGTTGCTCATATTCTTTCTGTTCAAATAAAATATATGGAAGCAGCCAGAGAAAGCTAATAGATTGTATTCCAAAAACCTTTCCCTTTCCTATATTGGGATGCCCACCAGATTTCTTTCTCTAATGGCAAAAGACCTCTGGTAACATGGTTCTGCACAAGCATAGCCAGGGGCGGAGCCACATGGATACTAGGGGGGTCAGTTGACCCCCCTGACCCCCAAATTTCTATAGATATTTTACTAGTTTACCTCACAAAATTGCTAATTGACCCCTCTTTGATTTTTTTTTTTTGCCCCCCTGAACCAAAATCCTTGCACCCCCTGAACGCGTCTAATTCTTGCCCCCCCTGAACCAAAATCCTGGCTCCGCCCCTGCATAGCCTTCCATACTTCTGCAGAAAAAGAACAGTCCAAAAAGAGATGGAAATGGGATTCTTCCCCACTTTGCAAGAGCACAACTGATCATCCGAGGTAATGTGCCATCGAGGTGAGCCTGTGCTTAGTAGATAATCTCCCCAAAATGGCTAGCCATATAATGAAACTCCACCTGGGCACATTCCTCCAAACCAAACCAGAGTATGCCACAGCTGAATTTCTTCTTTTTTTTTCCTGCAAGCTTCCCATGCAGATTTCACTGAGAAAGACCCAGTAGGATAAGGCAGCCAACTTACCATATCACATCTGACAGGATAAGTCAGAAAATCCTCGGGGGTATGGTTCATGATATAAATAACAGCTCGATTCCATTGTCTTACAGCCCAGTTATCCATCCACAAGAAAGAGTCCGTGCCATTCCTGATTGTATACTTGATCATAGATGGGCATTTCCTTCTGAGTTTCAGAATTTTGCTTATAACCCAAGAGGCATCAGTTGGAGTCTGCATCCTCCATAAACTCTGGCCATTAATAATATACTTGTTCACCCACTTGACCCAAAGGGAATCAGCCCTTTTTTTCTTTCTCAAAGCCCACAAATGCCTCATGTTTGAAGCTTTGTTCCATTCCTTAGGAGATCTAAAAACTAACCCAATTAGGCACGCACAGATTTGCAGCTTACTTTTGCACCTGTATGCTTCATTACAACACCCGACCACAAGAAAGCACTTAGAACTCCTTCAATGTCTTCAAGAGTTATTTGAGGGAGCTTAGAGCTCCAGTATACCTGGATGCTGAAGAGAACCGATTGTATAAGCTGAACCCTACCTCCATTGGACAAGAACTTTTGAGTCCAGCTTTGCATTCTGCCCATAATCTTATCCTTTAGCACTGCACAATCTCCAGATGTAAGTCTTGTGGTTATAATAGGTACTCCCGCGTACTTCACAGGAAATACACCCTCAGAAATCCCCAGAATATCAGTCAAAATACCCGTAACATTTGAAAATTGAACTTTTGAGCAGATTTGGTTGCAAACCAGAGTAGTTATGGATATCCATCAGAGACCTCTTGATTATCTGAAAGGGTTCTGCTTGGGCTCTACTCAGAATGAAAAGATCATTGGCAAAATCATGTGAGGGATCTGCAGAGCTCTACACCAAAGATGGTATTTGAAGTTCCCATTTTCTATGTTGCACTGAAGCAGAGAGGAGAAAGCTTCCATGACTAATGGGAATAAGTATGGCAATGGGATCCCACTGCCTTAGCCCTTAGCCCCAGGAAAATAACCCCCCAGAGCACCATTTATCACTACTAAAACATAGGACTAGCAATGCATTCTTTGACCCATCCAACAAAAATATTAGGAAAATCCATGGCCGTCGTTGTATCCAGCAAGAACATCCAGTCAATGACTAAATGCAGTCGTGCTTTCATCAGGTCTTTCGTAATGGCGCATTTAGGCACACTATCATCCCTATTGCAAATGCTTTCACATGTCATTTTTTGGTGTTCCATTATCTTTCCACTATCTCTCCGGTAATGTACTGTTATTTGCAATAGAAATTTGTGTTGTCAAACCCTAGAAATATGTTACAACTAGGGTTGTTCATGTTCGATGCACGGTAACTCACTGAATTAGATGTTATCTATGAGTGTGGATATACTATTTTGTGTTGTGAGGAAAGTTAATTCAAATTACCTTTGAATTACACAAGAAGTGGAAGCTTTAAACTTTGCAAGAGGCAAGAGCCTGAAGGGGAGGATTGGGAGTAACGTTCAATGGTGGGATAGAGATTATTCTTAGCGTTTTCAGCATAGTTTATATTATCCATATATTTATTGTTTCAGGGGACAAAAAGAGGGAACAAAAATGGGGGATTGGGAAGTTTAGTTCCTTTCTCACAGCTGCTTGTGTTACTTGGTGATTTGTCGCCATATTTATTCTGTGTATCTGTTTTCTAGAAAGTACGTATGAATTTGTATCAACTCAATTTATCACTCGCCAAACTGGAATGGACTAACTGCTTCAACTTTTGATCAACAATTGATTTGTGTTTACCATTGATTGCAGCTCTTGCCAACTAATGTTATCAAAAACCACGGACTTGAACTTCCAGAAAATCTAACCGTCCTTGATGAAAACGAGAAGGAATGGTCCTTGAAGGTGGTAACGTGGAAGGATGGCCGGAAGTGGCTTACCAGAGGGTGGAACAAATTTTGCCAGTGTCACGATCTCAAGATGGAGGACTGCTGCCTCTGCGAATTCGTACACGGAGAGGGCAGCCAGGGAATTTACTTAAAGATTCGTATTCTCCGAAAAGGATCGTGGTTGCCAAAAGGAGTGAGCCAAACAGGGGTCGGACCAAGTAGTTAGGATAGATTTGAAGGATTTCCAGATAGACAGGCTTTGAAAGCTCTCCTTAAACTCTTTCTTTATTCTTATAGCTTTATATCTTTATTGTTATATGGATATTGTGGTGGTCTGACTTTGGAACAGGACTGAATTCATTACATGGGTCTACGTTGTTTCTCTTACTTGGTTTGTGCAGTTTCTTATGTTTTGGGCACTACTGTTAATTATGTAGTATTTTCAACTGGCTTTTTTGTTTGGAAAACGAAAAACCAAGTTATACATATTGTCTAATCAATCAATTCAGGTGACGGTCTTTTGATGGAGAGAGCCAGAAATTACTTCTTAATATCAATCGATAAAACCAAAGCACTATCTTAGTTCTTTCAGTTCTCCTAACTTGCCGTGATCTTATCATCTTTTCAATGTGAAATTGTTCAATATACGTACACATATTTACCAACTTGTGGGTCTAATTTCTATGGCAACATGATCAACCACAGTGTCATTTAAGGAGAAGATCATGACAACGTAATTAGAAAATTTTGTTGAGCTGGTCATTTATTATAATATTATCATCAAATTGGATACTCAAAAAGTAAGGAGAAGATGCATCGGAGCCGTCAATTCATGTAGTTGTCATTTGAGGAGAAGTCAATCAGAGACTTGATCTAATTTGAGAGCCTTTAAATAATCGAGGTACGCACGAACTTGTTTATATACGCAATTTAAAAAGTAAAATCTAATAGATACAGGAAATCCTCATATCCCATGTCATGAGAGCTAAAATATTGCAAGTTCTTATAACACATCTGATCTTACCATCTAGACGCAAACAAGCTAGGATACAAGTATATAACTTAGTCCCATTTGCATACTACTAGAACAGCTAGCTTTTGAAGTGCTCTCTACATGTCTTGCATTCATAAACGCCTACGTATTCGGTGGTTCTGGAGCACGGTCCTATGGTGTTCACGAACAATCTAACGCTATAAATTATCGTGGGTCCAACGACTAAGTATATGAAACTCATATAATTGTGCGATGCCGGGATGATCTGGAACACCACGTGACTGTGCTCTGGGACCTCAAGAATAATTACTCTAAATAAACTTCCACTACACTCCCTCATGGACTAGGTTGGGGTTGAATCCAGTGATAGCAACAGAGACATTTGCACCTGTGCCATGATTCTATGAAGTTGTTCATACACAGTAGACTTCCCCGGTGGCCTAAAATTCCTGGCATACTTCAAGCAAATACACGATGTAAAAATCACAGCTCTAGCAAGTATCCAACTGAATTGCAAGTTGTCTGGGGCCATTGCCCTTGAACCAGCCTCGCGCGTCCGACACCTCCGTGCATATTCTCACCCAAATCCACAACACATCCTTGTGAAAAACAAACTACGTATATAGTCCCATTTACATACTACTAGAACAGGTAGCTTTTGAAGTGCTCTCTACATGTCTTGCATTCATAATCTAGATTTAAACTTTTTGTCCAATTCCAAACTTGGACTAGAAAAGATTCGGACCAAATTTGGAAAATGGAAACTAGTATGTCTGAAAAATAAGTGTGTGCCTTTAGAATCTTACGTAAATAAAATTATTCAGTGTTCCCGTGACTACCAGATCAGTAGTACTATAGGGCTGGATGTGGAGCCCTGATCACCGCGATGCATCTCCCACTCCGGTTATCGAAAATGGCCACTGTCTATGCCGTGGCGTTGCCGATACAACAGGCTACACGATGGCACAAGCCGCTCGCATTTCCAAGTTCCGGACCGGGATATGCGCGGCCTCCAAAAAGCTTCCTCTCCATCCTCAATCTACTTGGCTGGTCGCAGAGCACTGTTCACTGCGATGCATCTCCCACTCCGGGTATTGAAAATGGTTGTGTCTATGCCATGACATTGCCGATTGGGCATGCAACGCAATGGCACAGCCCACTCGCATTTTTTAGTTCCGGATCGGGATATGCGCGGCCTCCAAAAAGCTTCGTCACCATCCTCAATCTATATTATTCAGGGCTCCAACTTCCAATACTTTGGCATTTTCCTACGATACTTCAATAAATGAAGAACTGAGAAATCTTCAGCATAAAACCTAGGATGACTCACCTTCCTAAGTGGTGGTGAGATAAGTGTTGTGATCATTCAATTAAAAGTTGTTGTTTCTGCTACACGTAGGATTTAAAACCATGGGTTGGAGATGACATAAGTATTCTTGTTTTAAATGACCCCATTCACTTAAAATCTGGAGTCGCCACTGCCTGCATGCCATAAGTTCCTTTATTGGGTCAATTCGATCTCAAGGGACTTAGCTCCAATTTTAGTTAAAGCCTGCACCAAGTGAACGGAGGGATTGATCTTCGAATTATTCGATCCATTCGGCCAGGTACAGTGAATCAAAAAATCTAATATTGATCTCAATTCCCTCACCTTTGTTCAGCAAAGAAAGTTTTTAGAGCAATTTCGAAACATTTATTACTCCCTGCAGATTACTTGTTTTGGGAATTTGAACACATTCATGGTTTTGGTGAGCTCATGGGAAATAGGTCTTTTCCACTTTTTTGGAAGTTTTTTATTCGAGTGTCCATCCAATTTATAATTTTCTGATTTTCTCGAAATTTTCAGTCCATCTCTTTCAAGGCCTAAAAAAAGTTTTGAATCTCGTCACTGAATTTGTCTAAAACTAGTACCCAGTTCCTCTAATTTCGTTCCACTTCAAATAACGGCCGATACCAAGTAATACGAGAAGGTACAAGGCGTACTGGTAATACTATTTTTTTTTTTTTGCTTATTTCGGAGATAATTCCACGATAAAGAATTTAATTTGGTACTTACAAATCATAATTTTCTGTATTTCTTAATATACAAGCTTCATAATGATGACTAAAAAACTGAGTCAATTAAATAATCATCAAGTAGGCATACCAAGTAAGTTTTCATCCTATGTACTTAACCATGGTGACGATCTACTATGACAAATAAAAATAAGAAAAAGCCGAAAACATTACCACGTGCAACGCATGTGTACTTCCCCTAATAAAATTAAAAGAGAATAACCACAAATAGATAATGTTTATTTGTCTTTGCATCAGCATTTTAATTCGACTATTGAAATTTTTATTGCCAAAATGATTCTTGGGTCTACCCTCTCTGATACCTTTTGGCTTTGATTTGAGGACATGATTCCGCAGCATATGCGACGGTATAGGGGGACCACTGTTTCAGTGGTATTCTGTGAGCAGCCACTTTGTGCATTTAGTGCCAAAGTTATGTCTGTCTCCAATCCATCCGTTTCAGTGGTATTCTTGGCCCATACCCCCAATTATTGGGGACCAAATGGGTTATGTTATTGTTGTACATATGCTTTCTTCAACTTCCCTTTCCAATTTAAAGCTTCATTCTATATATAAAGGATCATCAAAAATCAATCCATTCATTATTAATAGCCTGGTCGGAAATTAGGGGCAGAGTCAGAGATCTTGGGCAATGGCGGTCAATGCTTACTTTCATTTTCTTTGTATTTACTAGCAAAAATCAGTTATTGATGTTATTTCTAAGAAATAATTACTTATGGATTGCCTTTAGAGCACCAATTGATGTGTAAGTCAAAAGATTTATGGGTATTCATATGACTTGTAGTGTTAATTTTACAACAAAAAAAAAAACGTGAAAACGACCATATATAATTTCCCCCGCAAAAAAAAAAAAAACTTATCAAACAATAGCTGTTATTTAACTATCATTTGATGTGGTATACTCATAAAATTCGGACGACAAGTACGAGAGCGAATAAGGATTTTTTCACCGTAAGATTATTATTTACTTTAGATATGAGAAAGTGTAAGTTTAATCAACGAAAGGTACAGGAGCATTAAATAACTATACCTTGCAGTTGTATCAATGCATACACCATCTCGTGAGCTAGCGTTGACCCAAGTACCTCTCTGCATGTATGTCATATTTCACGTCAAAAACGGCTGGATCATGAAAATTGCATGTCTCTTGATATGATTTTTAAGTTAAAGTTATGCATAGCGAAACAAATATTATAGGTTTCTTTGAATAAATGTTAAAAAATTCAAGATGAATTGCCGTATCATTGTAATAACTCTTAAGGGACGAGAAATCACAAATCGCACACTTTCTCTTTGGTCACTGCCATCTTCTCCCTTTGACTCCTATGTTCATAATTTGCCTTAACATCATTGGATGTTTAGGCAGGCTGGGTAGGCTATGAGTTATCCCGGCCTATTCAAATTACTACAAGTTTCAATATTGGCTCCTTACATGGTTTATCAATAAAAAAATTGAAGAAGGATAAATCAACTACGAAGAGAAGAATAACAAGTAATAAGTACATAACACAAAGATACTCATTCGATTAATTGAAAAGATATTACTTGCATAACCTTTCTCCCACTTGTGGCTAGAAAGTAGTAATTAAGCTCTCATAATCTATATCACTTACAATTAATAATATAGCTAACCAATTACTAATTGTATAAATAGGCCGCCGATTAAAAAAATGTATAAATAGGCCGCCGATTAAAAAAATTGTATAAATAGGCCTAACGTAGCATCCCAAAAGTTGCAAGTGGTGGCTAGCTCATGCAATAAAGCTCTTGGATGTCCCACATCGCATCCCGGGATTGAGTCCCATTCTCCCTCCCCTGATAGATTAGGAATGCCGAATGTAGAAAAAAGAAAAGAAAAGTTGATGGCTGGCTGCACCCAAAGATCCAAACGATTATTCTCACTTTCTTCAATATGGTAAAAGGCTAGTTCCCCGAAATGTTGCAAGTTTTCTATTTGTATTTTTGTTTGATAAAATAACTTCATTCAAGAAAAAGAAAAGGGTCTATAAAATGAAGACATGTAAATATTAGAGTTAGATGAAAATTACTTTGGGAATCCAAACAAAAGTAAGATTGCAACAACTTTACGACCCTCTACTTTCTTTGTCGTTGTTACCGCTTCTATATCATGTCCTCTCCTTACACACCTTTCGACCTAATTTGCACAGAAATGTATAAACATTATTAGACCAATATATGGATATATTTGTGCATGGTGTGTGCGCGTATGGATACAGATGTACATATGGATATGCTTGTGCGCTTGCGTGTGTGTTCGTATATGATGGTTGTTTCCTTCGTAAATATGTGTATGCTTGTGCGCTTGCGTGTGTGTTTTTTTTTTTGCATGACAAAAAGAAATTTTATTGTTCCATTAAAAAACAGATACAATAAAGAAAGGCATCACTATGAGAGGGAAACATCCCACCAAGGTTGGCACCCAACCCTCTCGACAATCATATGCTAGAAAATCCCCGAGCATGGTTGGCAAGAAGTTAACCAGCCAAGCCAAAAACAGCCTCAGATCATAAAATCCACAGATCAACACCAAAGCAAATGAACCTAGAATCTCAAAAACCCTTAACCAATAGAAGAAAAATAGTGGCATAAGAAAGCTGATGAATCATCTTTGCTGCATAAGAAACTCCATAAGAACCAAGACATGGGAATGCATCACCCATAGAATCTCCAGAAGAACCACATCATCTCCAGCATAACCAAAAGACAAGCAAATATATGGAGCATCTCTAGCAGAACCATAAGACAAGCAAACATAATGAGCAGCAGCAGCAGATGAAACTCCAGAATAAGCAAACCATAGGCAAGCCACTCCAGCAAAACCAAATCAGAGGTGTAGCAATAAAATAGACAGTAGTGGAAGCGCATCAAATGAAAGAATAGGGCAGCAACAAATAGAAGGCACACATCACCAGCAGAACTAAAAGACAAGCAGCAGCAGCATGTGTATCTCCAAAAAAAACCAAACCAAAGGGGTGCAAATCCAGCATAACCAAATATAAGGAGTAGCAACAAAATTGACAGCAGAAGGAACATATGCATGACATCAAATGAAAGCGCAATAATTGAGCATATAGTGCGGCAACAAATGGAAGGCACTGCTTCCCCGATCAGCAATCAATCAACGGAAAGCTAATGATAACAGAGAAGTGAATATCCAGCACATCACCAAAAAAGCCAGCGGATCCGTAGGAACAAGAAAATGATAGGTACAAGCTGTAGATCTGTCACAGCAAAGGGGAAGCAAGCTAATGAAACCAGTCTGAATCCAGCAGCATAGAGTGAGAGCGTAGGAGTAGCAAAGATGCAGGAGATTGATAACTCCTCCAAATGAATCTCCAGGGAAAACACAAACAGCAGCAGCATATGGAACACCAGAGATGAACACATAATGACAACCCATCTATAAATCCGAATTCCAGCAAAAGAAGATGATAAATAGCTCATCCAAATGAAGCTCCAGTAGACACAATCAGCAGCAACAAAAGAAATTCCAAAGATGAAGACAAAGGACAAGACAGACTCAAAAAAGAAAAAAGAAAACCAGAAGAAGACATAGCACAACAACCCCAGAAGAAAACCCACACAAGACAAAGACACGTCTTTGGAATTTCTAGGAGCAAGGTGGAGCCAATAAAATTAGGCGTGGGGTGTATTCAATTGGAAGGGGCCTTGGTGCTCCTTTAGATTGTTTGTTTTGGTATTTGATTGTTTGGTTGTCTTCTTGTCAACCTTTTAATCTTTTGGGTCTCAAGAGGCAGATGATTGTCGCTGGGTGGGGTGCCAACTGGTTGGGATGCCCCCCCTCGATTTGATGTTTTCTCTTGTTCTGTTTAATCTTGTATCTTCGATATTTGATTAATAAAATCTTTTTTGCTGTTAAAAAAAAAATCCTAGCCCTGACAACAAGGACAAAAACACCAAGCCAAAAACCACCAAGCCAAGACCAAAACCCATCCTAGAACACAACCCAAAAACCAAAACAGACCACCAAGGAGAGAAAAAGACCAACCCAACAAGCACACACCCAGCAGACCACACCTCCCCAGACCACCCCTACCTAAACCACCCCCAAAAAATACACCTCCTCCCAAACCACCCCCCAGAGAATACATAAATCAAGATCAAACCATAGGAAGCATCATATCATTTGCTTCAACCTCCTGGCAGTCAAAGAAAACATCCCACCATAAAGATGATCACGGTTGACAATTAGCCCTTTGCTTATTAAGGGCTTCCATCTCTGCTATCTTGCTAATAACTTCATCTTCATTTCCATCATAACTAAGCCCCGTTATTTTGTCCACTGCCCATATGGCTTGTGCTTCATTTAACATAATCTTATTCCTGTTATTTATACCCTTTGATGAAATTGAAGCAGACAGAGCAGCCGTAGCAACTGCAAACCTTAGAACCACACACTTCTTGTTCTTCTTCCCTTTAGAACCTCTGACAACCTTTGAGAATCCCAATATCTCGTTTATATTTTTCATGTTCCTTTTCCCTTGAATACTTTTAATTGCAACATTGATAGGGTTATGGTTTGCTTCAACTAGATCTTTGTTTGGTTCTATATCCTCGTTTCTTACAGGGTCATCCAAATTGACTTCATTATCATTGTCCCCTTCATCATTGCTATCTGAATCATCAATAGATCTGTTGTCTTTTTTGTTTGCTTCTTGGTTCTCTAAGTCGTTTGAGCTCCTGGTTTGTGGTTGGTTATCTTTTGAAAATGCCCCCATACTATCTGCCACTATCTCACTTTCGACTATTGATTTTCCAATCCCCAAGGAGGAGCTCATATTTTCAATTGCTTCAGCCACCCCATTAATTAGCTTAATGAGCATATCTTCAACTACCTAGTTGTCTTTTGAGTTTTCCATGTCATCATTGCATATTCCATTTTGACCCCCATAATTTGATTCCATATTAGCCACATTTCCCATTACATCTTTGTTGATTTCCCTAACATCATCTTCTTCGATGGGATCATTCTTTTTCATGGCTAAATTAGAAGAAATATCAAATAGACTTTGATTGATACACTTGAATGATTCTTCTTCCATCACAAAAACTGAGTAAATATCCTTATCAATGACCAAATTAATGGACCCTTCAATTTTGTGAAATTGATTAGTAGCTATCAAAATCTTAGCACTTACAAAGGAAAATTCTTTCAGAGTATATTCATCAACATGTAGGAACTGCCCCCATTTGTTCCCGATTTCTTTGAAAGATGGGAATGCCCATGCATTGAGAAGCATCCCATAACACGAAAGCCATAGAACCTTTCATCATTTGCTTGTTCTCCTTCCCATGGTTTAATTACTTCAAACCAGTTTGAAATCCATTTCTTCTTTATAGTTGCATCTCTAGTTGCCGAGTCAGAGAAGGTAATGATAACATGTCTCCCACCAATAGCTTTAATTTGAACCTTCTGAACTCCTTCCATTCTGAATACATGTTCTAAATCATCAATAGAAATTAATTTGCTAATCTTCGCAATAGCACTTCTAAGAAGCCATCCATTCCCAGCAGGTTGAACCTTTATGCTTCCCATATGATCCTTAGTTGCAAAATTGTTTACCTTTATGTTCCTTTGTTCCCCTTGCTTGCTCGATTCCACAATCCCCTTTTTTCTCCATACTTCTTTACCTCTCTTCAAATTTGAGAAGTCCAGTTGTTTTTGCTTCCAAACCTTCCCACACATAAACTCTTTCCCTTTGCTTCGATTATTCAATTTCTCTGAGTGGTTGAAATTGATATTTCTTTGATAGCCCTGTTCATCTTCCTTTCTCAGAAATCTGGCAAATTTGACGACCAATTTGTTACCCCAATACCATGAATCCTTCACCTTATCGATCGCCATTTTCGTATCTTCAATCCTGGAGAATCTTACAAATCCGAAATTTCGACCTGTGATTTTGCTTTTCTTGGTTGGAATGAACAGATCTCTAATTTTCCCAAATTTGGAGAATAGATTGTAAATCCATATTTTGCGTATACGTTCTGGGAGATTATCAACAAATACTGTCGAAGATTGTTGCGAATAAGCTTCATTTCTCGAACCCCCATTTCTCCTCATCATATTTTCTTTCAGACTTGCTATATAGCTTACTTTAACTGACATAAAAGATTAATATACAAACACGCTTATGTGTGTGTTCGTATATCATGGTTGGTTCCTTCGTCTACCGCCTGTAGACAATCATCCTCTAATCTGGCTCTTTCTCCTGAAAGACTACCTGCAAGATTAACAACTGATTAGTAGAGTCAATGGATTGGGTTGGACTTGGTCCAATTCCTTCACCTTTTTAAAGGTTGGTTCTATGGCCTTGGCCCAACCTAGCTATCATAGTCCACCAAACTGACTGTACTATTCAATATTTGGCCCAACGATATGTAATGACATGGGTCTGTCTAATAGTTTGACCCATTTCTTCTTACTTTGCCCTCCATAATCTTGATTTTATATTTATGTAAAAAAAAAAAAAAGACACGTTTATAAAAGAAGTTCATACAAGAATGATTTACAGATTCCTTGTGCCCAAACATGTAATGATCTTTTACACTATGCAAATGTAAAGTCTATTGTGAGATAGTAATGACAAATGAATAAGCGCGTGCTTGGAAAAAAAATATTCACCAAAAATGAAATGGTTCTTACGATTTTTAGGGTAAATTTTCCCTTAAGAAACATCCCATAAACTGTGTCAGCATCCTGTGAAAACAACATTACATGCAGACATTAATGATTAACATGGAATCATTTTACTTTCTGCACAAGAAGATCTTATAAATAAAATGTAGGTGTAAACAAAGTAATGAATACATGAAAAGGGAATCAAGTCTTTGTTGGGTCCAAGGACTAGAGATTAGTACTCGGTGCATTGAGGGCTTATAAGCGCCTAGGTAAGACCAACCTATGACTCTCTATCCAATCCAAGTATCACATTCCTCTTGATTGTAATTATGAGAAACTCAGCGAGACCGAGCGACATATACAGGAAATTGTAAAACACCTGGAGCTCGTTGACCTGTCGGTTCAATTTTGCGATCCCTACCATAACAGAGAAAGGTTGCATTGCCGTCTGGAGCCACCCGTTGAGAAATTGTAGTGGCTTTCCCTTTTTTTTGAACCTAGTAAACACATAACTTTCTTCTTCTTCTTTTTCTTTTTCTCTCGGCAAACAAAATTTACTAGTCTAATTACCCAACTGAATCTGGGCCATTGTTTTTCAAATTCCGTCATTCTGTGTGTGTTTTTTTGGGTAATTAGACTTTCTCAATTTCATTTGCCGTTAAAAAATAAAATAAATTGGTGTTGGGGAAATTTCTGCCGGCAGAAATAATTTCTGGCGGTAGAAATATGGCATTACATATTACATGTATGGAAAATTCTCGTAAAGTTACGATGCATTACTTGAGGGTCTTTCGAATTATTTTTTCAAAATCAGAACCGTCTATCTTTTTTGTAGGATGGAATATATTATTCATGTAAAAAATTAACCAAAATTATGATCTCTGTATGCTCGATCGGAGTTAACAAATATTTTCCTACTAATGATTCTCATGTCTGGAATCTCCCGATGAAGGGGTTTTCAAAATCTGATTGGCCCAAAATTTGGTGGGGTTCATTAAAACCCCAAGAAAAACAAAATAGTCGGTGTTGATCGTCGTAATTGTGCTGTGATCGTGTAGCTAATGTACATTAGACTATAGCATTAGATATTGGTTCATAACTAAGTAAGTTCAATGTATAACATTGAATGGTGGATACTGGTTCGTTTTCTTAAATGTTTGATCTAAACCGGTATGATTTAACATCTTATCAATTCTATCATTCTCCCCGAAATTGATGATCATCCAATGTCGGTAACCACACGATCGGATTACATTCAGTGCTTCTAGTGGCATTTGAACACTATAATGCACCAGTTCAAAACCATCTGATTTATTTTATTAAAATCAGAACCGTTAGATGTGTTTAAAACGTGTTTATAAGGTCCAATGTGAGGATTTGGCAAAAAAAAAATACCCAAAAGGACTTGATCGGACCAGGTTTTCGTAAAGTAGTTTTACGAAAACCTACTCCGATCAATCCCTTTCAGATAGTATTGTTTGCCAAATCCTCGTATAGGACCTTGAAAACACATTTTAAACACATCTAACGGTTCCGATCGTCGATATTTGGTACAGAAAGTGGAGGTCCATTATAATTCGGGACGTACAAAGTAGAAACTAGAAAGGAATCGAATTTAATTTCTTTAATTTCTATAATCAGATTTAATAAAATATATTATATAATTTCTATAATTTAACTTCTAATAATTTCTATAATATAATTTAATAAAATAATTTAATTCCTATAATTTGAATTTCTATCATTTTTTTAAAAATCAATTTGTAACTTTTTCTCTAAAAAATATTACTCCCTCCGTCCCATATAGTTGTATCACTACGAAACTACGTGCAATTTTCAAGCTAAAAAATAACGTGCTTATGAAAATAATTTTTTAGTCAATATGGATCTTGTTTGATAGATCTCATCGAGAACTTTTATACGATGCAAAAAAAATTCAAAAATTATTTTGGTAAATACATTATTTTTTAGTTTGAAAATTGCACGTAGTTTCGTAGTGATACAACTTTATGGGACGGAGGGAGTATAACTTTTTAAAATTTTTCATTTTTTTTGTTAATGATTTCATGTTTTTTTTTAACTTCATATAATTCACTAATTCAGTGATTCACTAACAAAAAAAAAAAAAATTCACCAAAAGAAATTGATTTTTTTTTCAAAATCTTTATTAGATAAAAGGCAATGTATATGTGTGGTATACATTTTTTTTTCATGTTTGAATTTTGATTCAAAATTTATTAATCATATAAAATATTTTAAAAGCTTATTTTCCTTTTTTTTTGTCCATACTCTCTTTCCCTTTCGTTTCTTTTTTTGTTCATGAATCATGACTTCATTTTTTTTTAACTTGATATAAATATATAATTCACTAACACAACCAAAAAATAATTCTTTTTTTTTGTGCTTATCAAAAAATACATAGAAATAAATTATTTAACTTTTTTCTTTTGTTGCCTCGTGCCGTGCCGTGCCTTTTTTACTGCCTTGCTAGAACCGTGTTGTGCCGTGCCCGTCCTACTTCCGTGCCGTGCCAGGCCAACTTTCGTGCCGTGCCATGCCCCGTGCCGTGCTAAAATAAAGTCATGTCGTGCCGTGCCTCGTGCCCCGTTGACTTCGTGTCGTGCCTGTGCCGTGCCTGTAGAAGACCGTGTCGTGCTGTGCCACGTGACGCCTTAGACTGTGCCGTGCCCCCTCAATTCCGTGCCCATGTCGTGCCACGTGCCAAGTTATACCGTGTCGTGCCAGGATTTTACCGTGCCTTTGGCGTGCCGTGCCGCCTCCGAACGTGCCGTGCCCGTGCCGGCCCGGCCCGTTTGACACCTCTACCAGAGCTCCCATTGGACACTACACTTTGAACCAATAAACATAGAACGAAATTGAGCACAATCAATCAACTTGTCCTTGACCTCGCCTATACAAAGGGTCGAGTCTACAGACATTCAAACAACAGCGAGAGAGAGAGAGAGAGACAATGTTGGGTGGTGCCTGTTTCACCGTGGCCAAGTCAGTCGTGGCGACCGCCGCGAAGTTCATAGGCAAGGCCCTAGCGAAGGCCGTTTACCGGTGCTGGGCCGGGAAGAACGAGCAGGAAGCCAGGCGTTTGAATGTCCACGTAAAAGTGGACATTGATCATCTTTGATCTGTGGGGCGTTTGGAGACGACAGGTATCTCTCTCTCTCCTTCTCTGTTTTCTAGAATCTGGAACGTGCAGTTGCTGGAAATCTGAATTTGGAGACGCTCAGTGGAATCTAGAATCTGTTTTTCTAGGATTTTATGTACTTTGGTTTCATCAAAAACTTAAGTTTAATGTAATGGATTATGGTACAATCCCGTAGACCTTGACGTTTATGTACAATCCCGTAGACCACGGGGACAATTGTGTTGTTAGTTTTTTTTCAAATTGTGGATCTGTAAACTGCAATGGCAGTGACGTTTACGTCAATTTTTTCAAATTCTGGACTGCATCATGGTTATCTCAAGAAACAAAACTTTCAGTAGTTCATGCAGTGGCAGTGACGTTTTCTTGAGTAATTGAATCTGGGCTTAGTTTGTTTGTTTGAACCTAATGACGTTGAATCTGTGACAGGCTTGTTCAATCTGGGTCACGCTTACCTTTTTTTTTTCAATGGTTTCATTTTTTTCTTGCCAAAAAGTTGCTCAAAAGGCCAGGAATTGTAGCAATCGTAAAATTAGTTGATTCTCAAGTGACGCTATGTGAGTTCAAAGGATTATGTTATAATCCTGCTAGATTATGCTACACTTGATTTTAATTTGAAGCAATGTACCCGATTCATAGACGTTGGTGTTCTCTTTAAAGTAGCTTGATCATTTGGTTGGAATGTTGTCTAAACAATCCCTAGTCTTTGTTAGTTGTTACATAACCTTAAGTCTTGAGATTTGATCAAAGTAGAACATCACTGATGTGCATACCCACTACTGTTGTAACCTTAGCTGGTGGCTTTTGTTTTGACTTGGGGTGAAATTGAACCTTTCCTGGTTGAGCTTTTTGTCCGGACATTTGGGGAAGTTCAGTAACATTTTAATCGAATTGTCACCTTTACTAGTTGTCATCTTTCCCTTCAGTTTTGGTCCAATGGCAAAAGGCTGAGAGCTGATTGCTTTGCCCTTTCTAGCTATGTAGACCAATGAATAAAGTATCGTATCTGTTGCTTACTTTTTTATTATATCAATTTTTTAAGGCATGTTTTTGTGTTGCATTGTCGTCTGCTATGTAGGTCAATGTTTGAAAATACTCTCTACAGCTAGGGCTGCTCAAAAAAACCGGTGAACCGTGAATCTGTTCCGGACCGAACCGATCCGTACCTTTTGGATTTTAACCGTGGATTAATGGTCCGGACACGGATTCAAAAAATAAAAAACCGTGACTTTTGGATCGGACACGGATTTTGATTTTGAAACCGTGGATTAACCGATCCGGACCGTGAGATTTTTATTATATATAATTTTATAACTTTTATAATTATAGTTATATAGATATTGTTAATTTAGCAGACTTACGGTTTGGTTGTACTGTTGTAGCAGTTATGGTGCGAATATTGTTCTCTCTATAAAATTTAGAGGGGTAAAGTATTATAAGTGCTACTATATATACTCTCTGTTTGTGAGTGAACTGGAAGTAACTATCTGCTATTGTCTTTGTGAGTGAACCGGAAGTAACTATCTGCTATCCTTTGAGGTAATATAAGTTTGTGCCTTTGTTTGTTCAGTTATATAACTATCTGCCTAACTGCCTTTGTTGTTTTTCATTGGGATTTTCAACTTTGAACTTTCTATTTAGTGCATTTGCTACTTGCTAGTGCCTTACTGCCTTTGTTTGTTGTTTTTTTTGAACAAGTTGAAAATCCGCGGATTAATCCGGAACCAATCCGTGACTCGCGGTTCGGATTGGAACCGAACCGTGAGACTTTGGATCGGACACGGATTGTATTTTCAAAAAACCGTGATTCGCGGATTAGGATTGGATTCATGCCAATCCAAACCGATCCGGACCGTGAGCACCCCTATCTAAAGCTACTTAGAAGATGTATCAAAGAATATGTTCATGTTCGAATTGTGTCTTCTTTGTAGGTACATTCTGCAAAATGAGCTATGGTCTACTGAAACTGATTGCTCGTGGAGAGAGTGCTTTGTGGGTTGCAACTGAATAGAAAATGAAAAAGGGAGATTTGTGCAAATGTTAGTTTGAATTTATTTGGTACAAGTATTTGTTTGAAGTTAGTATGTCTCATGGCTTTTGTTATGGATGTGGATGAAAATTTAGTCATTGTATTTTGCTACTCTTGATGGGATTTCATGATGTTACTGCAATTATAGTCTGATTTGAATCTAGGTCACACAAAGCGACTTTTCGTCTTCATCCGACCGGTATTTAGTGTCCAATGGGAAACCAAGATAGGAGGATGGGAGGCAGCCCACCTTCAATCTAAGTGGTTGGTGTCACATATAACTATCTGGTTGCCAATAGGCAATAATGGCAAGGCAAAGCAAAGTCTTGACCTTGCCCGATGGTTGCGTCGGCAAAACCAAGGTAACCCTTGATCCATACTGTTTACTCGGGATTACTGGAGATCTAATTCCTTGGTGGCAAAAGAACAAAGGATCACCATAGGAAGACACTCGTGGAGTAGCACCTGTGGGACCATTACAGATGTTGCGACAGTATGGAATGAATATTCATGCACAATTTGTGCGACATGTGTCCAATATTTATTGGTCCAATTGCAAAAGAGAGGCTGAGTTGCCTAGGACATTCCCCCCACTTTTGGGGCGACAGTTAGACGGATTTCAATGACGATTCTAAGATAGAGAAACATTCTTTCTAGAGATAAGTCGAACTTGATTTTTTACCCTAATTTGGATAATGAATTTCTGCCAAGGGTTCTTTCTTATTGTTATACAACATTTATTCTTTTCACCAGCCCAGATTTTCCAACTAATCCCTCCACTTATTGTTCACTATTCTCATCCCTCTCAAAATATTCCTCGAATATTCTAACCCAAAATTTCTCACGTCCTACACTACTACTCGTTTTGGATATTAATTCAATGTAATTAACCATGTCACCCATAAAAATCCGGTTGCTAGTAGGTGTTAGGCAGGGGCGTTTGGCAGCATCTTTTTCATGCATTTTCATTTTTTGCTTTTTTACTTTGGTTGTTTGGGAGACAAAAGTTGAAACAGATTTCATGAAAATGCATTCTCATTTTTGTATGAAGGAGAAGAGAAACCAAAAGTAGGATGGGAAGTGTTTTTCTCATTCTTATTTTTCACTTTTCCTTGTTTAGTTATATAAAAGACCTACATAATGTGGTTTCAGGGGGGGTGTAGTGAGTTCAGGGGGGCTGTAGTGAGTAAACTTACTACACCCAAATAGTACTCTTGCTACAAATGCATTAGGCACATTTTTTCCAAATGCTCTATAAATTTAATAATACATTTTGATCATAATTCAAAAAGTCCAAAAGCCAAAATACAAAAATGTAAAAAGTCAAAAAGTAAGCCTCCCAAACACTCACACTTATTGGCAAGGTTGGTTGATTTCTGCCATGTTCTTTGGTCATTCATATATCATCGTTTGACGAGTTCTCTTTGATCCACCAAATAATAATTTTCTTGAAGGGCTCGCTTGTTTGGTCATATACATATGAGATAAGAGTATAGAATTTTGAGAATAAAGCCAAGGCTAGTTCTCTTTTTTGTTCATAATATTTTTTTGAAAATGTATCAATTCATGATGCATTAATAGTAAAAACATTCAAAGTGATAAAAAAAAAAAAATTAAAGACGAAAAAATGTTCAATCTTATGTAACTATATTACTTCCATTTTGTCTCAAATTCTCAATAATCATATCCAAAAACACAACCAAACACACCCGACAATACTAGTCATCTTTGTATTCATGTTCATCTCCGATACGAAATGCTTTTGAGAATTCCACACAAATAGGACTACAAAGAGAAGAATCGAGCTCAGTTTGTGTTCAATGAAAATTTGACAGAGTTAAGCTTGTTTAGGTTTGAGTCGAAATTAAAATTGTCCACAAGTCTTTTTTTTTTTAGCAGCAACAAATTTAATCATGAAAACTTGACAAAAATACATCAAGTTAGGGGAGAGGAAATGGGAGTCCAACTTGGAGGAATTAAAATACCGATAGGGACAAGCCCTAAAACACCTAAAAGCCTTGGCCTAAGAAAGCCATACCAAGTACAACAATGAAGCCCCAAAAATACCAATGGACCAAGCCCAAAACACCAAAAGGCCTAGCCCAAAACAAAACATTCCCGATACATCAAATTAGTCCTAACCTTTAAAAAGGCCGCCCAAAAGGAGTAACCCTAGACTCCTACCTACCGCCACTCCACTGCCCAATCATCCGACCAACAACCCAGCCGCCAACAAACCCACCATCTGCAGCCACAACCACCACATGTCGTTAGGCCAAGAAACCGACTCATCCAACAATGAAGAGTGATGAATGACCCGAAGCCAGAAAAACAGACGGAGAAATGGAAGAAGCCAGAGATTTCAAGCAGCCATCAGAGATGCCCCATGCCGTTAGGCCCAAATCAGTTTCACCCAGCAGTGAAAGCTGCGGCAACCAAGAAACCAATGAAAACGCTGAACGGAAAAATGAAAGGTAGTGGGGAGGGGAAGAAAAAAGAACGCCGGGACTTCAAGAGGTGCTACCACAACCTGAAGAAGACAGTTAATGCCAATGCGAACCCAAACGAAATAGCCGATCTAGAAATGACCGCCAAGAAATTGCTGATTCGATCCTCACAAACGACCAAGAGAAATCGGAAGCCAGGGCTAGCCCCAAGATTTGGGTTGCCCAAGCCCGACCTCATGCTTGGTTGCACACTTACTTTTAAGTCATAAAAAATATTTAAAAAGACATAAAAGTAAAATAAAAATAAAAATAAATCAAGGTTACATATTGCTTTTAGCCTGAATTACATCAAAAAAATCATATTCAAAATGTAACTCCGCTTATAGTGCTTCCGATTTAAAGAAAATAACTTTTTCTTTCATTTTTTAAGAAAATTCTTCTTGGTTTGGTACAAAATACAAGTGTAGTATATGTAAAGACCCGAAAATTTGTATGATTTTTTTTTTCTTTCTTCTTGAATTAGAATTGGGAAATTGTAGGGGGATGTTCTCTAAGTTCAAACCATGTGTTAATGTGAGAAAACGAGAGAAAAATGGGCTTATTAGTAGCACACAAGTTAGTAGAGGGAGGTATTGTGTAATTAGGTAATTGGGAGTATAAGAGGAAAGTGGAAGAGAGAGAAAATCAATTCTCCCCCTCCTAGGGATGGGCATGGGGAGGGTAGGGGGTGGATACCACTACCTCCATCCCCGATCCCCGAACCTATATCAATCCCCATCCCCTCCCCGATCCCCACCGGGGATTTTATTTTAACCTCCATCCCCGCCCCGATGCGGGGAACGGGGATCCCCACGGGGAATCGGGAATCCAAAAATTCATGCACTAGTCCATGCCATTACCCATTAAATTCAACCCCCACAGGCCACAGCCACAATTTCATTCCATCCATGCAATCTGGTTGCCATTATCCATTAAATTCAATCTGTGAGAGTTGGGGGGCCGGGGTCTGTGAAGTACTAAATTCCTAATTTAAGTTATGACCACTGACCGTGAGAGTTGGGTTAATGGGTTATGGGCAGACGGGCCGGGGGCTGTGAAGTACTGTGGTGCAAAAGAAATTTTAAAAACTTATAATATATATATGTGGATAAACTTCCAATAAGGGTCCCTTATTGAAGTTAAAATGCGGACCTCACCTTTCCGAGCCAAATTTTGACGATCCGAACCGTTCAATGTTTTTAAAATACATTTTTAAGGGCCTCTGCGAGGATTCGTCCAAAAAAAATACCCGTAAGGGCTTCATCCTATCAGTTTTGGTTAAAACGCTATATATAGGCCCTTAAAAATGCATTTTAAAAACATTGAATGGTTCGGATCGTCAAAATTTGGTCCGGAAACACAAAAAAAGGCTAGGTCCGCATGGTATTTTTCAATAAGGGACCCTTATTGTAAGTTTATCCTATATATATATATAAACGGGGATGCGGGGAGGGGCGGGGATTGGGGAGGGGACTAACAATACCATCCCTTACCCGATCCCCGAATTTTTTTTAAAATAATCCCCATCCCCTACCCGATCCCCAAAAAAATTCCCGAATCCCCTCCCCGAATGGGTAGGGGACGGGTTGGATAGGGGCGGGTCGGCCGAGATGGTCATCCCTACCCCCTCCCCTCATCAGCTGATCCTCATCCCCTCTCTCTCTCCCACCTCACGGTTCCCCTCTCTCTCAATCCTTCACTCAAAAACTCACCTCAATCCACCTTCCCACATTGAACTCTTGACGAATCAAACTTGTATTGCATGTGTTTGAGCTCGGGGAAGCCTATATTTCGGTGGATTTGAAGATCAAAGTTAGGGTTTTGCTTGGATTTATGGGTTTTGCTTGGATTTATGGGTTTTGCTCAAAACCCATACAAGTAGGGGTTTCCTCTCTCTCTCTCTCTCTCTCTCTCTCTCTCTCTCTCTCTCTCTCTCTCTCTCTCTCTCTCTCTCTCTTCATGTATTTGTGCTATATTTCTAAAATCTGTCACAGAAAAAGTTTTGATTTCGTACTGTACATCCAAGAATTTTTACACAGGCTTGTACACCATAAAACTTTATGAAAATTTTATGGAAGGTTCCTCTATGCGTTTTATATGTTGTGTAAAAATTTCAGACCCAAATTCCTTGAAACGAAATGTAGAAAAATCCCACACCAAGCTATACTCTGTTTCTCTGTCCAGCTGAATCTGTGTTTTTGGCCTTCAAGTTTTGGCGTGTTAGACCTAGTAAATCGTCTCCTTAATTTCTGAAAGTTTTATGTAATGTTCATATATGAGTATACTAGATCGTGTCCAAAAATTGGAACAAAATACAAAGAGTTTATTTTTAAACAATTCACGGACTAAACTGTGTTCTGAGAATCTGAACAAATCTGGGCAGATTATGGGAGCTACGTATTTCGTTAATTTTGTTGAAGTTAACAAGTTTATTGGCTATTGGTCCTCATGGGTCTTAAACCTTGATAAGCTAGCAATGTTTTAGCGTTGGAATCACTAAAAAAGATTGAGTATACGATTTTTAACGGATCTTCAAACACGAGGCTGTTCTATTGTTATATATGCTCAAATCTGGATTTCACCAAAATTATTTGGGGTACCTAGGTGGCATGTAAATTCCTGAAATTTTTGTTGTAGGTTGGTTCTTGAGTCTACTTTATCGTGTAAAAGTTTCAGAGATATATTCAAAATACAGAAAATAGGAAAATATTTTACCGGACTGTGGTAGTGAAATCATAGTTAATTCAGATAGCGCTGTCGCATCTTACGGAAATAACCATATTTTTGTCTAGGAAGCTTGAAACTTGAATCCGCCTTTTGATTCCAAAACTAGACTCATATACCCTCAGAGTATGTAAGGGTTGTGCCTTAATTTCTTCTAGGCAATAGCAGGTTTTGATTCGAAGTTGATGTAACTGCTGAAACTGTAACTTTGGGTTGGTTTTGTGTAACTTCGAACAAGCATATCTTCGTCATTCGGACTCCGAATGAGACAAATTTTATATCGATATTGATGTGCTGGAAGTCTCCCTTTTAATGGTGGTGGTACCAAGATCAAATTATGAACCTATAGAAAATTATAGCCAGTTTATGATAGCCTGGTTGATAAATTCTACTCTGATTTTGAAGTTATGATGTATTCCGACTCTACGACTAATTGTGGCAACCTTAACTATCACTTTGTGTCTTTTAATTGAGTCTCTAGTGGACTATAATGATGGTATTAGGAGTTACATGGATTCCATAGATGTCCTTATGATTATATGCAAAACATTAAGTTGTACGATGGACACCTGTAAATATTTGGGAACGTGTGAGAGACATGGGTACTTGTAGGACATGTGTGAGGTAGTGAACACTTGTTGAGCATTTGTTGAATACATGAGAATTCGTAATGCACGTGGGTACTTGTGGGATACGGGGAGACGTTTGTTGAGTATCGTGTGACACGTGGATACGTGAGAAGGACATGGACTTGTGGATAATGTGTGAGTACCCATGGAGTGCTTGGATATGTGGTGAATGATATATTATAAATAGTAAGTAGTCGTATGACATTGATTGGCATGAGTCGACGGACATGTTTGATTAACTTGAAAGAGGGTAATTAAATATACTTGGGTGAATAAATGATATCAAAATTGTGATTAATTGAGGGATTGGAAGGACAGAACGTTACAATATTTCGAAGATGGTTTAATATGAGGGTTGTTGGACCCGGTAAATTGTGTTTTCAAGGAAACACGTGGAGGATGATCAAGTAATAATCTAGTGATGAGTTGTGCGGAGGTACGAAAGTACAAGAGTGATAGCCCATAATTATTGTTGTGGGGAGTGAATAAGTAGTATGCAGAGTGTCGTTATGCTAAAACGTAAAGTAGGGTATTGTGTCTTAAGTTTAACGTAGACATTGGATGCGATTATTCATTACTTTCATTATATCTCGTTAAGCATTTATAAACTTATTAAATAAACTTCTACTGGGCGAAGTGAATGCTCACCCCTGCTGTTTTCAGGTACCGCTCTGGAGCATGAGATGGAGTGCTTGATGTGCATGACATACTTAGAACATGGCATGAGGAGTTATTTGAAGCATTGTAAAACTTTACCACTGTAATATTTTTAGACATGTCATCATATGGGACTCGGGTGCCGAATTTAGAGTTGGCGTTCATTATGAATATGGAATATGGTGAGGTGATTTTTTGGACATAAATATAAAGTTTTTAATGATATTCTATTGAGAAAACGCTTACTTATTCTCTGTTGAAAATCGAGGGTGTGACAGTATATATATATATATATATATATATATATATATATATATATATATATAGGATAAACTTCCAATAAGGGTCCCTTATTGAAAAATACCATGCAGACCTAGCCTTTTTTTGTGTTTCCGGACCAAATTTTGACGATCCGAACCGTTCAATGTTTTTAAAATGCATTTTTAAGGGCCTCCGCGAGGATTCGTCCAAAAAAAATACCCGAAAGGGCTTCATCCGATCAGTTTTGGTTAAAAACGCTATATATTGCGTTTTTAACCAAAATTGATCTAACCAAAATTGATCGGATGAAGCCCTTCCGGGTATTTTTTTTGGACGAATACTCGCAGAAGCCCTTAAAAATGCATTTTAAAAACATTGAACGGTTCGGATCATCAAAATTTGGCTCGCAAAGGTGAGGTCCGCATTTTAAGGGCCTCCGCGATATAGCGTTTTTAACCAAAACTGATCGGATGAAGCCCTTCTGGGTATTTTTTTTGGACGAATCCTCGCGGAAGCCCTTAAAAATGCATTTTAAAAACATTGAACGTTTCAGATCATCAAAATTTGGCTCGCAAAGGTGAGGTCCGCATTTTAAGGGCGTTTTTAACCAAAACTGATCGGATGAAGCCCTTCCGGGTTTTTTTTTTTGGACGAATCCTCGCGGAAGCCCTTAAAAATGCATTTTAAAAACATTGAACGGTTCGGATCGTCAAAATTTGGCTCATAGCGTTTTTAACCAAAACTGATCGGATGAAGCCCTTCCGGGTATTTTTTTATGGACGAATCCTCGCGGAAGCCCTTAAAAATGCATTTTAAAAACATTGAACGGTTCGGATCATCAAAATTTGGTTCGCAAAGGTGAGGTCCGCATTTTAACTTCAATAAGGGACCCTTATTGGAAGTTTATCCATATATATATATATATAGGGCAAACTTCTTATCCGGACTTTTTATTTCCGGACCTCATGATCCAAACATTTTTTTGATGATCCGATTCGTTCAATGTGTTCAGAAGGTGTTTTCAAGGGTCCACGCGGGAAATCTTAAAAAAAATAAAAAATAAATACCGGGAAGGGCTTGATCCAAGCAGTTTTCGTAAAAAATATATATTTACATTTTTTGCGAAAACTGCTTGGATCAAGCCCTTCCCGGTATTTTTTTTTTGAAGATTTCCCGCATGAATCCTTGAAAACACCTTCTAAACACATTGGACGGATCGGATTTTCCAAAAATAATTTGCAATACAAAAAAAACCATTTTTTTCTTATTTCCGGGAGGTGTGGATTAAAAGTTTTTCGTATATATATATATAAGTTGTGATGGGGTTGCTACGATATATAAACAGGAAGGCTAACATGAAAATGTTACGTATTTTTTGTTGTAATTGTGCGTAATTTTTGGTGCTTGTTATGCTTGTTTTATGTTATCTACGAAGAGGTGTACATTGAAAGTATATGGTACAAATTATTTTGGAGGATGATACACATATTTTTTGGTATTTGTTATGCTTGTTTTTATGTTGTTTTGGCAATACGGATTTTTAGGGTATCGATTACCAAAAAATACGTTGAAGTTGCGTATAGGGGTGCACCGTACACCCGAAAATAGTTACGCATTTCTTGGTTGGTAGCGCATTTTGTTGTTATTAGTTAGGCAAGTTTTTTTTTTTTTTTGCTGTAAGGAATATACTTTTTTGATAACCAAAACTTTTGGCTCTTATGGTAACCAAAAGAATTTTTTTTCCTACACAAAGGTGAAATGGGAGCTACATAAAATATACTAAGTGATGTTTATCACTTTCCATTTCTTAACTAAAGGCCTATGTGTGGGAGGGGCAATCTGATCCAATTAGTTAAAGGAGGTGGAGGACATTGCCATTTAAACAATCTGAAGGAAAGTTCTTGTTGCTGTTAGAAATCCCCGGGGAGATCAATGTAATTTGCCCAAATAGAATAGATTAAAAGTACAAACAGGGGTGCAAGAACCCTCATCGGGGAATCTTTATACCAAGGCATTAACGTACTGCCCTAGCAAAAACCACTATTGAAGCACAAACCACCATTGTTTCAAGAAAAAAATTTCAAAATTTTCAGATCTGGAAATTTCAAAAAATACAAGCGATAAGGAAAAAAGAAAACATATCTGGGTGAGGGATTTGCCGGACCATCACCGTCGTTTTCGTATTTGTCGGACCATCACCGTTGATTTGGTCGGATTTCCGCCGTCCCATCGTCTAGTTCTTGGTGGGTTTTGGAAGAAGAAGAAAAAGAAACTGACACTTCTCTCTCTCTCTCCCTTTTAATTGTAAAAATTACACTACATCATCCTATATTTAATATAATAATTCACTCAAGCCCATATATATAAACTAGTAGCTATAATAAAACTAGTTTTGTATAATTAACTTCTTTAAAAATATATATACTTGCGAAAAAATTGTTAAACAAAAGTAATTTTTTATTTATTAGAAACAAAAAATATATATACTTGTGATATTTAATATTCTTCATTTATATAAAATAATTAAATTAAGTATTGTATAATTATTTTTTGGATTTATATAATTATTTAAAGGAATAATTAGTCATAAATATTTTGCCAATTTGAAAGGAATGACTAGGAACTTTTGCAATCAAACATAAAGACACAATATTTTTCCAAAATTTTAGAATCAACTCCACTTTGTCAATCTTTCTATTCTTCTCCGTAAACAAAACAGAGAACAGCAATCGGACCTCCAGAAAGTGTACGAGCTACAACGAATAGGCTACGAATTTTGCCCGAATCCTTGCTGGCACTATTTTGCTGTTTTACCAATTTCCCTTTTACCATTTGGAGCAGTTACTGGCCCACCCACCCACCCACAATATGGTGCCAACACCCATGAAATAGTGCCAGCTAGGCATCGTGAAAGTTTCGTACTCAAATTTCCGTACCATGTAGCAAAATTGGATTTGGAGCAAATTAAACTACAAATGTTAGATAAACAAACATTTTTTCTTGTACGAACGTGCACATCTCTCTCTGTGGCAAACGAACGTGAATCTGCAGTATCACCCAGAATCGGTCAACTCTAGCAATCAAAGGTGAATCCGAATTTTAGCACCCAAAATCAAGATCGAATCGCTGCAACTAATCGAAGGAGAGGATTATAGAACCCACTATTTCACCAGCAGTCAAGATCAAAACCCCATTTCTAATGTACTATATGAATTTGTACGTTAATATATGTATATAATTCCATTATTAGTGACATTTCACTAATTTTTTTGGTCGCCAGAAGTGGTCGATCAGAGGTGGGGTGGTGGTCGGCTGGAGGTGGGGTGGTGATTTTTTTAAAATTTTATGTTTGAAATTATAAATTTTTAAAAACTAGTGACATTTCACTAATTTTTTTGGTCGCCGGAAATGGTTGGCCAGAGAAGGGGTGGTGGTGGTCGGCCAGAGGTGAGGTGGTGATTTTTTTGAATTTTATGTTCAAAATTATAATTTTTAA
Source organism: Vaccinium vitis-idaea (assembly GCA_963854785.1). Classification (NCBI taxonomy): domain Eukaryota; kingdom Viridiplantae; phylum Streptophyta; class Magnoliopsida; order Ericales; family Ericaceae; genus Vaccinium; species Vaccinium vitis-idaea. The sequence continues at coordinate 16,023,151 of OY978219.1, forward strand.
AAATTAATGACATTTCACTAATTTTTTTGGTCCCCGGAAGTGGTCGGCTAGATGTGGGGTGGTGATCGGCTGAAGGTGTGGTGGCAATTTTTTCGAATTTTATGTACGAAATTAGAACTTTTAAAAATTAGTGACATTTAACTAATTTCGGAACTAGTCGGCCAAAGGTGAGGTGGTGGTCGGCCGGATGTGGGGTGGTGATATGTTTGAATTTTACGTTCGAAATTAGAATTTTTAAAAATTAGTGACATTTCACTAATTTTTTGGTTGTCGGAATTGGTTGGTCAAAGGTGGGGTGGTGGTCGGTCGGAGGTGGGGTTGTCACGCCATCATTTTTACAAAACATAAATAAAAGAATCTCAAACAATAAGTAAGTTAAAAGATAAAGATTTCCATAAAGGTTCGTTGTACTTGTATAGAGTCTACGGACATTCAAACAGCGAGAGAGAGAGAGAGACAATCAGGGCCGGCCCCGGGGTAAGCCCCGCAAGCCCCCGGGCTTGGGCAACCCCCGGGGAGGGGCAACCAAAAAAAAAAAAATTATTGAAGAGATATATATCATATATAAATTACTTCGGTTTTTATCACAAGGCAGAAGCTGGAGCAGTTGGTCTGTGCATGCTCTCACTTACCAAGTGGGCAGGGTTCAAGTCTCAGTAGTAAAATTTTCTGACATTATTTTTCAGTTGGATTTATATTGTAGATAAAATATACCTTTTACACAACTAGTACAAAAATGTATTAGTCTTTCGGGGTTGTAGAATCCAAGTTTCAAATCTTTTGAACATCATTTAAATGTATTTATAAATATGTTTTATTACGGTTGGCCCTGTATTTGGTCAATTTTCCTTTGCGAGAGACAAATGTAATTTTCTTGGTTCCTTTCCTTTGCGAGAGACAAATGTAATTTTCTTGGTTCCTCAGACTCTTGGGTCCCGACCTTTATTTTTTGGTCCAAGAATGTGAAATCAGCCATTGTCCCGACATACTTAAAAAGAACTGATTATTCAGAGAAGGGAAAACGTATTTTTCTCGGATATAGTAAAAATCAAGAAGAATTTGCTTAATCATAAGGCACTATAACTAGGATTACATTTTGATTTTTATATTTTTGATGTAATTCAAGCTAAAACACAATGTAACATTTTTTTTATGAGTTGTACTCCTATGTCTTTTTTATTTTTATGACTTAGCTACTAAGTGGGCAATCAAGCTTATAGTCAGGCTTGGGCAACCCAAACATCGGGGCCGGCCCTGGAGACAATGTTGGGTGGTGCCTGTTGCACCGTGGCCAAGTCAATCGTGGCGACCGCCGCGAAGTTCATAGGCAAGGCCCTAGCGAAGGCCGTTTACCGGTGCTGGGCCGGGAAGAACGAGCAGGAAGCCAGACGTCTGAATGTCCACGTAAAAGTGGACATTGAGGTGGGTAATCATCTTTGATCTGTTTCTCTGGGGCGTTTAGAGACGATAGGTATCTCTCTCTCCTTCTCTGTTTTCTAGAATCTGGAATGTGCAGTTGCTGAAAATTTGGATTTGGAGACGCTCAGTGGAATCTAGAATCTGTTTTTCTAGGATTTTATGTACTTTGGTTTCATCAAAAACTTAAGTTTAATGTAATGGATTATGGTACAATCCCGTAGACCTTGATGTTTATGTACAATCCTGTAGACCACGGGGGACAATTGTGTTGTTAGTTTTTTTCAAATTGTGGATCTGTAAACTGCAATGGCAATGATGTTTACGTCAATTTTTTCAAACTCTGGACTGCATCATGGTTATCTCAGGAAACAAAACTTTCAGTAGTTCATGCAATGGCAGTGGCGTTTTGTTGAGTAATTGAATCTGGGCTTAGTTTGTTTGTTTGTTCCCAACACAATTGTGTCCGGAGTTGTATGTGAAGCATTGCTCTTCATTCTTACAATGTATCATTATAATTTTGGGTTTCAATTATGTTACTCGATAGTGTTGATGTGAGTTAAAATGCTCCAATCCAAAGAACTGTCAAATGAGTCAAATTTGCTGCTGCAGCCCGCACAATTTGACACTATTGGAGTGAATTTCAAGAAGCTCAAACTAAAGGAGGTGTGAATGTCAATGGAGTTAATTGATCTCTCCATGGTACGTTTACAGCAAGCCGCAACAAAATGCTTACAATGAGGGGTCAAGGGCAGGGGGAAAAAAAAAAATCATTGTTTTGTAAAAATCCTTGGTTCGATCTCAAACCACCATATTTCTTTAAGGTAAAGCGCCAGATTCCGTCCTTTCAGAATTATCAAAGGATGGATGAAACGGAGAAGCGTTTCCAAGGGCTGACGACGAGTGGGGATAAAAATCTCTCTTCAGCTTATTATAGCGTTCGACATCAAAATCATGAATCTTCATAAGCTGTTTCTGCTTCGTGCTGAACCGGCTCTGAAAGAAGCCTTCAAAAGAAGGCTCTTTGGATGTCCTAAGGAAGAATGCATAGCCAGCCATGAAGTACATGGACGTAACATAGAAGCAAATGGGCTCCATCACATCCCAAGTCAATTCCCAGAATGTCAGCCTCATGAACACGGCTGTTTGAACGACAAGGAAGCCGAGACCACACCAGAGTTCCCGGCGGACCAGAGAATCAGCCATTTTGTCAATATCGGCTTTTTGCTTCTCCATTTCTTGTAGTTCCTTCCACCTGGGGTTGTTTTCTGGGAGCTGTTCCGGTGCAGGTAATAGTTTCTGGATGACTTTCACTACCTGTAATCACAAAATTGTGGCAAAATTTTCGTGTAAAACAGAGCTCCGTTCCACCTAGTTCTTCATCAAGACTCGAATTTTATGACATTATTTTTTCCCTGCGCATTAGGCTCTATCCACCCGTTACCCTACTATTTCACCCAAGAGAAATTTGTTCTTCTAAATACTTCCTTCTGGAAAGGTCCAATTCTTCAAATTTAAGTTCCTATTGTTTTGAAGACAAACAAAAAAACAAAGGCTCTTGTGATTTTGCCAAGAAAATTAATCAAGGTGAAAAACTGTCGTGGGGAAAGTGATGCAGGAGGGGGCCTAGTTTGGAGGGTATCCTACTTGAAAAGGCCAAAGCACTAAGTCCTAGAGCAAAAACCAAGTGACCAGACGAGACGATTACGGACTCCAATCGTTTGTCTAACACCCGGAAATTGACAATAAACCTAAACGCTACTCCAATTGTTTCGAAAAAAGGCGAAGACTCTCCTTTTCTACCTTAATTAAAAAATCACCTAATCCGAGTTAAACAAATTGAGTGTGACAAAATGTCGAAAACTTAGTAGCGAGAAGCATATTCCAAGTTGGTTCCAGATATTGGAGCACTCGGGCACTTGCAAATTTTCCTTTTTTTCAAATTTGGTCATCTTTATAAAAGGGTTGTTTGTAGCCTAAAGTCACCATCTGAAAACGTGGAACCCTTTACACGTTTTAGATCTGCCCAACACTTTTTCCTGTGGAAAAACAATAAGAAAATAAACATGATAAAAAGTTATCAGTATTCGGTAGTCTGGGGGCAAAATAAAAACAACTCAAAACTTAAAAAACTCAATGTCATGCTTTTGTCCCTATCTTATATACTACTATTCAATTAGGAAAATTATAATAATACTATAATGACCACATATGGTAACCATGTTTATCGGTGCAAACCCGACCCGTTCTTTCATATGCCCCACAAAAGATGGTTACGAAATATGGTCACCGTGACTGTTATTATGAAAATCACAGAGAGAGAGAGAGAGAGAGAGTAAATGCCAACCTGGTCAGGCCTGAGGAACACGACGTTTCCCAAGACGATAACGGTCCCTGACTCATCAAGCATCTTGGCAAACCCTAACCCCTGTTCTCTATTCCCACTGCTCTCTGAGCAGATCTGAACGAACTCTTCCAACGGTATACTTTCCTTCCGAATCCGACGTAGATTCGACTTCAGCGTTTCTAATTGGGATAATCTCAACAGCTTCCTCGCATCGTCCACCGTCAATTTACCTCCCGTCGCCGCCTCCTGTGGCGACCTGACCAATCCTTCCAACCGGACTCGATTCCTTCCGTTGTCCATATCCCGCAGTTTTTCGAACAGCTTGTCTCCTCGAGGAAACGACCGGAGGTCAGGCGCCGCCGCCGCCGCCGACTGGTAAATCGGCCGCGACTGGAGGAATCTGCCGTGAACCCGATCGTCTCCTGGATCGGGGGCAATTATTTTGGAAGGATCGGGAGGGATTAGGGTTTTGACGGCGACCGAAGAGGAAGAAATGCGGCAGTTTCTTAGAGTTGGGTTCCATGTTTTTGAAGTGTTGAAGAATCGTCGAACTAAGGTGCTGTTGAACGCCATGGGGCGTGAAGTTTTAAGATCTAGGCGAAGATAGAGAAAGAGATATTTCCGAAGTACCAAAAAAAAAAAAAAAGATAGAGAAAGAGGGGATGATGGTGTAAAGAAGAAGGTGGGTTTTTTGTGATCTTCGTTTAAAGAAGGTGGTGGTTGCCGCGGTGGTGATTTCGACGCTTGTACGTAAGAATAGCTTGCAGAATGGGAAAACGGAGAGGTTGTGGCTGGCATTTATATAGGTCGTTCGGAATAATTAATAAGTGGTCCCAAAAAACAAAAGGACAAAAAAAAAAAAAAAGAATGGTTCTCTCTCTCTCCCATTTTAATCTCATACGTAAAGTTGTGTAATTTTAACTTTTAAAAGAAAACATATTTTTAGATATTTTTTTTCAAATTTTTTTACACCATTTTAAAGTACTCATGTAACCCTTCTATTATGTATTTTTTTTATAAACACCTATATAATGATCTTCTCATGTAACCCTTCTATTATTTTTTTTTTTTTTTTTGTAAGTTTTAATGTGTATATTATATTCTGACCATTCGAGCTCTTTATTTCATAAGTTTCGAAAAGTTCATTAGTTGTGAAAAAAAAAAATCCTTGATCGGACATTGTATTTAAAGGGAAAGATAAAGAAATAAAACTTCTGAAAATTGTGAAATGGCTTCTGAATGTCTAAAATGTGACAGCAAAGTTGATAAAAACAAAATTGGAGAAGATTAAACGAGTCAAACAAATTGGAAATAACGCTATATATTTCATTTACCTATTTTCGATATATTATTTCAACATAATTTTCATATTTCTATTTTCTTTTACTCCCACTCGTAAAAATAAATATTCAAACTTAAAATTATTTCACATGTGTAACTTGAAAATTTGAAGGACAGTAGTATAAATTTGTGTCACTTGCAATCTCATAACTTTATTTTAGAGTAGATATAGACAAATTGAAAACTTGCATTATTTTGGAATCAGTAACGAGGTTATTAAGATTTATTTTGTGAATGATTGAGATCCCTGAATGACTTGTTATCATCCGTGTATCCCACGTGTAGACAACTACTATTATTCTACGCATTATATTTAGCTTTTGTTTCACGAATACGTACATATATATATTTATTGAGAAATGGTGTTTTACGAATATTCGCATAATAGTGGTTTTCCAGAATATGAAAGCATCAGTTCCTGGTTCCCCAAAAATCGGAGAGGGTGTTTTAGTATAACGGTGACACCACGTGGCGTGCTAACGTGGTGTCACAGTTTAACTTATGAGTTGTCGTGTGTATATGGCGTAGGACTCGAGGGTGAGCTGGCCGAACACTTAGCTTCGGCTTGGCCCCCATCTTGTGCACATAGGGCAACAAGTGAATGGAACCACGACACCACATCGACGCGGCACATGGACCGTTTCTCCAAAAACTTTTGTGCTTTGGCTTCAAAGTTTAAACCAGATTATTGGTTTTTTTCGTTTGTCTTTATTCAATTTTTTTTTTGCATTTATTAGTTTTGCGTCAAGATTTTGTGGTTTCTGGATTCTTCTCGACGAGACGAATCTAACAAGTATAAATTTATGGTCAAAACTCAAAATTTTTTGAATAAAACCAAAATTAAACCAATAAACTGGTTTATTTTGTTTTATTTTCGGCTTTATTCAAAAAACTATTACTTTTGATCATAATTTTATACTCTTTGGATTCGTCTCGACGTCGACGAGAGGAATCCAAAAACTACAAAATCTTGACGCAAAACTAACAAATGCAAAAAAAAATATGAATAAAGACAAAACGAAAAAAATCAATAATCTAGTTTAAACTTTTAAGCCAAAGCATCGCACGTTACTTCACGGGTGCAAAGATCAAACGACACACACAGTAATTTCCTAATCACAGTACACGTAGTTGGTGTAAGTGGAACCATGACACCGTTTCTCCAAAAACATCAATTTGAGTATTTCACGAGTGAAACATCGCCGTTACTTCACGGGTGCAAAGATCAAACGACACAGTACTCATAATCACCGTACACGTGGTGGGTAAACCTGGGAAGTCCCTCCACCGTCTTCTCTTTACTTTTTGTGTTTTTCCTTTTTCTTTTTTTCTTTTTGGGTCATCAGGGGTAGGCAGTTGGCTACTGACGCTGACTGTAGCCGGGGATGTGGTCATGTTTACTTTTGAATAAAAATTTCAGTGACACCCCTGTGATTTTGTTAATGACAGATACTCCGTCTAGTATGAGAAATAACTATAAATCCCCTATGATTTCAATGTTCGTTTCATCGACATCCAACCAACGACTATTTCACCAAACATGTTATGAAATTATCCAAAGTAGCTTATAATGACAAATTGATGTCCCAAACTGCTATTAACACTCCTCAAAAAATGGATCACTTATAAAGGGACGGAGGGAGTACTTTTTTCTATTTTAAAGACTTTGTTTAATAAAACTGAGCAAAATCTATCAAACATGATTCATATTGCATGTATAATTCATTATTGTTTAAAAAACACAAATGATTTTTTGAGAGATGTAAATAGGGTTTTGGGACAGAGAGAGTAAATAATAAAAAGCTATCAATTCTCAACATTTTGAAATTTAAGTGAGAATTTTATCCTATCTAACCGAAACGGTTCTTTCAAAAAGTTAAAAATGAAGAATAATTAGTATATTTTACCCTTTTTGGTCAAAAAGAACTCTTCTAATGGGAAAAAATCATTTTGATTCAAAGTAAGTGAAAATTGAGATTATCAGAGAAAGTGAACTTTTAAATATAAAATTCACTTTTGGCTCATTTCATCGCATGTTAAGACGGATAAGTATAAATTTTGGATAATGGCCAGTGAAACGCAAGTACATTCCATAGGAGGTTTATTATTGTCACTTTCAATATGTGAGGGAGTATCTGTCAATAAATTTACCCTTTAATTTATTGTGTGTGTTAAACGATGGCCCATGTTTAAAAGGAGATAGATAGGGGGGGTTGCGATGGCACAAATACTCTAATATTTTGAAAAATAGTAATTAAAAGGAATCCGATTCCTCAGGTGATGATAATCATAGGGAATGACGTGTAGATGATTTGGCCGAAAGAGTCGTTAGATTGGGGTATAGGACGTGGAGCGTGTAAAAAGTCAGATTGCGGTTTACGCGGCCTCCTTTGGGTAAAAAATCGGTTTTTGGTTTTTTGGTTTTTCTATTTAGTCTTTATTCAAATTTTTTTTGCATTCGTTAGTTTTGCATAAAGATTTTGTGGTTTCTGGATTCCTCTCGACGAGACGAATCTAACAAGTATAAATTTATGGTCAAACCAAATATTTTTTTGAATAAAGCCAAAATAGGTGGATTATTGGCCATAAATTTATTCAAAATTTATTGGCCTCCTTTAGGTGGATTATTGGCCACCTATTTTGGCTTTATTCAAAAAAATATTTGGTTTGACCATAAATTTATACTTGTTAGATTCGTCTCGTCGAGAGGAATCCAGAAACCACAAAATCTTCATGCAAAACTAACGAATGCAAAAAAAAATTGAATAAGGACAAAATAAAAAAACCAAAAAACCAAAAATCGGTTTTTTACCCAAAGGACACGCCGCCACATACATACTACTCCAGAACACAAATCCCAAGTTTTAGGTCGTTGAACGGTGGTAAAAGTGGTGGATTTTTCTCCGAGTAAATGGCAGGTGGAACAAACCTTCACCGAGTCCACCGTCTGAGCTGTACACAGTCTGCCTCCAACACTATTTCCCGAATTCTAGTCCTAAATAATTGCTCCAACTCATCCTGCAAGGAAAATAATCTGTATATGGGTTAAATTTCTTTTTTTTTTTGTTGGAAATAACTCACACTTTATTTACGTTTCGCATAACTAAGAACATTATTATCAGTTGCACCATAAAAAACACCTTTTTTTAATTTAGCAAGCTACTCATTAAAAAATTCACAAAATCAGACTCTCTATTCTAACTTCACTATATTAACTATTCTTTCTTTCTATTCCTACTCCCCAAAAATAAAAATAAAAAAAGTGAATAGTATGTGAACAGTGCCGCACCAAATTTGAGTAGCCATTGTAGCAAAAATGAATTTGATCAATTGTTTGGTGAGGCTGATTTTGGGGGGGTTTGGCTCTCTACATTTGACTAAAAGTTAATTTAGGTATCCTGATAAGGATGCCCTAAGAGCATGTCCAAAAGTAAATAACATATTTTTTTTTTTAATAACAAATGTTTTATATGACACATTGATAAGTTGAAAAGCCACTTGCAACAAATGCACTTCAAGAGACCTAACCATCATTCTAGAGAAAGGCATGACAAACGCTTTGATTGAGGCTGACTCCCTCATAACAGTGAAACTAATCTATCTATGAAGGCCCCACAGAGAATCATCTTCAAAGGGTCATCATAAATGAAGCTAAACGCCTTGTTCCGTTGGGTTTTCTAAACCGGTTTTGAAGACCAATTTTGTCATACCCTTGTTTGGTTTCCCAATGGTTTCCCCAGAAGAGAGAGAGAGAGAGAGAGAGAGAGAGAGAAACGACTCAGAAACGTCAAAAAATAAAAAGATTGTTTTTTCATTGGGTTATGCTGGGAAATGGGGAGAGAGAGAGAGAGAGAGAGAGAGAGAGAGAGTGACAACATGGACTGAGGAAGTGACTTGAGAGGAGACCCACATGACATTATTTGACCTCAGAGCTGATTTTAGAAAACCAATTTTGAAGCCCTTTTTCAAAAAAGGTTTTTAAAACTGGGCTTGAAAACTCAACCGAACATGGTGAAAATGTTATGGAGCGCACATGATCCTCTCTAACTCCCACTCCCCATACTGTCGGAATGCTAATCAATGTGCTGACCCCTTGCTCGCTTGGGTGCAGAACAAGAGCATGAACTGCTAAATATGAACTGCCGGACAGCCTTAATATTAGTGAGATTTTAGACTAAAAGTTTCTTTTGTGCAATTGGATTCAGGACCGGCCAGGCGTTTGGGTTGCTTAAACCCGACCTCAATTTTAGTCCATTCGTCGGTCTATGAACTTTGTTTCTACTTAAATAAAATCCATCTTCTTTCAGGGGAAAAAAATAAAATAAATAAATAATGCATGCGGGCATTTATGCTATTATAAATTACGATTTGGATTTGGATTTGGTTTATATTACGGTGCGAATATTGTATAAAATAGAACTCGAATCAAAACTCACCTGTCTTAATTTTCAATTGAAAATAAACTCATAACCCGTAGTTAAAGAATCAAGTAAAAACCGTCCCAATGAGTGGCGATCGGTTCGGATGAATTTGTCATTCTTGAAGTCTCCCCTTGTCAAGGCATTTTGTGTATCATGCGAATATACAAATTGTGCTTCTGGATCTTTATGTATTGCAGTTTTGGCACAATCAAAAACAGTTTTGGCATTATCATTACTTTTTTTTTTTGCACGTTCTTTCGTGCTTGATGCCGTTTGACTTGTTCTTGAGGTTAAAAAAAAAAAAAAAAAAACCTACTATTTTTCTTTTTGGGAGGCTGATATGGTTGTTAAAAGAATCAACTTCAAATGGGAGAAATTTGAATGAAAATCTGCACCTTATCCAGCAATAATATTGGAGTTGGAATTAATTCCTTGTTGTGACACTATGAAAATGTGCACCTTTTTCCCGCAATAATATTGGAGTATATTCTATGCTAAGTGTTTCACCAATGCTCATTGTATACGAGTTGGCTCATCAGGCCAACTTGTAAGCCTTGGAATATAAAAAAAAAAAGGTCTTTGATTTGGATAAATAGAGAAAATTTGAAATTGGTTTCACTAAATCAATTGATATTGTCACCAAAAAATACAGAACTATCAAAGAAAAATCACGATATTACGAACCGCTAGATTTGCTTCATGTTGAGTATCACATTTTTAAGGGTCGCTTTGCTTCCTTATCAGGCCTGCTATGGGCATAAACCCACTAGGCCGCTGCTTAGGGCCCCCAATTTTTGGGCCAATATAGGGCCCCAAAATGCAAGATCATAGTATTAAATACTATGTAGGCAAATGTCATGGTAGATAAGTTGTTGTGGAGTAGCGGTGAGTCATCTATCTGTTGTGGTTTAGCGGTAAGACATCTGTTTTGAATCCATCAATTTACATGTTCAATTCTTCACAACTTCATTTTTTACACTAATAAAATTTAGAACATGTACAAAAAAATTACGTCCAACAGTGGGCATCGAACCCACAAGCTCTGAGTTGGACTTGTTATTGATTGCCGAGAACCACATTTTCAAACATTACATTGAGTAACTACAATACATACAAATTCTTAGGGCCCATGGCTGAAAACCGCTTAGGGTCCTGAAAAACTCAGGTCCGACCTCTTCATAATGTTAAACCTTTTCTGAAACGTACTACTCACTACTTAGGCAAATATTTGGAGCGTCAGGCCCCGTAGGGTGGATGCACTTATTGATGTGTATATCGTGAGTATTGATTGCGAATTGCAATTTAATTCTGTTTTTCAACTTTATAAAGAAGTCCACAATTTAATTCTGTTTTTCTGCTTTTCAAGGGGGTTTTTTTTTTTTTTTTTCGAATTATTTCGACCAGAGAAACCATAGAAGACATAACTATTTGGGTCAAAAAATTAAATAGAAGTATATTAGAAACAGAAAGAAGCCAAAATTATTTTTCCCTTACATTTGTCAAATATTTGATCCAAAAATCTACCTTTTCAATTCCTCCTACAAGAACGAATCGGGAAAGTATAAATATGTGAACCAAATACTAAAAAAATGTTCATTGTAGACGAACACCTTGTTCTGTTTGGGTTTGAGATTTGGGTTTAGAGTTTGAGTAGAGAGAAAAATGAAAGTAATAATTGAAAATTAGGGGTAATGATTAAGGAGAGATAGAGAGAGAATTGAGAATAATAATTAAATATAGAGGTAATGATGGAAAAGAAAAAAAAAAGGAATAACGATTGAGTAATAATTTAGAAACCGGGTCTTGAGACCCAAACCGAACAAGCCCGAAGAGTAGAGGTGTCAAACGTGCGTGCCGTGCCGTGCCGTGCCATTCAACTTCCGTGCCAACCGTGCTTCGTGCCGTGTCGTGCCGTGCCTATTTACTTCATCGTGCCATGTCGTGCCGTGCCAATCGTGCTACGTGTCGTGCCGTGCCGTGCCCATTTACTTCATCGTGCCATGGCGTGCCGTGCCATGGCGTGCTACGTGTCGTGCCGTGCCGTGCCCGATTAGGTAATCGTGCCGTGTTGTGTCGTGTCGTTGACTTACTCATGTTGTGCCGTGCCGTTCCTTTTTTTTATCGTGTCGTGCCGTGCCTTTTTGTCGTGGCGTGCCGTGCCGTGCGTTTTTTTAGTCGTGCCGTGCCGTGCGTTTTTTTATACGTGTCGCGCCGACGCCGTGCCTTCTTATCGTGTTATAGTTTGGATGACTCACCACTTGTAAATTTGGAATTTTTTTTTAAAATAGTTGAAGTACTTTTTTTATTTATTAACTAACTACATGCGTTAGTGCATTACTACATTGTGGTCTACCTAACAAATTCCAGTTTGTTAGATCTCACATTAGTTGCTCGAAATGTACTGATTGTTGGTCTGCCCATTTCATTTATACATGTGATAGTATAGCATACGAGTCTCATCCTAGTCTCATCATTTTCTAAACCGTAACAAATCAAAAGAGCCTTCAAGTATAAGTAGTGAGAAGAAAAACCTGGTATGAAAAAAAGCAGCCATCGATTTTGCTTCCATTGTAGCAGACCCAAATAAGAGCCTTTTTTTTGTCTTGTCGTGCCGTGTCTTTTTATCGTGTCTTGTCATGTCGAATAGTTCCATCAACACTTCCAGCAATGATTTCACTTTTTGTTAGACTAACAGACATTACACTGTCAAGAAATGTGTCGATGATCTGCAAATAAACAAGAAATTTTGGAGGGCAAGTCAGCTAATGCAATTCAGGTCACTAATGATGACCCTCATGATGCTGATAGAGAGATGAGCAACACTAACCTGAATTGGCTCAGTGCTATGAGATCTGCAGTCCCACACGCGCAATGAACGATCATACCCTGCAGAAACTATGACAGATGCATATTCATTGAACTTTACAGTATTCACCTGCAAAATTTTAAACAGATTTCAATACTAAGTGGTATTTGCAAGAGCATCTGCCAGCTATGAATTCAATACTAAGTGGGAGAAGCTTAACAACCAAGTTTTCCAAAACTTTAAGGACTAAAGTTTTAAACAGATTTCAACTCCTAAATAAAAAAGCAATCCCAAGCCTAAACCCCGCCACTTCCTACCACAGCAATAGCCACTGTCTTTTGGGTATTTCTCCATGTTCCTCCTCCTGCTCCTAATCCTACACACCCAATCAAATACTTGGCAATCACTAAAACAGAGACATATCAAAAGAAAACATATAATACATAAATTGTGTGTCTTACCTTAAGGTGATTTGTTGGACACTCTATTTGGGTGATAAGTATATAGCTAATATACCACATCTAGAGGTATATTTGGCCTGAGCTAAATACTAGTTTGCACAATACTAGTTTGCAGTTAATACACACGGATGTCACCTTATCCCCCACTGAGCAAATTGAGAGTGACACAATACAAAGTGGAGGCCACTTCGAGACTACAACAGAATACTACTAAAGTTTTAGTAGAATATATATTGGGTGGTGAACATGGGGTTCTGTAACATGTACAGGGCAAATAAAAACACAAGGTACATAATGAATACTACTCATTTCATCTTTGAAATAATGTTCCTACTCAACTTGTGATGCTATATAAGCAAACCCCACATCAGGGTACAAGCCAATTCTGTTTTCTGGCATAGCAAGCACTGCCCTCTGTAATAAATTTGAACAAGTAAAATAACTGGCTTCCATATTGTTTTTAGCTATAAAATAAAACATATCTATTAGGAAAGACAATAACCTCAGTAATGAGCCGGTAGCGACCATGACCAGATAGGCCAATTCCAAAGCCCATTGTTGTACCATCCATGAAGCACGTATAAGGCTTTTGGTACTCGTGAAGTTTAGATATTAGAGAATATTCTGCAATAAATACCTGCCAAACAATTTGGCATGATAAGCACTAGAATTCAGCAAACATTACAGAAACAAACTAAAGTAAAATATCCCGTGACTATTGGAGTGCACAGAACGCACATACTCACTTGGTCATTTACTCGAACACTTGGTGGGTGGTGCAAAGACAGTAACATGGCCTACTTTTTATACATCCACCCAAACAAATTCACCACCACCAAAATGGCGACAAATAAAAAGAAAAAAAGCAACGCAATAGCAAAAAAATTGTAAAGGTACCTGAGCGCTACTTCCTTTCGGACAATTTACCGGATTTTCTTAACAAAACATCATTCTTTCCTCTTCTCCCTGAACCGTGGCTGACTTGATGTAGGAGACCACAAAATCGAAGTTAACAAAAGGGTCATCCGTGAAATAGAGGCTCGTGAAGAAACAAATGTAGTTATGTAGATGATGAACAAATAGGAGACAATGTAGCTAGCCATGTATGAAGTGTTTTCTGGGGTTGAATTGAAAGAAAAATAGTCAATTTTTAGTAGCTTTTCTAGGATTTAGAGAGAGAGAGAGAGAGTTAGGATCTGGTTTTGCCGTTTTGAGGGGAGAGGATTTGAGGGTCTGATTTTGGGTTTGGGGGGAAATTCTAGCGGGAGGAAAAATTCAGCCATTTTGGACCCAAAAATGGTGTGTGTGATTGTGTGTGTGCAGTACATTGCATTCACATGTATGGAAAATCCTCGTAAAATTACAATACATCACTCGGGGGCCTTTCGAGTTTTTTTTAGAAAATCGGAACCGTCTATCTTTTTCCTAGGAGGGATTCTATTATTCATGTCAAAAATTAAGTAAATTAATTATCTCTATATGCTCGATCGAAGTTAACAAATATTTTCCTACTAATGATTCTCACGTCCGGAATCTCCCGATGAAGGGTTTTTCAAAATCCAATTGGTCCAAATTTTTGTGAGGTTCATTAAAACACCAAGAAAAACAAAATAGTCGGTGTCGATCGTCGAAATTGTATTGAGAACGTGTGGCTAACGTACATTAGACTACAGCAGTATATATTGGTTCATAACTAAGTATGTTCAATGTATAATATTGAATGGTGGATACTAGTTCGTTTTCTTGAATGTTTGATCTAAACCGATACGATTTAACATCTTATCAATTCTATCATTATCCCCGAAATTGATGATCATCCGATGTCAGTAACCACACGATCGGAACACATTCAGTACTTCCAGTGGCATTTGAACACTATCATGCACCAATTCAAGGCCATCTAATTTATTTCTTGAAAATCTGAACCGGTAGATGTGTTTAAAATGTGTTTTTAAGGTCCTACACAAGGATTTGGGGAAAAAAAAAACCAGAAGGGCTTGATCAGAGCAATTTTTCATATAGCGATTTTATGAAAAAATGCTCTGATCAAGCCCTTCCGGGTAGTATTTTTTGCCAAATCCTTTCATAGAACCTTAAAAACACATTTTAATCACGTCTAACAGTTCAGATTGTCGAAATTTTCTTCGAAAATTGGAGTTCGAGGTCTGAATTTTTACACCCTTCCTTCATAACTTCATATGAAGTTTAGCTTATTTTAGTTAATTTTTTACACTCTATCTTTCTCTCTCTCTCTCTCTAAAAAATTATTATTACTATTATTTTTTAGATTTTTATTTTTTTGTTCATGACTCAGTGCCTTACTTACAAGTTGCAAAACACTATTTTTTTATTTTTTACAAAAAGAAAAAAAAAATTCAAAATATTTATTAGATAAAAGGAAATGTATCAATTATCAAACATGTAAAAAAATATTTTACAAGCTTTTTTTTTTTTTTTGTCCAAACTCTCTCTCTCTCTCTCTCTCTCTCTCTCTCTACAAAAATTTTTTTTTTTTTTAAAAAAAATTTATTTTTCTGTTCATGACTTAGTGACTTACTTTAGTTACTTACAACTTACAAGTTGCAAATCACTATTTATTTATTTATTTTTATTTTTTTCACAAACAAAAAAATGTTATTTTCTTTTTCAAAATCTTTATTCGATAAAAGGCAATGTATCAATTATCAAACATGTCAAAAAATATTTTAAAAGCTTATTTTATTTTTTTGTCCAAACTCTATCTCTCTCTCAAAATTAAAATATAAAATAAAATAAAATAAAATAAATCAATAAAAAATTTTGTAACTTCTTTTTCCCTCTTGTTTATTTTTTTGTTCATGACTTAATTTTTTTTAAACTTTATATAAATATATAATTCACTAACACAAGTTACACAACCAAAAAATAATTCTTTTTTATTTTTGTGATTATCAAAAAATACATACAAATAAATTATTTAACAATTTTTTTTTGCCATGTGCCGTTCCCGTGCCGAGCCGCCGTGTAGTGCCGTGCCAGGCCAACTTTCGTGCTCGTGCCGTGCCGTACCAGGCCAACTTCCGTGCCGTGCCACCTTCCGTGCTCGTGCCCGTGCCGTGCCGTGTCGTGCCTCGTGCCACGTTGACTTCTTATCGTGCCTGTGTCGTGCCCGTAGAAGACCGTGTCGTGCCGTGCCACGTGCCACCTTAGCCCGTGCCGTGCCCGCTCATTTCCGTGCCCATGCCGTGCCGCGTGCCGACTTATACCGTGCCGTGCCAGGGTTTTACCGTGCCTCTGACGTGCCGTGCCGCCTCCCGACGGACCGTGCCCGTGCCGGCCCGGCCCGTTTGACACCTCTACCGAAGAGAAGTCAATTCAAAGTGCATTTCACATGCTACCAGTTTCGTTAATTATTTCACCATTAAATAATTTAAGTCTTGTCACTCATACAATTAATGTTATTTTTCTCTTGTCCAAGAAAAAATGAGAGAAGCGTGTAGACCTTGGACCACAAAGCCATGATAAGAGAGTCAAATCTACTTTGCTTATGAATGGCTCTGGTAACTGGCTCGATTCCCCCAACAGGAATACCCAGGAGGACTGAAATTCAATTATTTGTTGCTTTGTCTACCAAAATGAGGGGATAAAATTGGGCCTGCATGTAAGTTGATCCACTAATTCCGTAGCATATATTCCGAGGGTGCTTGGTATTGATGTGGGTGGACTAATGCCTGGAGCTAAAATGCCATTCATTCATCACTTTCTAGCTTTCTTATAAAATGGGAGATAAGGAAAGGAGGAAAAAAAACTTTGAATGATCTTTGGAGATAAGGAAAGTGGGCAATTCGTCTATATACACATTCTATGTTTTGAATTAGATGCCAAGTTTTATCAAACTATAAGTAACTAATACTAGTGGAATTGTCTGATTAAACGAGGACGTCAATCACACCGTCTGCTAGTGGAGGTTCTGGTAAAGTTTCGTATGCATGCAGAAACCTAACATAGCAACCGATGATGGCACGCGGGTGGAGGTTGAACCGCAAATCGAAATATTTCCTCAGGATTAGGTTAAGAGTAGCTTTCATATTTCATCATTAGGTCACTTTTACCTCTCAATTCTTTTAACCAAGTGAAGAAGGTGCTATTGAACTAGAAAACACCTTAGCATTTTCAGGCACTTTGAAGAAGGAATATTGGTAAAACAATTACATCTGCGATTAAAAGATCGATGTTTATTTCGTTCTTTCTAATTTAGCCTAATAGCCTCTATTCTAAATCTTTCAGTTCGTTCATAGAATGAAATCCATCTTTTCAGGATCAAGCAGAAAACCATCGCGATATTAAAATATCACATTTCATAATACTCGAGCCTTATATTCGCACATTCTAAAGATGGCGTATCCTTCCTGATTGTTTATTGTCAAGGGAGATAGGCTGCGTGACGATACTAACATTCTCAAAATGGAATGTGTATCGTGTATAGTTTTACTAATATTTCGTTCCTATCAAAATACGTTCCTATCGAAATACGTATTACATATCATATGGTACATTAACGAAGAATTTATATGAATTCGAAGGAATCATGATTATGCCACATCCCACATGTACGTAGAATGTATAATCTACTGCCTAAAAGTATTTAAAAAAATGACAATACAAAATACACCACGTGTCTAACCATAAAATATTGTCTGGTAACAAAATCTATGTCACATCGCATTAGGGATTGCATCATAATAAAATACATACTTATATACAAAATTGTCTAGTATTTGATTTTGGTTGTTCCTTATTTTTTGTCCATTTTAAAAAGTTGATGGATAAAAATCACAAGTAAATTTAGCAATTTGCCCTTCGTAGATTCCATTTTGTAAGGTTAATGGGTAAAAAAGTGCAATGATGTCTCCATGACGGGCAATTACGGATTTGATGATTTCTCCATAAAAAGTTAAATTCACGAAGTTGGACACTTAAAATGGGATCCGGGGACTTTGTTGTCCTTGAACGACAACAGACCCTACTAGTGTTGTATTTCGTTTGGGGATTTCCTGCGAGTGTTGTTAAAGCCTCGTTTGACACTCATTTGATTTATTGATTTTTTTTGGCTCAGAAAAATTATTCAGACCACTCATTATTCTCCAAATGTTTTCTTATAAGTTCCTACATAACATTAGCAACACACTTAGGAAGCCCCTCTAGTTTTTGGAGTTTGTAGGGCCTACCGTCCCTCATGGCCATTTCGACCGAGGGAATATGGATTGGAGTTGGATCCTCTCCGGACTTATAAATGGATTAGACAGTCGAGTTTTGGCCCGTTTTGAGCCTTCTCCAAGCCCGCGGAAATGATCCAAATCGTTCACTTTTTAGAACTCCTCAAGAACATATACCATGCAGAAAAACAAGTCGATTAGATATTATATATGATATTTTTTTAACATGCATTTATCATGCCCAAAAAAGAACACTATCAAAACCCATCAATTCCATTTACCTCAATAAATTCATTTTGAAATAAACTCAAACGATATCCGATCAACTTAAGTTTTTTCACGAGATGAATGTTTTCAACGTGTTATAAAGTGTGAACGGTTTGAAACATTAACGATCCACTAAAGGTCTCTGAAACCTAATTATACATGAGAAATTAACAAAGCAAGTTGTGAACTTCCTTGAAGTGTGCACATTAAAAGTGGAAGATAACAATTATTGAGATTAACAGATAATTCACGGTTCAATTAGAGGCAAAATGATTTTACAAGCTATGAAGGGCTGATTGCAAAGCTTCGAAGGAGATCACTTCAGATTTCCACGCCTTCACAGATGTGAAATGAAGTATTGTAATTTTTGTGGCCGAATAGTTCTTTACATATTTGTTTGTCTACACAGAACTCTGCAGAAATCTGGTAATTTAGCTGTTTCAGTCCCGGAAAAAATTAAGCAACATAGTAAGGGAACATAGATCAGCAGATCCACAAATTGCCCCTGTTATATGTTTAAAATTTGCTAACAATATAATTGTCATGTTCCTCCTCGATTTTCCTACCTCCAAATTTCCAGCCCTCCCAAGAATCTCAACTCAATTGCACACGTCCAACATGTAGTACACCTGAATTACGCTAATGAAGTAGTCTGAATTTACCTTAACATTACGCAACTACCAAGCATCATCGGGATCGTATAGACGAGGTGGGTTTACTGGAAATGGAGTGAATGAGATTTGTGGCATATCAATTCGGCCGACCTCATGGAAGATTGATGATTTCAAACCTCCTTTGTGTGGCCAGCCACTCTTCCTGAAATGAGCAAAAAGGTATCACACCTGTGTATTGGCACCATCAAAGGGTATCACAACTAGTTCACCAAACACAACACATAACTTGAGACATTCTGTCACTCTTTACCGCAACTAGAAGAGTATCAAACTCATGTTTTACGTTAGGAGTTCTCAACTATGAAATGGGTACAGAGGTTCTCTTTGTTTATTAGAGCAACAAAACCCGTATGCTCTATCCTCAAGACTCGGCTCAATCAATATGTAGTGAGTGCCAAGTTGATATGAAAGAAATCTAATAATCTATACATACGACAGCTTTCTTGACCCTTGTTCGTGATCAATCGAGATCCCTGTCATATAATATGTCCTATTCATAAGCTGCAACCACCGAGTTCCCTTGGTTCTTGTGTGGTGCTAAAACATAATGCATTCATATGGCTTCAACAAGCCAAATCAAACATCATTTGATTGAGGGTTTGAGTGGATCTCCCTTAACATGAGTTTCAGTTTACTATCCATTAGTAACATAATACATTATACAGAGGATATATGTCCAAACGATAAGCAATACTACTAGATCGTCGTTTGCTTGATACCCTTGTTTTCTAAAGCAAGCATTCCTCACTGTTTGAGGGTCAACATATTCCCCAGGTGCAGAGAAAGGGTTAGTTCCTTTTCACACACAACCCAATTCATTATACTGACTTATCTTTTAAGGTCAACCCTTTCAGCACAGCTATCTTCACCAAACCAAAAGAACTATCATCTCAGTTTAGTTTACTCAACTAAACTTCTATGCCCCATGATACTGAGTGTGACTAGGACTAGGGTGAGTATGGACTACACTCGGTAAAATCTTTGGCCCAGTCTCTCTAGGTTTCAGTAAATAAATCCATGAATTGCAATCTTACATAAAATCTTTGGCAGCTTTGACAACACAATAGTCTTGTATATGAGGTGATAATAAACCACCTAAACACTTTAGGCACAACCATATCTGCAGAATGTTACCTAGGAAAGCACTTAACAACCCAGTCGGTCTCAGTAACTAACTGCATATATTGCAATCTTCCATCAATGCTTTAGTAGCTCAGACAGCCAACATCCTTGTATATTATCTGAAAAGAGCACCTAACCCAATGAAAGGAATTGAAGTACTCAGAAGATCAACGTGATCTAAAATCGCATTCATATAGGACCTGGAAGTACTTCATTTTCATTAAGGATAATAATCCACCTAAATTTCAGAAATCCAAGCAACTTGCAAAAATGATATTTGACTCCACTGCACCATCATTAGAATTTCCAAATCCCAGTCCAGTTATTTTTCTTTTTCCTACTTTTTACTCCCCCATTGAAATAAAATATGAGCCTCAGTGAATCAAATCTCTGAGAAAATCTAACAGATTCCTGACTTGGGTCGTTTTAATGAAAACTAGCATCTTAAATCTTAGGTAACTAGCAATGCCACCCAATGCTATAACCCAGATTCTGTATTGGCAAAGGCAATGACCTCAATCAACTAGTACATGGGATTAAGGTCTAAACAGTCAATTGGTTCATTTTGTAAGTTTCTTATTCATATCTTTGCCACTAAGAAGCATGGACACTACAAAGAAGTTGATGTACCCTTCTCCAACACTTAGCGGACTTGGCCAAATACTCTTCTTTTGGTGTCCATAATTACAAATAAAATTCGTAATGCAGATACGTGTCCAACACTCTTTTAGCGACGTGACCCACAAATCCTAGGTGTATTACTAAGAAATTAAAGCATGATTGTGGTGGGCCGAACCTAGCATATCCCAGCCCATGACCGGATTGGGCAGCGGCTAATGGATGGTGAGGGAGCCGTAGGGCACATTCACGGATTGGGGGCCGAACCTGGTAAAGGCCGTAGGCCTTGTGACGTGTAATCAGGCTTTGGCCCAGGTGTAAGGTTTAGTGCCGAAAGTTTTTAGCACCAACACTGTCCATTAGCATGCTACATAGCCGAAGGCCATGCAGATGGAGACCATCTCCAGATCAAGGCAGTGACTACCCGTGTCTGGCGGAGTCGGGGCGGGCGGCATAACCCGGCCTGAGAACCAACTCGCGAAGGTAGTTAGACGGTTACGAAGGGCACACGTTAAGGGCCACCTGGCATGTGATGGGAGGCTTCTAGAAGCTTTCATATGACTACATAGCATCCTATTAGAGGTTGTGTCACATGACCGGGGACGTCACGGGTGATGTCATGAGACTTGGAGAGCAAATACATGGAGACCTATAAATACCAAAGGATAAACCCTAGAGACACACACATTATCTAGATCTAATACTCTTTGTACTCTCCTTCTCCGTATCCTGACTTGATCGCCGGAGTGTCTTTGGGCAAGAGGCCCAAGTGGCACTAACTGGTGGTTTCTAGGTGCAGGATCGAGCAGAGGGAGTGAGGAGAGCTGCCTCCGTAGGGAGGAAGGAACACCCGCAAACATAGGCGACTCCACCTTTGGCAAAGGGTGGTCACTTGAACACCCTCAAAAAGAAGTTTTGTTTCGAAATACATGTCAATTTTTTAGTTTTAGACGAGTATAGTCATTGTTGAACATCCAACACACAAATATTTGAACACCCTACTCAAAAGTATTTGAACACCCAAGCTCAACAAATCAATCGACAAACTAATTTATGTAAACAATCCAACTAAAGTTTAAAATCTTCCCGTAAATGGTCAATTAAACACTCTAAAGTCTTTTATATTTTATATATGGAAAATGCTAACGTGTGCCTAATAGACACACGTTAAGTGTATTGAAAAATGTGAAAAGTGTATAGGGATATGTGAAAGTGTATTGAAAAGTGTAAAAAGTGCATTGGAGTGTGTTTGTTTTTGTTTGTTTGTGTGCTTATTGTGTGCCTATTGGGCACACGTTAGCAAGACCTTTATATATATTACATGTAAATTATATCGGATTTTGTTTGAACATTTAATTTTATACTACGAATACTCATCAATCCTGGTAATTCACAATTGAATCCTTACTACATCAGCTCAAAACAAAGTACACACTCTTAACGACAAAAATTAGAAAAATTGAGAGATAAAAAGTATCTATTGGAAAAAATATCGTCCTGTGACTTCTCTCTCAGCGACAAACAACTCTCTACACAAAAAAATACATATCCATGTGACCTATTCGCCATATCAATTTCTACAATAAATACTAGTCTATATGTGCCCTGGTTTAATTTTACTTGTCCCAAGAACATAGAATTCGCCAAGAAGAATTTTGACATCTTGTGTATTTGCGTATCTGGTCACATTATTTACACTACTATATGAAAAATTGTGGGGTATATATAAGTTAAGAGTTAAGGTAAATCTTGAACACCCTGTTCAAAACTTTTGGAGCCGCCATTGCCTGCAAAATTACCCCACAACAATGATCCAAACTTTTTAGACACGAACATGAGGATACGAAAATTTTGAAATTTGGCGTATCACTTTCTTAAACAAGGTGGTGAAGTATTCATTTAACACTAACAAAGGTAAATATCATTCACATTTGTAGAAAAACGCAAAAGACACGTTCATGAATTGTTAGAGAAGAGGGTTTACGAGGATGAAATGTACATAGCAAACGTGTATACAAGCAACTTTATTTGTAAGACAACATATGGTGAATATTAACTAACATAGGTTGTTACTTTGTGCTCTTGTTAAAATATTATCATCTCACAAAGTACAAATTATATGTTAGTTTTAACAATAGATGAGATAAAAAAAAAATGATTTAACAAAGGAAAAACTATCCTTAGTAGCATTTCCTAGACGTGTCCATGCCTAATTTTTAAAATTTTATAGAGTCTCATATCTATCTAGATTCTTCATGACTTGTAAAACAATCCAAAATATCCCCCAAGTATCAGTGTCCTACTTTTAGAGAATAATGTTGCCACGTGTCCGTGTGATGACATATTCTTGTCCCTCGTCTGGATCCATGCTGGCATGGGGACCTCTTCGGGGTTTTAAGTTTGCTACACATTTTCCGCCCACTAGTGCACCTTATTACGTGTAATTTGAAATTTGTTAGAGATTGTCCACATTGTTTAATTATAACATCCAAAACTAGTATATGAGCCTGGGCGGCCTCTCCACTCATTGCCAATTAGTTTTGAGTCGGATGCTTTAACAATATCATTGCATATTTTGTTTATCTTCCAATGTTTTGGTGATCATTGTCTTTTTTCATATAATTCTTTTCGGCATTGTCCAAAGAACAGGACATGTTGCTCAAACAGAGGGATCAGCATCAGTTTTCCACTTTACTTTTATTGCAACCTACTTCATGTGGACATAAAATGAAAATAAACCACTGCATTTCCCTATTCTTTACTTCGTAGATCACACATTTGATAATTAGCTGTAGCCTAAGCTCACAATCGCTGATAAAAAAAAAAACCAACAATAAAGATACTCAGTTTGCTTCTCCTATCAACACTGTTGGAATTAATGTCCTGGTGTCGAAAACAAGTTTCTAGCTGCCATCCTGCTTACGACAACTATCATTCTACTTGATGCTCAAAACCTTTCCAAGAGTATTACTGCAGCTGCTGTTCATGTAGTAAGCACTTAAACTTACTAACCCCTGTATCATCTTCAGCTAATTCTATCATTCTACATGATGTTCAAAACCTTTCCAAGATTATTACTGCAGCTGCTGTTCATGAACTAAGAACTCAAACCTACTAACCCATGTATCATCTTCCGCTAAAAATCAAGTAAGTGCATTATCAACTTATCAAACATTCGATTTTAGGGATCTAGAAGTGAGTAAATGTATGAAATAGGTAAAACTATTAACCTACCAAGTGCAAATAATTTCCAAATTAGGAAATGTCTCAACTCTACCTTTGCCTGGTTACATCAAAATCTCTCCATGTGTTAATCACATAAAGGGCCTATTTTTTTAGGCCAAATGGACAGAATTTTCACAGGCTGTAGAAAACACGAAAGAACACATACCAAAGCTCTGTATTTTCAAAAGATGTTGTTGCTGTTGTTGTTGGTTGGATGTCTGCTAATCCTTTGCAAAATCACAGTCCTAGCCCTCCTAATATCTCTGCTAAACTTATCAGCATGCTCCCCCAAATCATCAATAGTTTGCATAAACCCACTCAGCTTCTTCTTGATCTCATCTATAGCCAAAACCACACCCTCTTCCTCTTCCAAAATAGCAAAATCCGCATTCAGCAACAACGACTCCATCTCAATTTCCAACTTATCAACAAGCACCCGAATATTATCACAGTCCTTAATAGCAATGCAAGTCCCAATTTGCATAGAACTGAGAATCTCCCTCTCTCCTCTCACCTCATTCTCGTACTTCTTCCACAGTGAGTTAAACCACTTACCCATCGACCCCAACGGCACCGCGGCTGCCGCAGCCAATGCGGTCACAACCGGAGGCGCCGCGATGGCCGCCGCCACCACGGAGCAAATCAAAACCGCAGCGAAAGTAGCTGCAAATATCACGTTTGACACTTTCCTCCATGACCTCAGCGACTTCAATTTCTTGTCAAGCTTACTCTTTTTAGTCTGCAGTTTCTGTAACATCAACATTTGCTGTTTGTGAACCGATTTAAACATCTCGAAAAACTCATCCGTAAATGGGTCCCCCTTGGCTTTAAAATTCTTTAACTCCTGTACCGTTTGGGCGAAGGAAGTCCTTCCATTACCAATTCCTTGACTGTGTTCACGTTCAAACTGCTGTAACGCGATCTGAAGGATAAACTGGCTGTCACGAGCTCGCCTGAGGCATTTCTCTAAGCAAGTGCAGAAATCCAAGGTTAACAAGCTGCTCTCGAAGTACTCCTGGACCAGATCGAACAGATCCTTGTTATTCCAAATGTCCTTTTGGCAATCCAGGATAACGTTGACCACTTCTTGGTTCATTTCTAGAAGGCACTCGGTTACTTCACGGAGGGAGTCTAAGGAGAGTGAACGGACCTCGACGCCGACGGCGAGGGTGCTGATGACCTGGCTGGTGCGTTGTTTGAGGGTGGTGTCGAAGGATTGGAGGTCTGGATCGAGTTGGCATGCGGCCTCGTAGGAGGTTAGATCGGGTGAATTTGAGTTTAATTGGGTTGTTGGGTTAGTTGAGCCGCCGCCGCTGCTACTGCCGTCTCCACTTCTTGTTTTGCTGAATAGGCTTCCCATTTGGTGGAGATTGGGAAGGAGATAGTGAATTGGGGAAGGGGAAGAGATGGAAGAAGTGGGTTTCAGATGAAATTATGAATGGTGGTTGACTTGGAAAAGTCTATCAGAAACAGTGAGGAGGAATGGAGAGGATAGGAGGAGAGAGGAGTGGAGGGGGAAAAGAGTGAGTGGGATTTTGGGTTAGGTCGAATGGCAAGAGATGGGAAAATGTTTTAAGTGGGGGCTTGTAGGAAATGGACAGGAAAGCTGAAACCACCCAAACGCAATGTCAAAACAGTGTGCCAGTGACTTGAGTCTTGAGTTTGGTCTTGAGTGGGGAAGAAGACGAAGAGGGGTGGTGTCCTGGAAGCTGCTTCCCCTTGCAAATCACTAGATTACCCTTTGACTAACAGAAAATCTCTTTTAATTCTTTACTTAGTCCTTCTCGGATGCTATGCAGAGGGGCAATCGATTCTTGCAACCTGACTAAATTGACTAGAGAAAATCTTCTTCACAGATCTGGTACAAACGGAGTGTTTGCGCCCGCGAGATTCTGGTTGTAGGTATCTAATTTTTAATTGCTCAGATTAATTCCCTTTCTCCTCGTTAAATACCGTTTGGAATTTTGGAAAAAAGATACCGAGCCTTTGAATCCGAGCTGTTCAATTTTGAACCGAGACCCCATTTGCACCCCTCCGCAAGTAAGTTTCTCTCGATTGACTATTCCCCTAAACTCTTTCTTCTTTTTTTTTGCCTTTAGTTTTCATGTTTGTTCATCTTTTTAAATTCGTAATATATGTTTTGAATTAATTATTTGTCTAAACTAGAAAAGTCCATATGTAATAACCCTAATTTTTGGAAAATAAATTTTTTTTAATAATTCAATTTTTTTTATTTTATTTTATTTGAAAATCATTTATTATGAAACATGTACTATGTACTAGTGTATCTATATATTTGTACTTATACATATCTACATTACTAGTATTTGTGTAGTACAAAATCCTACTACAAAATCTCCCACATTTATACCTATTACTATTCCACCCTCTCCCTCCAACAAACATACTATTGTAATCAAACCTAGTACCACCTCATTAACTTCAATTTTGACCAACCTTGGACCAATTTTGAACACATTAATGTGGAGTTTTAGAGAGAGAGAGAGAGAGAGATGGATTTTGGACATGCTCTCCAAGTTTGAACACATGCATGTATCCAAACTTGTGTGAGGTGTTTTCCTACAAACCCTAACCCTAAAATCTCTACAAAATCTTCATCATTAATGATAAGATTTCCTAGCCTAAATAGCCTCATGTTTATTTTGTGTGTTCATATACGTAGAACTAGTACCCAAAACTCCCTAAAACAAAGTTGGTCATGCAAAACTATACAAAAAATAGTGACTAACTTTCTCCCCAAGATTTCTCCCATTAAATTCATAGATATTCTAAGTACAAAACCCTAGATTTTCCTAGGTACTTTGGCTAGTCCAAACCATGATGAAACCTCAGATTGTGTACTACCAAAATCCCACAAAATCTTAGCCATTAATGTGCATTAAAATTTGGCACATGGAGGAGGAAAGAAGAGAGAGGGGGGACAACCTGGAGGGAAGGGAGGGGTGCCCATTTTGTCTATAAATAGGAGCCATGCACTCCCATTTTCTTCGCACCAAAACTCATACCACCTTTGTAGTTTCTAGAGAGCGAAACTCTCACATTTTTGCTCTTTCCATATTCTACTACTAACTACCACTCTCCACCACCAAAAGCCACCCTCCGATCCAATCCGTAGTAGAAAAATTGGTAGAAAGGCGTTCGAGTTTACGAAGTCTAGACGTTACGCTGTTCAACCTAGCTTACGCTTCTTCCGATTAACACTCAGAACCAAGGTAAATTCTATCCTAATTACTTACTAGTTAGTAAATTCTATTGTAAAACACTTACTAGTAAACTTCTTCGTAATTTCTTACTAGTCATTTTAGATCTTACTTCCTAGTTTAGTTTTAACATAGTTGTTATAATGCTCAAGTTTGGATTAAAAAGTTACTAAGTTGGTTTCGGGAAAATTAGTCAAATGTTCATAAAAATATTTTTTTCGAATATACGTAGTCGTTATAATGATCATCTGGAATTCGACTTATAAATTTTACGTAGACATAAAGCTCGATTAATTTTTGAAAAAGAAAGAAGTTGACTAGTCTTTTCTATAAGCCCATTGTTAAGGAAAAGTAGAGAAAAAGGAGATTTTGAACCTGCATGCATGGACATGATTACATAGTGGTGAAAGTACTATTTTTCTCATAAACCCTAGACTGGTTTTTTGAATTATCTTGTAGTAGAAGTTATCATTCATATGACACGTTTTACCAGAAAAAATACATTTTCACGAAAAGAGTTTATGAGACATGTTGCATATTCACAAGACAGGATACGAGAAATGACATAACACGGTCATCGAGACTTGAATGATTGTTAATGAAAAAGAGATGAGAATGAAAATGGTTTGAAAGAAATGAATACGGTAGTGTTGCTTTAGCGCCGCCCTCCATGCAAATGCGGTCCATGGTGTGGTTAGGGCTAAGCGTGTACAACAGCATGGTGGATAATGCTTTTGTATCATGCAGATGCGGTCCGTGATACAATATGGTCGAAGCTATGTTCGTTTGTGTCGCGGGGTGAATGGACTTTGTATCATGTTGTTGCGGCCCGTGATACAAGGTGGCCGGGACGTCGAGCGGAAAGGTTGGTGACCATTAGAAAGGGGAAGTAGAACTGGCCAATAACTTTTGAGTGAACTGGCCTGTGACCCAGTGGTCAGAACATGCCCACACTAATAAATTTGAAGAAGAATGCTGACACTGAAAGATAATGTGAGACATTGTTTACTTACATACGCTGCACTCTGATTTGCATTGACACTGACACATGCATTTTCATATAGATAATGTTATCTGTTAAACGTTACCGCCATGTTTTTCTTGCACAAAATATTGTTCTAGAATTGCTAGTTGGTTTGGGGTATAATTTTTTGGGCGTAATCGCTCACGGTGTTGCACTTGTGTAACCCTGATATAATACTACGATGTTGCTCTACGACTCTAACATATTATGTCAGACTATGAAGATGAACAGGAGGAGTATTGCGGCTTGGAGCAATTTGGAGCCGGAGGAGCTACCGAAATAGGGAATTACCAGACCAAGGGCTAGGAGAAGCCGTAGATCCCACCCTATTAGAATAAATGTATTTGAAGGATATTTGTATTCAAACTTATTTCTATAATTTGTATATTAACGTTTCCAAAATTTGGGCCGTTACACCATAAGTAAAAAAATTATTGCTATTATAATATTGAAGAAACAGAAAAAATGTATTGAAATTGAATTAACATCTACGTTAGGTCTTCATACTTATACAAGAGTAGAGTGCTAAATTATGGAAGGAAATTTTAATTTGGCATCCTATACCAATATTTCCATTATGATTCCATCCTAGTGGATTTGAATCTTTATGATTCCATCCTGTAAATTAATTATGGACCATTGTGCCCTTATTAATTACTTTAGTAGTATACATAGGATAAAATATCTTCATTAAGAATTTTACATAAATGTGTGGTTATAGTTCCCAAATTTCAGGGATTACACTCATTGCATCCCTATTTCGGTGGGATTATCACATCCTAATTAGATGGGATTCAGTTTCCATTTAATCTAATTCATTTCCATAAGCTTGTGTGGATTTTGAATTTCAAAGAACCCACGTTCAAACATTCTTCTGGCTTGGCTCATCTTGGGTGGATTTCGAGTGTTTGACAGCAAGACGGAGGGGACAACTAGTAAAACTCTGGCGAAGAAGTAAACTGTCGACGGTGCAAATAACGACCGGTGTCGAGTCGAACATAGTGCTTGCAATTTGCAACTAGGAGTACCCAGTAATGTAACTTCATCGCTGACTGTCGTGACCAAGCGGTGAATTTGACAGGTGGATTTCCAAGTTGTGCATTCGAAGCATTTGTTTCGGGTCATTTAACCCACTATCATGTTCGCTGATGGTGGGTTTGTTTAGGTTTGCCAGGTTGTGAACATTCACTTCACCATTTGTATATAGATCATTTCTTATTTAATTGATAGATAAAGTTTGATACTCGACTAGTATTTTATTTATTGGGTTTTCGTGTTTTGATCATCTGGATTACTGGCGTTCTTTTTTTATACAGTAAAAATGATATATCAATATTGTTCTTTTTTGATACAGTAAAAATGGTAAATTAATAAACTATGTTCACATGTTCTTTAAAAGATGGTTATTTCCTATAATGAATATGATTTATTGATTTAACATTTTAAATGATTTGATACAGTAAAAGTGGTAAATTAATAAATCGTGTTCACACGTTCTTTAAAAGATGATTATTTCCTGTAGAGAATATGGTTTATTG
This sequence comes from Vaccinium vitis-idaea, assembly GCA_963854785.1. Lineage (NCBI taxonomy): Eukaryota > Viridiplantae > Streptophyta > Magnoliopsida > Ericales > Ericaceae > Vaccinium > Vaccinium vitis-idaea. Next base: position 16,052,827 of record OY978219.1, read on the forward strand.
TTTACCATCTTAGGTGATTGATATAGTACAAGTTCTAAATCAATGAACCATGTTGGTTTTATGGTGCATTAATCTATCATATGTTTCATGATTTTTTTTTATAGTGCATTAATCTACCATATTTTTGTGGTTTTTTATATGCAATCTGAGTTCTATATTTGGACTACATATGCCTATTTCTTGTGGTGCATTATTGTATCATGTTTTTTAGTTTATTTATTTACACTTGTATGTGGTCGTAAATGTATCATGTTTGGTCACGAAAATCATGAAATGGTTTTCGCGGGACAAAAATCTATCATGGTAAAAAAAAAAAAGGTGGATTACTACAAACATGCATGAAATCAATTTCTCATGACTTGTGTTTTTAGGTTGAAATGTTATGATTATTTATTTTCAATTTTGTTTTGAGAGTTTAGGTGTAAGAAGATTATGAGAGAGAGAATTATAAGATTCAAAAATAGAGATTTTTCAAGATAGGGGGGGGGGGGAGAGAGAGAGAGAGAGAGAGAGAGGAAGAGAGAGAGAGAGATTACGAGAAAGAAATATTAGGAAATTAGGAGAGAGAAATATTAGGAAAATCAAAAGAGTGATATTAGGAAAATTAGGAGAGAGAAATGGTGTTTTGGGGTTTATTTGAATTTCAAGATGGAATCATAAGTATTCAAATCTCATATGATGGAATCATAATGATTTTTTTTGTACAGGATGCCTAATTAAAACAAACTTGAGCCAACTTGCGTTTGGATACCAAACCATGAAAATGTCCTAACGATGAGCCTTAATGAAGATGTTTGTGGTCTGGTCGGATGAGGAAACTGAGAGAAGGCGAACGCTTCCCCGAAAAACATGTTGTCATACGAAGTGGCAATCAATTGAAAATGTTTGGTGCGATCGTGAAACACGCCATCGCAGGCTACACTCTGATTTAGTGGAATGAGTAACACTCATATTAGTAAAAAGCCATCAAAGCCATATGAACTCCACAATAGTGTCAGCAAGAGCACGATACTCCGCCTCAATACTAGAACGAGAAAAAAATAGATTGCTTCTTACTTCACCAAGAAATAATAGAATCACCAAAAAATAAACAATAGCATGTGGTAGAGCGACGATAAGTAGGGTCACCAACCCAATTATCCGAACCGTTCAACTAGCAGAACACATGAAGAAAAACACATGTTCAAAAGATCAATTTGATATGATATCGTCAAATATGTTAAATCAATTTTGTTTTGTTCCGTAACTTGTAAGGTTAGGTTACAAAATATAACTCGTTCCCATGTCCTCTATATTCGATCAAATTGATTTTTTGTCATATTCTTTTCTTTTTTCTTTTTCTTTTTTTTGAGATTATTGGTTCGCTTATGTTTGTGGATTTGGGATTAGCATCCAAAATAAATGTATAGATGGATATTGAACGGACAGAGTCGATATAGATATAGACTACGGAGATAGCACATGCTTATTGTTTTATGTTTCTGAGATTCGTCATTGAACTCCAACCTAATTGTACGACTCAATCATATATGAAGGGCCAGTAACGTGATGTGATGAATAATGAATTTACTATACGATCACTTTCATAGTATATCTAATAGATGTCTAATTTAATATGCATTGATTTGGTGGTTGCACCGGTTCAATAACTCATATGGCTATAAATGGAAATACAAAAGAATAAATATTACTTTCTAATATAGGATTTACCCTTTTTTTTTAAATCTTTGAAACCATGAAAAGTTCTTAGAGAATACAGAACGAAAGGTGAAAACCCATTTGATGGTGTCACCACACTGGATAATTTTAAAATTCTAATACATAAAAATAAAAATAAAAATAAAAATAAAAATAAAAATAAAAATAAAAATAAAAATAAAAAAAGGCTAAAACCAATTGGATAGTATCACCACACTAGATAATTTTCCCATCTTTTGGAAAAACCCAATAAAATTAAATTGACAAAATATAAGCTAAAATGATCAATTCCCTTTTACCCCTCTATTCTCTCTCCATCCATCCATCGCCTAGTTGATCGAAATCCTCGCCAATTTTCTCTCTCCTCTCTTTTGCACATTTAGCATCAAATGGATGTCGATTCTAACATTTGCTGCTCTGATTTACTTTGAGTATTCTAGGGTTGTTAGTATTAAATGTATAGAATCTGAGTTGGGATTGAGAAACTGTTATTTAAATATAGATAACGAAATGATTTTCAACCTCATTTTCTCATAAATGCACTCTATTTTTATCTTGTAGTGAATTTTTTTTATGTATTATTTTGTGACAAAAACACAACAAAGAGAGAGAGAGAGAGAGAGAGAGAGAGAGAGAGAGAGAGAGAGAGAGAGAGAGAGAGAGAGAGAGAGAGAGTATTTATAAGAAAATGGGGTGTAAAAATCATTACCTTGGAAATAATTATAATATGTGAATAATTTATATATATTGTTTAAGGTGAAAAGCATGAAAGTCTAATAGGTTTAGGAATTGTATATATTTTAGATATTAATTGTTTGATTGTCGGGAAAATTTTATATAGTATTGGTTTATGAAATTCACATTGATTCGGTTTATCGCAATTCCAATTATGGAAAGATGCATTTCAACAATGAGTAAAATGCATAATTGGATGAGAGATTAGTGGAAGAATCAATGGCATGTTACATATATTGAAAGATGTTGAAATGTCTTGAATTCTGGGTTCATTGTCAGAATGGTCCGGACTGGTTTGAAGAATGGTCCGGACTGATTTGAGGACCGTCCGGATGGGAATTCTAGTACGTGAGATTTCTGCTTGTGGCTTTTTCCATCCAGACCCATCCGGACTTTCGGACACGGAAACAAGTCAGTAGAACGCGTTTTAACCTAGTTTTTGTAGTTCTCTATAAAAGGGTGACTTCGGAGATTCTAAGGTTATATTGTAAAGGCCGTTACTCTTTTATTGTGGCCTCTCTCTCAAGAGCTACAAATTATAGCGAGCTCTTTGTTATCTCTTTCAAGTTCATAGTGAATTCTCATCATCCCTTGCCCGTGGAGTACTCTTTTGCTTTGTGCTTGAGAGGAACCAATTAAATCTCTGTGTTCTTGTGTGGTTTGCTTTGCATTTGTTCTTTTCTCTTCTTATTGTCATAACAAACCAGCATCAGAGCTTTAGGGTTTTAATCTGAGGCTCTTGTTCTTCCGGTGTTCAAGCTTTTGGTGATCAAATCGATTGCGGTTATGAAGGCAAAATATGAAGTCGAGAAGTTTGATGGGCTTAGCAGTTCTTTCAGCCTTAGGGTTTTAATCTGAGGCTCCTGTTCTTCCGGTGTTCAAGCTTTTGGTGATTAAATGATTGCGGTTATGAAGTCTAAATATGAAGTTAAGAAGTTTGATGGGCTTAGCAGTTCTTTCAGCCTTAGGGTTTTAATCTTAGGCTCTTGTTCTTCCGGTGTTCAAGCTTTTGGTGATCAAATCGATTGCGATTATGAAGGTTAAATATGAAATCGAGAAGTTTGATGGGCTTAGCAGTTCTTTCAGCCTTTGGCGAGTAAAGATGAAAGCTTTGCTGACACGACAAAGCTTGCATAAGGTGTTGGAGGGTTGTTCAAAGAAACTCGCAACAATGGAAGAGGATGCATGGGTTGAACTTGGTTCAAAAGCACTGAGTTCGATGCAGTTAGGTTTGGCGAATGATGTAAAGATCCGGAAATTTGTGTAAAATGTTTCAAATTATAGATGGGACTTTTCGAATTATAGTTGGGACTTTGGGAAATTTCTTTAAAATGTTTACGTGTGGGCTAATGTGAGAAATGGGTTTTGGACCTATTAGTAATACATTAATGAAGTGAGGGGTGTGAGGTGTAATTAGTGCTTTTGAACATATAAATAGAAAGAGAGGGGGAGAGAAAATCACTTCCCCTCTCCCCTCAAGCCACCGGCCCCTCCCTCTTTCTTCCTCTTGATTTCTTCAAATTTTCCCCCAAATCATCCACTCTCATGCATACTCCACACAAATACACTAAAAATCCGTCATCTATGCAACGTATATTGGTCATTGGAGCTCGGGATTCGCGTGGGTAAGCTTGGGATATGCATTTTTGTGGGTTTCAAGCTTGGAGAGGTTAGGGTTTCGCATTCAAGACTTGTGGGAGCTCAAAATCATGAGGTAGGGATTTCTTCTTCTTGTCTTTGGTGTTTATGATTGTTGAATGCACATAAATCATGGTCTGGATCTCTTTCTTGTATATTAGTTGAAGTTCTTGACTTTGATAAGCTTGAAATTTTTTTTTTTTGAAAGACAAAAGGAAGATAAGCTTGAAATTGATCCATGTTTTTGTTGAGAATATCGAAATCTATTGATGATTCATCATCCTCTATGTATGTTTTATCTATTGGTGGTGTAATTTCTGAGTTTGGGACCAAAATGTTGAGTTTGGGTAAAGATAGGAAATTCTACAGAAAATCTACTCGTCGCTGTGCTGTCTAGAATTTTCGCCCGGGCAGGACCAGACAGTTTTGGCAGTTTGCTCTCAGGTTGTTGTTTTGTAACCCCGAACCTCCCTTAACGCGCATTTAGTCCCTGTTTGCACCATTCGCTATAACACAAGTATTCAAACTTGAAGATTCGTTAAAATGTAACTTAGACTTGAAAACATACATGAGAGCGTTGTAGAAAGGAATGATATTCAGTCGATGCTACGAACACGTAGTAGGAGGGAATCACGTGGCATCACACGGTGAGGAAAGCACGTCAGCAAAATGGTGTGGCTGAATGGATGAATAAGACTCCTCTTGAGAAGGGTCGTTGTATGTTATCCAATGCCAGGTTGGGTAAGGAGTTCTAGGCTGAAGTAGTGTTCACTGCTTATTACTTGGTAAATCGGTCTCCGTCAACTAGCATTGAGTGCAAGATTCTTATAGAGGTATGGTCTGGATCTCCGGCTGATTATTCCAGATTGAGGGTGGTTGGGTGTCCTGCTTATACTCATGTGAATGAGGGAAAGCTTCAAACCCGGGCTAAGAAGTGTATCTTCTTAAGTATTGAATCTGGTGTGAAGGGTTACAAGTTATGGCTTCTAGATGGGAGCTTATCGAGGTTCCTTATCAGTAGAGATGTGATTTTGATGAGAACTTTATTGTTAAATGGAAAGCATGTGTTGATGATTAGATTTATGACCAAGGTGCTTCGGAACAGGTGGAGCTGGAATGTGGATCTTCTAATAATGGGAAGAACGACATTAATGATCAGCCAGTTGAAGAAGAGGTTCTAGGGTAAGACACATAGGAGAATACATCATAGGAGTAAACGTACAGTATCGCTAATGATAGACCAAGGAGGGAGATTGGCCCACCTCAACATTATGCTTATGCCAAGATGGTGGACTATGCTTTTTATCAGTTATTGAGACAGTTGAGTTTGAGGAGCCTTCTACTTATCGTGAGGCTGTTACGTGTTCTAAGTCTACAGAGTGGACTATTGCTATACAAGAAAAGATCGAGTCTCTTCACAAGAATTAGACGTGGGAGTTGGTGAAATTGACGAAAGGGAAAAGAATTGTTGGGTGCAAGTAGGTCTTCAAGAAAAAGGCAAGTATCCCACGGGCGGAAGGCGCAAGGTTCAAGGCTCGACTAGTGGTGAAGGACACAGTCAGAAAGAGAGTGTAGACTTTAATGAGGTATTTTCACCATTTGTAAAGCATAGTTTCATTCACATTTTGCTTGCTATTGTTGCACGGTTTGACTTAGAGCTAGAGCAGCTCAATGTTAAGACCGCTTTCGTACATGGTGAGCTTGAGGAGCAGAGTTATATGCGTCAGCCATAGGGATTTGCAATTTCTAGTAAGGGAAATCAAGTATGTTTGCTAAAAAGGTCTTCGTATTTGTCTTAAACAATTGCCCAGGCAGTGGTCCAAGCATTTTGATACATTCATGTTGGCTTGTTGCTGCTAAAGATATGTCGGAGATCAACTGGTTGAAGAAACAGCTTAGTGGGGAATTTGAGATAAAGGACTTGGGAGAGGTACAAAAAAATTTGGGTATGGAGATTCGCCGTGATCAATTCGCTAGCAAGTTATGTGTAACGCAGAAAGGCTATCTGGAGAAGGCGCTGAAGCGTTTTGCCATGTAGGATTCGAAGCCCTGTTCAAGTAGCTAAACAGGGAAATAGAAATCTTCTCATGCCGAAGAATATTTGAGGAAATGACAAGAGCTTTCTACATGTGAAACCTCGACGAAAAAGCATACAACTGTTAAAACATAGAATTAGGATCTGGGGAAAGAGTAGCAAATGTACTTGACTTCAAGAACAGATTATGTTACTGGAGATGTTTGTAATATTTTAAAGACTTCAGAAGACTCTTGTTTTAGACTAAGCACATTGGATTACAAACATATGTGGGAGGAAACACATAAAAATATATAGATGGCACTCAAACAATTAGGTAAATCCCAAACTCGGGCGATCCAATTCTTGTTTGGCTTTTCCTTCGAATACAAAGTATTACTTATTGCATAATTTTGGTTACACTTATCCGAATTAATTTGCAATAATATCTCCGACTTCTTGTGAATACAATCTAAGTGCTGGGATTTGAAAACAGAAGTTTTTTCACCAACTCAAAATTCGATTCAAATCCAGAAACAAATTAATCCCATCTCAGATTGTCAATGTAATAACCAAAACTGATTGGCTAATGGAAATGATCTTGTTCTTTTATCTGATTCCCTCTGCTATCTTCGTCCCTGTTATCTTCACCTATATTTTCTTCCACTATCCCCAAAGATTATCCATCTCAAATGAAGAATTGCAGCTTCCTCCTGGGAGATTTGGCTGGCCTCTCCTAGGTGAAAGTTTGGAGTTTTTCTCTAAACTCAAAAATGGTGGCCCTGGAAAATTTGTGACAGAGAAGATTACCAACTACTAATGGCATCCCAATGCCATTAGCAAAAATATGTTTAGAACAGACTAATTCCGTAAATCGATTTGGATCTCAGATTTGTGTAAAACATAGACCAGAACTGGATTTGCTGGAATCCATTTCTCCCTAATGTTTATTTCCCCATTAGTTCCTCCACGAATCCAAGATACAAACATAGGCTTGTGGATTTTATAGCTTTTGACATCGATACATCTGTCTAATGAATTATAGTGTGTTTCTTGATATTATTGTGTTGCGGTAAAAGAGCAAATAGAGATAGCAAGATGAAAAGAAACGAAAGTGTGGCTTAATTGGAAGGACATAAGCAAGATGAGGTACTCATGGAATGTTAAGAACGAAGTGCGGAGGCTGAGACCACCGTCTTTTGGTATATTCAGGGAGGCTATTACTGAGTTTACCTACTCTGAGTACAAGATTCCGAAGGGATGGAAGGTTAAGCCATTAACCACAATTTTGCACTATCAAATCTCTTGATGTGAAGAATTGAGGAGGATGCTCTTAAAAATAAAGAATTGATAAGGACTTGTCTTTGTTTTCACGGTTACAATCGATGTCACATTCAACACACAAAAACCCGGAGTATTTTCCAAATCCTGAGAAGTTTGACCCATCAAGATTTGAGGGAAACGGACTGCCTCCATTTATGTTTGTTACTTATTTTCATACATAATCAGAGCCGGCCCTAGGCTAAAATAAGGGTTGCGGTCGATTTAGGCCCCTCAAAAAAATACGAATTTTAAGGCCCCGTATTTTAGTACTCTTGGGTACCCTTACATATCTTTTGTAATACAAAAAAAAAAATGTACATCGTGTATAACTAATACTTTTGCTGCTAAAACTGCAAAAATTGGTACTTAGATGAATGCTTTAAAATCATGTTAGGTTCTCTTTTTTAGAAAAAATTAGTCATAACTACATAATAATTTTCCTTTTTCAATGGAAGAACAAAAAACTTTTGCAATCAAACATAAAGACATTATTGTTACTATTGACTAGAGATGGCAATTCCGGCCGATCCGATCCGCTTCGATCCGTCCCCACCCCGTTTGGGTTGGAGTTTCGGGGATTTTTTCGGGGTTCTGGTCGGATTTTGAGGAAAAAATAAAAATAAAATCGGGGATCGGGTTGGAGGCGGTTCTACATAACCCCGATCCGTTCCCCGATCCATTCCCCGACCCGTCCCCGACCGTTTTTTTAATTACACATCTAATATGTTATTCACCTTTAGACCTCTTGAATTATTGTTGATTGCTAGGGTTTCCTCAAAATATATACTATTAGTTTATAATAAATACACTTCATTCTTCACTTCTTAAACATAATCAAACATAATTTAGTTAGTAATTCCAACTTTCAAGGTTGGAATCCTTAACTATTATGTAATTTTATTTGATTGGTTAGGATTTTTGGTGGAAAATTGTAAATTGTTGTCTTGTTTTTCACTCTTTGGTGGTTTAGATATCAAATATGTTGGTAAAGTCTAAGGAGTATTTTTTTGATTTTTTTAATTTTTTATTGGTTTGGTAACTTTTGGATCGGGGCGAGGATCCCCGATCCCCGTTAGGAGTGGGGATGGAGGGTGGAGATGATTCTCCGTTCGGGGATGGAGGTAGATATGAGGTTCGGGGATTGGAGGCGGGGATTGCCAAATCCGTCCCCGATCCTCCCCGTTGCCATCCCTACTATTGATTTAATAAAAGGATAAAACACACCCACTCTCCTTATTTTTTATATAAATAACCTTACCCAATGCTCCTCCTCCAAAATCATTCCACTCCCACCCAAACCCAATGCTCCTTCCACTTTCCTAATACACTAATCTTCAAATTAAGTTCCTAATGCGAGAAGGAAGGGTTCAAAGTTCCTAATGCGACCCAAATTAGGTTTACTAATAATTAAGACGGAGAGATGGGCACAAGCAATAAAGGAAGAGTGTTCTCATGTTAAATTGAGTTTGGAGATTAGTGTGTTCTCCGAGGTCTATTTAAGTTCGTGGTCCTAGGCTATTGTTCTAGTTAGTGAGGTTTCACTAATACGAAAGCAATTGTAAAGTTTGGTTGATTATTATGCGTTTTATGAAGATTAGTGAGATTTTATTATTTTAGAAGTTTGATATATTATTATGTATTTTATGATAATTAGCTAGATTTCACTAACTATGAAGTTTGATTTATTATCATACAATTAGTGAGCTTCCACTAGTTTTACGAGTTGGTAGTTGACTATTGGTCGATTTTTTTGAATTTTATGTACGAAATTAGAACTTTTAAAGATTAGTGACATTTCACTAATTTTTTTGTCGCCAGAAGTGGCCAGCCAGAGGTAGGTGGTGGTCAGACGAAGATAGACGTTGATTTTTTTGAGTTTTTTTAGTTATGCAAGAAGTTTACGGACCTTTAAACCGGGGGGTACAAACTCAAATTTATAGAAAACCACATCCAGAATGGGTAGATATGCAGTTCGAAGTCCCTAGGGGATTTAAGATCCTAGATTTTACATTATTTCATGGGGATGGGAAGCAATCAACAACTGAACACATTGTTAGATTTACTGCTCAGTGTAAAGAATTAGGCAATAATGGGTTCATTAAGTTGAAATTATTCTCTAATTCACTGACAGGAACAGCCTTTGAGTGGTATTCTAATTTGACACCAGAGTCAGTCCCAAATTGGCAAAGGATGGAAGAATTATTTCATGCACAGTTTTACCAAACTGAACCTGAAGTCACTATGGCTGACTTGGCTAGATTAAAACAAAACCTGATGAAAAGGCTGCCCAATTTATTGTTAGATTCAAAAAGGCTAGAAACAAGTGCAAACTTCAACTATCAGAGGTTGAGTTTGTTAGAATAGCTCAAGATGGCTTAAGCAGAGAACTTAGGAAGAAGTTCAATTCTACAGAATTTAGGGATTTGGTTGATTTGACTTATAAAGTATCTAGATATGAATCTTTGCTAGAAGAAGATATTGATAGGAACAATTTTTCCTATTCAACTTATTATAAGGATCCTTCTTATGAAATCGATGTTGCTGAAATTATTGAACATGATCCTTGTGTGTGTGAATGTCTAATTCGAAAAGATTCTTCTATAGCACCAAAAACCAATAAGAAAGCAAGTAGCAAAGTATATTCATTTGATGTTTCTAAATCAGATGAAATCTTTTATTATCTTTTAAAAAAGAAGTTTATAAAACTTCCTGAAAATGTTAAGCTTCCAACTTTGGAAGAGACAAAAGGAAAGAATTATTGTAAATGGCATGCTTCATGGACTCATTCAACTAAGAATTGTAATGTTTTTCGTGACAGGATCCAAGAACAAATTAAGAAGGGAAGGATCATGTTTCCATAAAAGACTATGGGAATAGATGCAGATCCATTCCCAAAGATCGAAGAAGTAACTGCTAACACCAACGTGCCAATATCTTTGGCCAAAACTGTTCATGAAATATGGCAGAACAAACAGGTACATGTTGGAATGAACTCTGTGCAATTTGGTAAAGGAAGGCCAAAAGTTGGTCAACTTCAAAATGATACCTACAAAAACAGTAAGCTGAAGTATGCATCAGAGAGCTCATCCCAAAAAGGATTCAAGCAGTCTCATCTTCCTATGCTTGAAGCTTCTTTTTTAGAATGCTTATGCATGGAGTGTAGAGCTAATTATTTGGTTTTCAAAAGGGGGTTGATTTCTTTCCCAAAAGGATGGAAAGAAAGGCGTTGGATCAGAATAATGAACGAAAACCTTGGGTGAGCACAAATCATGGAAAAAATGAGAAACCTTGGTTGGTTTCCAAAAGAAATGTGCCTTCTAGTGCAGTTCCATCAGCTTCGAAGAGGGATTATCCTCCTTTGAAGAGGGTTAACACTGGAAAGGCCCCAATGGATCAAGAAAACGAAGGACAAGGGGAACAATTTACCTTGGTAAAAGGGGTTCCTGATTGGTTTCTGAAGAAAGTCAAGCCAGAACTCTTTCAAGGATTCAAGGCTCCTTTTAAAGTTGTCAATAATAAAATGAGCAAACCTCCAAATACTCCTACTGATCAATGGATAGTAGTTAGAGATCCAAAAACTAAGACACCTCAAATGATTCCTATGTTGACATGAACTCAGAAGAGGAAATTGCAAAGGAAGTATACTAGTTTCCAATTGGAAGAATATGCCTCTAAGGAAAATCCTAATGGGGGTGATAAGTTCAACCCAAGGTTTAACAGACTTTGAAGAGAAGATTCTGAAGAATTTCAGAATCTCTTCGAAAAGGGTTTACTCAATCAGAAAAAGAAACACTGGAAAGTTTGGCTGCAAGAATGGACAGTGAGGTATCCCAAAATAGCCCAGCTTCACCAAATTCCTTGGCAAGCTATCAATCTGGATTATTAGAAGCCATGATAGTGGAACAGGAAGAAGGTGAAGGAATGAATTCATTTCTTGTTGAGACAAGTTCCCTATGGAAACTTCTGCAATGGAAGTCTCTGAAAAAGTGGACATAGCAGGAGATGTGTCAGGGTTGCCAGTACAAGAGAAAAGGACCATTCAGTTTGGAACTTTACCTGAAGTACAAATTAATATGGTTTCTCCTTCATTTATCAACTTTGGACCTTTTGGACCAGATTGCTCACCAGTTCGAAGGGCACCACAACCAATTACTGTTCCTATGGAGATTATTGATGTTTCAAGTGATGATGATGAATATGATCTTACATACGATAATGGTTGGAATGATGGTTGGGGAGCTTTAATTTCTAAGATTCAAAAAGAAGAATAAGAAGAAGAGTTTATGATCATGGCCAATGCTATGGAGGAACCAGAAGTCACATCTAAGGAGAGAGCAGTTTTTATTCCAGAGACAGAAACGGATTCTGAGCATCCTTTGATTATTGATTTGAATTGTGCTGACATTTCTTAGCCTTTTAGGTCACCTTCAAATGATATGAGGCACCATTTGAAACCATTATACATATCTGCTTTGTTTGATGGGATCTTATTAAACAGAGTTTTGGTTGATAATGGTGCAGCAGTGAACATTTTGCCGTCCAGAACTTTGAAGAAGTTGGGAAAAGAAAAGGTTCGATTGATCCCAACAAGCACATCCATTGCTGGGTTTACTGGTGAAAGTAAAAGTCCTAAAGGAATTGTTTCTATACGCCTGAAAGTTGGCCAAGTAGAAACTGATACAGCTTTCTTTGTGGTGGATACTTTTACAAGTAAGTATAATGCTTTACTTGGTAGAGATTGGATTCACGTCAATGGTTGTATTCCATCTTCAATGCATCAAGCCTTGATGATTGTGAAGTATGAAAATGGGACAGAAATGGGAGTTGAAGAAGTGAAAGCAGACCCACATCCTTTCAGTACTTCAGCAAATTGTGCAGAGGCTGAAATGTATAAACCTGAAATCATCCCTCTAAGTGAAATTGCACAACCGGCCACCCCTTCATCCAATGTGTTGGAAATTGGAAAATTGGCAGAGTTAAAATCTAGGCTTAAGCAAGCAGTTGATTATGAATCAGACAATCTACCAGATGAAGCTGCTTGGATGTGAGTCCAAGACAGAGTTCGAAGAAGCCAACTCATTGGCTTTAGTTAAGTTTATGGCTTTAGAAATAGGGAATAAGTTACAAGAAATAAATGATTGGGAGGAATTATTGGCTGAGAAATCTAACTGGGGGTTGAAGCCAATCGAATTCGAAAAAGCCTTTATAGGCCATGTCGATTCACAAGATTCTTTAGAAGAAGTAGAATTAGGAGAAGGAATTGTTCCAAACACTGTATAAATCAACAAGGAGCTTGATGTTGTTTCAAAGGCCAAGTTGATCACAGTGCTTAAAGAGAACAAAGAATGCTTTGCTTGGAGTTATAAAGAATTGACAGGTTTGAGTAGAGATTTGGTTGAGCATAGATTGCCTATTAAACCTAATTGTAAACCTTTCAACTTGGCCATGGTTGAATTGAGTTTAAGGAGAAAAGTGAAGTTTAGAACGAAAATTGGTGATTGATTTTACCAGTAATTGAGTTCTTTTATAGGCAAAGTTTTAAGTTTGAAACGATTCAAATTCTCAAAGGTGGAGGACGTGCGGATTAACTGCCCATTATCCATAAATTCCTCATTGGAAATGTGCAAACTGCTCATGATCATTTCACTTGAAGTGAACGGCTAATAACTTCCGCTTTTGAAGTTTACAGGAATTCCAAGCGGCAAAGGCATATTAACACTTATTCAAATTCTTTGAACAATGATGTTAATGTGGGGGGTATGTTTACATATAAAATTAACAAATCCAACAGTTGATTGACACGTAACTAATATGCCAAACATTGGCGAATATCTATTAATGTAGATACATTGGATTAATAGTGTAGAGTTGAGTAAATACGATGTCATATTGTTTCTCAATTTAAAAGGTAGTTATTGGCAGTTACGAGTTATTGCTAATATAAAAGATCGACTTCGAAGCCATGATTTTAACTGCTAAATGCATGAGAATCCACGTGTAAACTTGTGAAACAAGGCAAATGGCAGTTATGACATGTGGAACATATTTTGAAAGGCAGTTATCTTCTTAAAATATAATCATTTGGGTTAATGTGCAGATTCAAATTAAAGTTTTTGGAAGAAGATTACAAGAATTCATATTCAGACGTGGAGGAGGGAAGAAACTGCCAATTCAAAGTGTAAAAGATGGAGTTCGAAGCAAGCCAAGTTCAAATTCATTGAGGGGGAAGTTCAACTAATAAGCAACGTCTATAAATAGAAGAAATTAAGGAGTGAAAAGCCCCCGGACAAATCTTCAACAAACAGCTACCAAACAAATGATGTTTGGTTTGTTCATTGGCAACTAGTTTAGGATTTCGAACTCAGTTCGAAGTAGATTAGGAAGTAGTTAGGATTAATCTTGGTTGTTCTTGTAACAATCATCTGTTCAAAGTTCTTGGTATCCTGTATTTGAAGTTGAAGACAATTTCGAAGTAAGTTTACCTTTGATTTGTCAATCGAAGTATCTTGTTTTTGTGTTGTTCTTTAATTTCCTAAGTATATTGGTTTGCAATTCTTCACTTTAAAAGAAAAATCCTCTTAATTGAGGTAATTGAACCATTAAAAACACAATCGCCTGATTAGATTTGGTTTTTCCAAAGTTAATCTGAGGGAGGAGATTGAAACTCTATATGGCACGCTCGCACTCAATTATTTTCCATTCTAAAAGAAGTAAAAGAACCAAACAGTGGTGTACAAAATTAGAAGTTTTTAAAATTGGTGACATTTCACTAATTTGTTTTTGTCTTTATGTTCGATTACAAAAGTTCCTTATCCTTCCTTTTAAAAATGTCAAATGTTTTTTGTTTTTATGTTCGATGGCAAAAGTGCATTGTCCTTCCCTTTAACAATGCCAAATGTTTTGGATTTTTGGCTAAGTGGCCCTATTTCTTATTGATAAGCACTGGTTTTTGCTTTTGGAAGAGTAATTTTCCTACAAATATTTTTTTCATTAAGATTTCAAAAAAGGTCTCATTTTAACTTTCGTTTTAAGCCTCTAAAAAGTGGCCCTATTTCTTATTGATAAGTACTGGTTTTTGCTTTTGGAAGTGTAATTTTCCTACAAATATTTTTTTCATTAAGATTTCAAAAAAGTACTTGTTTTTGCTTTTGGAAGCGTAATTTACCTACAAATATTTTTTTCAATAAGATTTCAAAAAAGGCCTCATTTTAACTTTCGTTTTAAGCCTCTAAAAAGTCAGGACCGACTCTTGTACATAATGTGGTGACAAAGTTGAGATGGGAGAAGCTGATTGCTCTTGAAAATGTTGTCAGTGATCCTCTCCCACGGCCAACTCAAGAACTTCCGGTTCGTCTTCACCCTCACAACCCCTGAATTAGCTTCTCCATTTGACTCCGTTCTTGTCTCTTGCACGTACAAAACAAAAAGAAGCGCAGGGTAAAAGGAAAAATCCTTAAATGCTCCTGTAACACCGCCAACCATACCCACCACGTATTGGTGGAGGGTTCCACCACAAAGAGTGTGGCTCCCGCACCAAGTGTGGTGGGGAAGAGTCTAGAAAAAGGGCCCGAGGGCGTTCCACCACATATTGAACGCTGATTTTTTCCCTTCTACTGTTTTGGGGAAACAAAAGATTGTGAATATTCACTTTATTTCTGCTGGCACCCCTTCTTTAATACATGTGAAAACCAAGCAACAAAGAGCGTCGTTCATATCCAACTGTAATGATCAAACACATTTCTTTTTTTGGTGAACTGGAACTGCATTCAGGGGCGGATCTACAGTAGGGCTGGGGTGGGCCATGGCCCCCCCGCACTTTTTTCTATAAAAAAAAAATTTGCAACGAATAATTATAAATATGAAAGAAGGAAAGATGAAATATGTATTGGGCATTGGCTCAATGGTAGGAGCGGCTTGCTCCATGCTCTCCACCTGAGGTTGAGTCTTCCTAGGTGCAAAATTTTGTATTTTTTTACTGCCATCTATGTATGACAGTCCTCTCTCTCTCTCTCTCTCTCTCTCTCTCTCTCTCTCTCTCTCTCTCTCTCTCTCTCTCTCTCTCTCTCAACCATCTATGACAGTCCCCTCTCTCTCTCGGTTTGTAATTTTTTTTTAACTAAATAGAGATAAACATGACATCTTTGAATATTAAATTTTTTTCTCAAAGTTTAACATTTTTATTGCATGTTTCTTTACGGACTATGGTGCTAAAATAGAGAGGGGCGAATAGGTGTTACCCAGACTTTTTATTTATCGGTATACAAAAAAAATCTAATACATTGTACAAAAAAATGAAAAAATTGCAATTTAGAGCATTGTCGGTTGGAATCAAGAAAAAATTAGTATCATATTGTCTTGTATTTGAATACCAAAAGAAAGTTGGAAGAAGACTTGATTTATTGTTCACAAAAAAAGCCCATAACAAAACCTAATTATATGTAATTATATGACTTCCTAGTAAAAAAATTTCTTCATTTTTTTTTATACAACATGTAACTAGATTCTTATTGAATGGTGCAACCCCCGTGGCCGAATCCGAGCTCTGTCCCTGATTTACAGTGTCTCAAATTATCAATGTTTACATAGCTGTCAAGTTTGCAGTTGCTAAACTAATTTGACAACTGTTATAACCGATCTTTTTAAGGATTGAGGACGAAGGTTAGTCCTCTCTCCACAATGCGACCAATGAGTGGGCAATTCTGGCCTCGTCGTAGGCATCAGAGCTATCAAATGCCTGTGGCTAATGGCCCCCCCGGATTGGAAATCTTGGCTCCGCCACTGACTGCATTAACTGTAATTAAAGGAGTACATCCCTAGGATATTACTATTTCCTAATAGCGTCTGCATGAAGCAAATTAACAATAGAAAACGAGATGCTAAGATAAATATGCACATCTCCCACTGATATTGGAGCATCATTTGCAAGGACGTCGACACATTGGTTGGCTTTGCGATAGATCATAGATGTGCTTAAAGCTGATCTGTCAAATCTCTGTATTAGGAGAACCTGCAATCATTTATGATGTTAGGGGATGGTTACCAATATTAGAAGCCGAAAGAAGTTGGATGGCTCCAAGAGCATCCATTTCCACTTCCAATCTGGAAATGTTTTTCAAGATAGCAAAATTCAGACCATCTCCAACAGCCCATAGTTCCCGCCATCAAACTCGAGTTTACTCTCATGTTACGGTGAAATGCACACCATGACTGACCCCTATCATCGAATAAATTGATGATTAAGGTCTCTCTCTTGTTGCGTCAGTGGAGAATTCCGAGTCCTGTTCCTTGGCTACGGAAATTCTGCTATCGCTTTTACCCATTTTGAAGATCATGTGCGAGTGCTTGTGGACTAACCATCGTATTTGGCTTCACACAAGGTTATGATCATGTTGCTAGAATGGAACTAGGAAATATTGAAATTTCATTACAAAAAAACGCATTAATCACAGGGTAATCTTAGAGAACATTACAAAAAAATAAGTATGAGTGAAGAACTATAAAGCTTCGTGTGTGGAGATGCAAAGAGAAACATTCTGCAGCCTGCAATACATGGCATTACTGAAGTCTCCTGGATGCCACCTTTTAAGAGTTCAAATCCCGATAGGTGTAATGGTGTTTCCTGGACATGATTGAAGAAAAACTTGTCACAAGATCAATATCCACTCCAATACAGCTGGTCAAATCCTCTCTTCTTCTTTCAAACTGGCCATTCTAGCATTGTCGCGATCTCTCCTGAAAAAACGATACAAAGGCGTGTAGAACAAGCAACACATACCGAACGGAACCACCATCATCGAGAAAAGCCCTCTCGACAATGCAAAGGCCTCCCTCGGTGAACCCAAAACTGGATCAACTGATTTCGGATCATACCCGTATATCTTCTCTGCAAGGATTCCAACAACGGGGGCGGCAAAAGAAGAGAAGGAAACTTCAAAAGCTCGATCAAATGCATAAATCATGGTCCGGTGTTTGGTGGGTACCACCTCAGCAAACATGGGGCCATTTGCAGCAGTGGCATTCCAGCTGATGGTGAGACCCATGAGGAAAAGGGTGACAGCAAAGGTAGAATAGCTGCTGACTGACTGGGGGATCACCCTAAGAAGGAACCATGAAAAAGGGATGCCCATGAACGCACTAAACTGCGCACAAATGATGCGACCATAGTGAGGGTAGATTTGTGACATTCGATCTGCTATTATTCCTCCGACGAGGGATCCAATTGCACATCCGGCGGCAAAAAGACTGAGTAGTGCAGCTGCACTGCTATGATCAAAACCTGGAAATAAAGAAACAACTTGAAGTCGTGCATCACAAAAGCTTTTGTAGATTGCTCCCTTGTCAGAGTGTTCAAATTAGCACATTTCCAAAGGAACTGAGCTCCAATTCTATCTATTTTGCATTTCGGGCTAAGGAAACGGTTTGCTGAAATTCAGCTAAATGCTTACCAATTAGTTGAAACCACAACGTGAAGAACACCATGGCTGTCCATGGAACTGAACCCACAAGGCCCTGCATAACAATGATCCGAAATGTTGGCACTTTCACAACTGCCTTTGTGGCGGTCCACGACTCCAGCCAAATTGATGCTGCATTGACAGTGCTCTTATCTACCAACTCTTCCCTGTAAGATCAATTAACAGAGTCACTACAAACCAAAAGAAACTAGTTGAAACAGAAAATTCTTTTGCAGTACCCCCTTTATGCTTCACAACCACAAACTTTGCCCTTTGTGGTATCTTGGGGGTTTCAGTCTTGAACAAAACAGTTAATGAAGATTAAAGAAACCTCATTTTGTATTTCATGAAAAGTGGGTCACTGGGTTGTTTTCACAATCTTTTCCAGAAAATACTTCATAAAATAGATTTCTTGTGATCTCCAGAAGCAGAAAAACAGAAAAAAAATGCCAAACAGACCCTTCAGATCCATACCTATCAGAATATTCAGCACTATCATGTTCAACAGTAACTCTTCGTCTTGGGTCAACCACAAACAAAAACACAAGGAACCCAATAATAGAACTCAGAGTAGCCATCATAAGGAAGGCGAAACGCCATCCAGGCAACCCCCAGTACTCATGACCAGCCATAACCGTAGCAAGAGCGCCACCTCCAATACCACCCACAGTCCCAACAAGGTTCAAGAACCCAAATCCAGCCCCCCTCACACCATCCAAATAGCTATCAGCAATGAATGACTGAAGTGCCGGAATCACTATAGCCAGTCCAAACCCATTTACTGCTCTCCAGAATGCTACTTGCATAAAATGCTGGCTTGCACCCACAGCAGCTGTTGACAAGGCCCAGCATAGGGTACCCATTGCAAGAACTGTAGGTCGGTCATAGCTGATTACTAATATACCCGCCAAGGGTGATGCCAGTCCCTGCACAAAGTTCCTTGTGAATGTGAGATACCCTAGATCAGATGGCCCGGCACTGAAAGCTTCACTGACTTCTTTGTAAACAGATGGGAGGAGGTTTTCATCAGCACGTTCCATTATAGCGGCCATGTTGATGATAAGTAAAGAGAGACAAATCCCAAAAAGCTTTCTTGTTCTGTAAAAGGTAGAAAAAACCTACGATCAGAGATAAGTGCAAGTGCAGAAGGATAATTAGTTCTGACAGAACAACTAAATTGTCAAGGAAAGGGATGAATTGCACATCGAAGAGCATCTCCACTAGTTAGGAAAATCCCTTGTCATTGCCAAAATTAGACAGAAATTATCAAAAATGTAGCTCTGGCAGTTGATCAATTCCTCATCAAAATTTGTCAAAGCTATTTCGTGTGCTGAATTTGGCATCAAGTTTGGCTATGGAAAACTTGCCACATCAGCAAATGGTAGTTGGTGAAAGGTAGTTCTTCCAAAATGGGATTGCACCAGTGAAGCCGAAAGGACATTTTGTTAGCCTTGCTCAATGCTCATCCTCATTGGTAAAGGCGTTGGATAAGACAATGGAGGTTAACTTCCTTGACCTTCCGGAATTGGGCTGATGCTCTAAGTTGCTTACAATTCTTTTTCTTGTAAACAAAATGAAGCTACAATTAACCATATCTATCGACACCAAATATTGGATAACAAAATACACAAGGAAGCACTTCGAGGGCCCAATATGTGTTAATATGTATATCATTACTCCCTCCATCCCGTAATGTTGGTCCTCTATTCCATTTTGGGATGTCCCAAAATATTAGTCCTATTTGAAAAAGTTAAGTAAAAAGTATGTGCATTTTAAAAATTAACCTTCATAAATTATTTAAAATACGTTTCTAGGTAGGTTTCAAGGTGTTGCAATGGAAATCATTGCTCATTTTGCAACGACACATGCATTTAATGCATGTCCCCTTGAAAAGTTGGAATCTCAAAAGGGACCAACTTTATGGGATGGAGGGAGTAATTTGAGAAAATCAATATCCAATATCAACTCGTAGTTTTCCTAATTTAAGATTTATTGGTATAATGGTATTCTACTTGATGCTTTCAAACATGGTCACATGAGATTTCAAAAGAAAACATGGTCACATGAGATTTCAAAAGAAAATATATGATCACATAACGGCATTAACTACATCATTCAGCAATCTATGCTCCACGAGTACTAGCTGGAGGAGAAAATACTTCTCAAAGTAGTGATTCCAACATTTTTGTGATGCCAATCAGGAAAAAAATAGCAAAGAAAATGAGAAGCGGTTTGTTTTCAATGCATGTGAGCAAGCCATCTCAGTAACCAATCTCCACACGGTTACAGCTCATCGATCTTAACATCTGTAAATCAGTTGGTATCCAACCCTCATGATTATTAGCATTTTCTAACATAAAAGGGACTACACTTCTTAGAAGGATCAAGCAAGAATAGGATGAAGAGTGAACTCTAATCGTTAGAAATATTCTCAATAAAAGTAACGTTCAAATTCAAAAGAACTAACTCCACTAAACAAATCCTGCATGATTCAATGAACTAGAGGAAGACAGGGACCAAGATAAAACCAGGGTTGGTCAGAGAAGCGTTAAGATCAATTAGATCAATACACCAATCAAATCAGGCCATATAAGAAATAGTAAGCCATAAGTAAGTCCAATAATAAGCAAACAAATTGCTGATTCCGCATTGTGGTGGTTGGTTTATTTTAAAAAGAAATTGAGGTGTGCCTTATTGGTTCTTTTCAAGTAAACAAGCTAAGGAACCAAAACTTGCTTTAATATTCTGATGAAGTAGAGATATCTATCAGCGCGACATGATAGGTAAAAGAACACTTACCACTAAATCAGAGTACCATTTGGATGAGAATTTTTTGTTACATGGATGTGTAGCATATAGAGGAAAATAATCTTGAAATGAATAGATTAGTAGAAGCTACAACTATTCCAGAATGAGGACATCTAGTTCTGACTAGACATCTTCAATAGCCTTCTTTTGGGTGGCAGGAATAAAAGACGTGGAACCCAATCTCATTACAAACAATCATGTTATGGTAACAGGACTCCAGTATACATATTCAAGCATAGTCATGGATCTTATGGAAAATTTATAAGTGAATGAAATTTGTGGGCCCACATTTCCATTAGGTACAACTAGTGCACTATCAGAATAAAATGGGGATGAGCCATCGACGGAATGAGATTTACCACTTAGTTTGGTAATCTCATTCTTCCCTGAACAGAAACGCACATAACTTTACCAACCTTGACACAACCAAAAAAACATAATGGAGAATAAATGGAATAAGATCTCCCTTCGCCCTCATCATTTCTGCCACCAAACATGGGTAAAGGAAGAAGAGTACAGTTGGTCCTCGAGAAAGACTGGTAAGGATCAAGTTAAAGGTGCCACATACAGGGCAATATCAACAAGCTTGAGGATTGGAGTAAAAATGGGTTGTGGTCTATGATTTGGAATCAGATATGGCCTTTGAAAGAGAAAATAATGACAAAAATAAAAGGCAATCCAGGACGTGTAAGACCTGCCGGTTCATTTCATCTAATAAAATGTGTGGCCGTGGAAAACATTCATTATCAATTTTGTTGCAAATCTCTATCAAGGGACATCTTCTAGCATCTGTTACTCTCACAAGTCGGATTGTGTATAGGAAGTTCTCTTATTCATCAACTCTGCAAACTGCAAAATATGTTATTGATGCTTACTTAACCCACCCACCCGCTACCGGCTACCCGTAAGAACGAGGGGGAGAAAAGGACATGAACACAAGACATGAATATGGTGCTGCAGTGCAAGACACGCTGACACCAAAATTCAGAGCAGTCGCAACACAATTTTACTTTGAACAACTGTTTTTTACAGGACATTACAACACATCTCAATTTATCTCCTCTCTTTTTTTTTTCGCTCATCAATAAACTTCGTAGAAAAGACATAAAGAGTATGCCTCCATGTACAAAAGAAAGCCAAGAACAAAATGGTTGCCTTAATCAATAGGGAAAAACGCATTACTCTAGTATACTCTACTCCGTACTTGAAGAAGATCTTATCATATCAAGGGTTCGGTCAAGGGTAGGATTGCATACCTTCGACTCTCAAATATGAAAATTAGAAAGGAGGGAAAATTTCCTATCAAAAAACAAAAAACTAGAAAGGAAAAGACTCTTAAGCCTAAACATAAGCATCTCCGCCACATCAAACTATCTACTATTTCGCCCTCTCCAATCAGGCACATCAAGCCCCGAATCATTTCTTTCTTGAATCA
Source organism: Vaccinium vitis-idaea (assembly GCA_963854785.1). Lineage (NCBI taxonomy): Eukaryota > Viridiplantae > Streptophyta > Magnoliopsida > Ericales > Ericaceae > Vaccinium > Vaccinium vitis-idaea. The sequence goes on from OY978219.1 coordinate 16,074,932, forward strand.
GCTCAACCACCGTACATAGAAAAACCCACAAACATATTCCACCATACTTTACCTTATCAAACTGGTAAGACAACAATTATTGCATGGTACAATTCCAAGGAATTGTATAGCAAAAAGTCATGATATCAACTTTAGAAAACTCTTTCCAAAAATAAATTAAAAAGTTGGGACTTAAGAGTTACATTGTGAAGTGAAAGAAGAGGGTAGTAATAGCAGTAAATGCACATTGTTTCTATTATTAAGTCTAAATTACATTGTTCAGAACTTGCAACGCACTTCATGTTTCTCTAAGCACTTTACACCTGTGCCATTGAAGTTTCCAATCTAGAATAGTTCCAAAAAAAATAATAATAAAGAGCAAGTATGGATACGTGTCAAAATGAGGCCTATATCCAAAAAGTTTTACACTGACATGTCTGACACCACCTTGAGAAAAAAGATGTCACCTTTGCATAAGTGTCTAACCTAGAAAAAGGTGTAACGATCTAGGCACTGTCTCGGTGAGAGGCTCGGTGAAATAGACATGTCTGTGAAGATGCGGACTACCTGCAACTGGACAAAATGACCCTATCTGCCTATATCCAAAAAGTTTTATACCGACATGTTTGACGTCACCTTGAAAAAAAGACGGCACCTTTGCAGAAGTGTCTAATCCTAGAAAAGTACTGACACACACAATGGCTCACCCAATGTTCTCAAATCGCTAGGCGCTAGTCGGGCAGAAGAGAGGCTCCTAGCGCCTAGGCCGACTAGTTGGGGACTAATCCGGGCCTAGAGATTAGTCTATTTTGTATTGTTTTAAGAAAATACCTCCCCACTGCCCCTAAAGATTGAGTAAGAAATGATGCAAGACTAGGAAGAAAATAATTGACAAATAACTAGTCAAATAGAAAGTTCGACATTCAAAGTTCAAACTGAAATTAAAATTAGGTACCTAACACATAAACTTGGCAGATGATACGCATTTTGTTTTTGCTAAAATAACAATAAACCCTGTATCTTTTAATATACATTTTATACTAAAGCTTTTAAAAATTACGAAACAGACCCACTGACTAGCCGACTAATCCCCCGACTAGTTGCCACCTAGCGGACTAATCCCCACTTAGCCAATTAATTCCCCTTATGGACAAAATGCCTAATCAACAACTATATCCTCCAAACTAGGCGTTGGGAGTCAGCCTAGCGCCTAAGCCTACTTGTAGAAAGTGGTTGTACCCGTATCAAGACACAGTCACAGATAGGGCCAAACACACTGCCTAGCGTTTTTACTTACTGTTCTTAGTTTTTATACATGGGACATGCTGGGAAGTGGGAACATGTTTGTTTCAAGTTAGACACAGCTGGGAACAATGCAGGTCAACTTAATTATAAAAATGTATCTTGGGAGTTAAATTACACTATTTAAAAAGTACAGTGGCTGTGCAATTACAAACAATCTCACCACAATAAAAAAAACCTCACTTAACTTATACGGTATAAACTTTAAAAGTCGTGAATACCAACTATTGTATTTTTTGGACTTAGTATTCAATTGAATAGCACCTAAATACATCTAAAAGTATGCACACTTACTTTTGTCATTATCAAGTTCTCCGCCTTGTTCATATTCTTAATTTTGAGTATCTCATGTCTATGTATGTGTTCGCCTCTGTATCCATGCTTCCTATGACTAATCTATGTTTCTTAGCCTCGCCCAAACTATTACAAGGCATGGACCCTCAACTAGTCGTTCTCGAATTGGAGAATAAATAAAGCAACCAAAAATAGAGTAATGAACAGAGAACAGGGCGATGAAGTAAAGAAACTTGCATGAACACAAAGACCCGTCCTAAATTGGCCGGCAATTGCTGCATACTAATAATTTTCATAATTAAGGAGTTTGAAATTTGGAATTTCAACACATAAAAATGGTATCAAAACAAAGTAATACTGATCACGCGGGATTTACTTTAAATTCCAGGGTCCAACAGCATATGGGGGAAATTTCAAGTGCTCAACTTCTGGTCATTCTCATACATTTTCTTAACAAAACGGAGGGTAACATAAAGTGTAATAACTATCAAACTCGCAATACAACTCCCATTATTTGTCCATATATACCAATCAAACAGTAACGAATAGCCTAATATAAATATGCAGAAGAAAACTACACAGAAAGTAACAGGGTTGAAGACGAATCAACACAGCTTCCATCTATGTATATTCCTAATAGCATAGGCTGAAATTAGAGAGAGAGAGAGAGCATACTTCATGTTGGTTTTCAGGTGTGATCCGCGTTCAAGGGAGGGGCTTGAAATCTGGAGCCTGGAGGTCTCAAGGCTCATCGATCGAGGACCCAGTTGACGAAAATACTACCAGTATTGGCAAAGCTATTGCTACAAAATGGGGATAGCTTCTCCTTGACATTCTCCAATGATGACTCTCCTTGACATTCTCCAATGATGACGATGATAATGACGATGATAATATCTTGGATAGGGATCTGAGACGAACACCTATCACCATTGACGATGATGGTTTTATTTTTTTATTTTTTTTTGACGAGATTAATATCACAGAATAGAATATTCAAAACCGATCGAATTGTGGAGCATAATATGGAACAGACAGGACAAATGGAAAAACCAGCAGCCAATGAAGAAGAATCAACTCTCTCTCTCTCTCTCTCTCTCTCTCTCTCTACACAACTGTGAAAGATTGGAAAAGCGGAGTGGGTGATTGGATGAAAACACCGGATATGGATAACTGACTTCGGAGTTCGGAGGTCGTTTTCGAAATTGTGCGGGCCATACACCGAACTGTGAGACCCTCAGACCCACGTGGGGTCCGAGTTTAATTTGTTTTAGGCACCATTCTCCCTAAAATTTGGTATTTTTACTCTGGTATTTTGTTCATTTTTTCTAATTTTTTGTTAAATTCATGTTTTATTTTTTTGATTCAGTATTCATCTCAACGAGAGGAGTCTAAGAGTAAAAAATCACAACCAAAAGTAAAAAAGAAGCAAAAAAGACTAGAAAAAAAAACTAACATGATATATATTGTTGGGTAAATGACCCAAACATGGTACTAGGGGAAAAATATGACCAAAACATGGACATGGTTTCACAAATGACCAAAGCATGGTAAGGAAAACAAAAATTCCACATACATGGCAACTTATGAGTGAACTGACCTAAATATCCCCTATTCTAATTTTTTTTTCTCAAATCAAGCCAACCCTTTCTCCATCCAACAGGAATCTGCTGGAAACGAGAGTCTCGGACTGCGGCGGCGACGAGGAAGAATGCGGCGAGTACTCGTCGGAGGAGTGGAAGCAGACCCCGCAGAGGTTGTGCGTGCCAGCCCAAGCCGGCAGTGGAACTAGAAGGGCATAATGCAACTTGAGGTATCGATTCATGGCGAGGTTAGGGTTCCGGCTGTAGGGCCACGGTTGTCGACAGGAGCGGCCAACAGGTCGAGAAAGATAGCCGATTTCGGGAGGTGCAATCACGGCCATCGATAGCGCGACTGACGACGGCGACCCGCTGTGACGGTTATTCAGAAAGGAGATACAACCGGAAGTGGCTGAATCCTCTTATTACATTAGGTTGCTGGTATCACTCTTTCAGTAAGAACCTGAACTCAAAAAGATTTGAACAGGATGATTTTCTTGTACTTAGGAGAGGTTAATCGTTCCATTATGTTGTAAACAGTTGTGGATGAGTTATTTCGGGTTTTATCCAAATAATCCAACCATGTTACTTGGGACTCTGTTGAAATTGGTTGTTATTGTTGATTTTTGTTTTCCATGATTTTTGTTGAAATTGGTTGTTATTGTTGATTTTTGTTATTGGTAAAACATGGACATGGGTTCTGCACCCCACGCGTTCGATGAAATGTTTGTGAGAAGAGTGGGACTTAAACATAACTTCCTTGGGGATTTCACCAGAGAAACCATTGTCCCAAGGTCTTCCTGTGGTCTCTCTGTCAAATTGGTCAGGTGTAACAAGTTCAGGTGCTATATTGTTGTCAAAGGGTGCTATTTTTTTACATGTAAGGTGCACAATTTGTTAATACAAGGAGCAATGCGTACCAATCAATTCAAAAAAAAAAAATCTATGCGTACTAAGTGTTCGATGAAATGCCCATGAGTTTGGGTAAGCTTAACAAGTTTTGATGTCCGGTGCTTGTTTATTTCATACACAGTGCATGTCAAGCTTATACAAAGAGCACGTTTTTTTGTTGCTCGGAGCAAGTTTTTCAGTGTCAGTGACAATATATTGTTTTGCATGTTATAAAAAGAGTGCAAAGGTCACTCCACTGACAATGGAATGTGGAGCGGATGGACTTGTATGCATGGTTCGTGCCATCTAAGAACCCAAGGAAATGAGAAATAAAATTTATGGGAAGAATAGTCAGGTGCTTGTGGTTTCATACACAGTGCACGTCAGTGTTATATAAAGAGCATGTTTTGTTCTTGCTCGGAGCAAGTTTTTCAGTGTCAGTGACAGTACATTGTTTTTCATGTTATAAAAAGAGTGCAAAAGTCACCCCATTGACAATGGAACGTCGAACGGATGGACTTGTATGCATGTTTCATGCCATCTAAGAACCCAAGGAAATGAGAAATAAAATTTCTGGGAAGAATAGTCAGGTGCTTGTGGTTTCATACACAGTGCACGTCAGTGTTATATAAAGAGCATGTTTTGTTCTTGCTCGGAGCAAGTTTGTTAGATTGTGGACGTAAGGTGTCAATTTACGGGGAGGGGAAATTATTGGGGATTTTTTTACCTGGGGGTATTTTTGTCAGTCGAAATGTTGGTACCATGTATGTGGAATTATTTTTTTCCTTCTCATGTTATTGGTCATTTTGAAAAACCTTCCCATGTAATTGGTATTATTTGTTTTAAAACCCATTTTCTGGTCATTTTCCCTATATTTGTTGGTATTTTTGTTGTCTTGTATAATTTCTTTTCAATCTCAGACCACACTTTTTTACCTTTTTTATTCCTCTCGATGAGACGAGTGATTAATCTCAAAAATTACGAGACGTAAAAATTATCAAAAAAATAACAGACCAAAAAATTAGAGAGGATGGGGGCTAAGATGATATTTTATGGGTCCTTTGTAAAAAATCTATCTCAATCGAATATCGGTAAGAGCTTAATTAATTCATTAGACATTTGGTAGCTGAGTTTTTCTATCCGAAGTTGCGAATTTTGTATTAAATATGAATGAATCGGTTAGGAACTTAACCTATTAAGTTGATTTTAAAGAAAGTATAAAAAATATTCTCTACAAAACGAACAACTTCTATCATTTGTATAAAACTCGAAGTGGGCTGGCCACATAATACCTCGGCACCCAATATTATGAGGCAATAGTCGGGTTCTTGGTGTTTTTATTTTGATATTTTGTTCATTTTTTCTAATTTTTTTTGTCAAATTTAAGTATTCATCTCAATAAGAGGAGTCTAAGAGTAAAAAATCACAACCAAAAGTAAAACTAAAAATTACAAAAGACTAGAAAAAATAACCAAACATAATGACCATGTTCGTTTCCCAGTTTAGTTTTAGTTTTAGTTTTAGTTTTGATAACATCATCATTTCTCTCATTTCTCTCTCTATCTCTCTTCACTCATTACACCCGATACATCATCAAAACTAAACTAAACTATCTAACCAAACACAGTTAATATATTTTTGGTATTTTTATTGTCTTGCATAATCTTTTTCAATCTCGGCCCACATTTTTTACTTTTCTATTCCTCTCAATGAGACGAATGATTACCAAAAAAATACCAGACCAAAAAATTAGAAAGGATGGGGGCTAAGATGATATTCTAAGGGTCCTTTGTTAAAAAAAAATCTATCTTAATCGAATATCGGTAAGAGCTTGATTGATTCATTCAACGTTTGGTAGCTGAGTTTTTCTACCCGAAGTTGCGAATTTTGTATTAAAAATTGAATGAATTGGTTAAGAACTTAACCTATTAAGCTGATTTTAATGAAAGTATAAAAAGTATTCTCTACAAAACCAATACCTTCAATCATTTGTGTAAAACTTGAAGTAGTCGGGCCACATAATACCTTGTCAAACAATATTATGAGGGTGAAGTGGTTGGGCCACATAATACCTCCTCGGCACACAATATTATGAGGCTTTTTGGATTTGGCTCTCGAATTCGAAGCCAGATCCATCCAGTCCCCTTTGATATGCAAGCCGGTCCAGTTGCCCGTTCAAAACGATCAGACGTTGATATCTGTTCACATAGATATGTTTCCAGAACAAAATGAACGACTAAAGTTCAAAATATATTTGTCCATGCATTTTTTTACGAAGCAAATATGTATTTTTCACGTATCAGCTACAGGTATCACTGGCAAGCAATTCTAGTTTTTCATGCTCGAACGAAGAATACCAAACTGACGATTGATCGGCTCTCTCTCTCTCTCTCTCTCTCTCTCTCTCTCTCTCTCTCTCTCTCTCTCTCTCTCTCTCTCTCTCTCTGCTAATTGTTGAATCGTGAAGCAGCCCACAAAATACACAAAAATCACAGGGTAAGCTTACATAACATCACTAAGAATAGAATGAGTTCAGAAATTAGTTCCACCAAAATGCTAGTCTACCTGTTACAAAAGATCCCGTGTGGAAATGCAAAGAGGATCGCTCTGCCAAAAAATGGCCTAAAAGGCTGGCTAATATGGCTCAAGCCTCCTAAACACCACCTTTAAAGAATACAAACGCCGCTTCGCGTAATTACGTCTCCTAGACATGATTGAAGAAAACTTCTCATGACATAAAATAAGCCTACATCCCTCCAATACAACTGGTCAAATCATCTCTTTTTCTTTGAAACTTACCATTCTGGCATTGTCGCGGTCCCTCCTGAAGAAACGATACAAAGGCGTGTAAAACAAGCAACACAAACCGAACGGAACTGCCATCATCGAGAAAAGCCCTCTCGACAATGCAAAGGCCTCCTTCGGAGAACCCGAAACTAGATCAACCGATTTCGGATCATATCCATATATCTTCTCTGCAAGAAGTCCAACAATGGGGGCGGCAAAAGAAGAGAAGGAACCTTCAAAAGCGCGATCAAATGCATAAATCATGGTCCGGTGTTTGGCGGGTACCACCTCAGCAAACATGGGGCCATTTGCAGCAGTGGTACACCAGCTGATGGTGAGACCCATGAGGAAAAGGGTGACAGCAAAGGTAAAATAGCTGCTGACTGACTGAGGGATCACTGTAAGAAGGAACCACGAGAATGGGATGCCCATGAAAGCACTGAATTGTGCACATATTACTCGACCCCAGTGAGGGAAGATTTGTGACATTCGGTCTCCTATTAATCCGCCGAGGAAGGATCCAATGCCACATCCAGCAGCAAAAAAACTCAGCAGCGCAGCTGCACCGTTATGATCAAAACCTGGAAATAAATAAGCAACTTAAAGTCATGCATCACACAGCCTTTAGCAGATTGCTCCTTTTTCAGTGTATGAAGTAACATATTGCCCAAAGGAAATGAGTACAAATTCCATCTATTTTGCACTTTGGTCTAAGGAAAAGGATCGCCATAATTTGACGAAATGCTCACCAATTAGTTCAAACCACAATGTGAAAAAAACCATGGCTGTCCATGGTAGTGAACCCATAAGGCCTTGCAATACAATAATCCGAAATGTTGGCACTTTCAAAACAGCTTTCATGGCTGTCCATGACTGCAGCCAAATCGATCCTGAATTGCTCTTATCTACCAACTCTTCCCTGTAAGAGGAAATAAACTGAAAAGTCATTTGCAGTACCTCCTTTATGCAGTTTGCCATCTGTGGTATCTTTGGGGTTTCAGTTTTGAACAAAAAGAGTTCATCAAAATTGAAAAGAAAAAAATCTTTTTATATTTCAGGATAAGTGATATTTTCAGAAATTCACAGAAAATAGTTGATCACATAAGTTTATTGGGCTCTCCTGAAATAGAAAATAGAAAAACAGAAATAAATGAAAAACAGACCTTCAGATCCATACCTATCAGAATATTCAACTGTGTCATGATCAGATTTAACTCTTCGTCTTGGGTCAACCACAAACAGAAACACAAGGATCCCAATAAGGGAACTCAGAGTTGCCATCATAATGAAGGCCACACGCCAGCCAGGAAACCCCCAGAACTCATGACCCGCCATAACTGTAGCAATAACGCCACCTCCAATACCACCCACAGTCCCGATAAGACTCAAACACCCAAATCCAGCCCCCCTCACACCATCCAAATAGCTGTCAGCAATGAATGACTGAAGTGACGGAATCACAATAGCCAATCCAAACCCATTTACTGCTCTCCAGAATGCCACTTGCATAAAATGCTGACTTGCACCCACTGCAGCTGTTGATATGGCCCAGCACAGGGTACCCATTGCAAGAACTTTAGGCCGGTCATAGCTGATTACCAAGATACCTGCCAAGGGCGATGATAGTCCCCGCACAAAGTTCCTTATGAATGTGAGATACCCTAGATCAGATGGCCCAGCACTGAAAGCTTCACTGACTTCTTTGTAAACAGATGGGAGGAGGTTTTCATCGGCACGCTCCATTATGGAGGCCAAGTTGATGATAAGAAGAGAGAGAGAAATCCCAAAAAGCTTTCTTGCTCTGTTAAAAGCAGAAAAACACTCGGATCAGAGATATGTGCAAGTTTCAAAAGGTTAATTTATTTTGACAAGCAACTAGATTACTAAAGAAAGACATGAATTTCACATTGAAGATGAGACAGAGAGAAATAGATACATGATAGAGACTTACACCACAAGACCACTAAAGACTCGACTCTAAAACTACATGGGTTTTTAAAGACATCTACTCTGAAACCAATTGGTTAGGAAAATTACTCACCGTTGCCGAAATATGACAACAATGAGTAAAAGTGCAGCTCTATTGTTGAGCAATTCCCTGTCAAAATTTGTCAGCCATTTTATGTGCCAAATTAGGCATCAAGTTTGGCTTTGGAAACTTGCCACATGAGCAAATGGTGGTTCGTGAAAGGTAGCTATGCAGAAATGCAATTGTTTTGGCCTTTTGATGCTATAGCTACACCAAAAAGGACAAACTTTGGAAAATGGTAATTGCCAGTAGAGATGCTCCAAGTGCTTACTTCCTATTATTTTAAATAACATTTAGCTACAATTAACAATGTCTATCAACACCTAATATTGGGTAGCAGAATACACAAAGAAGCAGCAATCTGCATTCTTCATGAAAAGGGAAATCTAAAGAAGCTTAGTGAGAAATATAAAAGCACGCGGCAGCACTTCCAGATAAGTGTTTATCGTTTATTTGAGAACCCAATATCCAATACCTACTCGTAATTGCCCCAATTTGAGATCTAGTGGTATTCCATTTGATGCTTTAAAAAATGGTAATGTAATGGGATCAAGTTGACCACATCATTCAACAATCTCTGCTCCACGAATATTAGATGCAAGAGAAATTACTTCTCAGTTCTCGAAGTAGTGAAATTAACATTTTTGTTGCCAATCAGGAAATAAATAACAAAGATAATGAGTAGCAGTAGATTTTCATTGCAAAAGAGCAAGCTAACTCAGTACAAATTCACCACATGGTTGCAGATTGTCCATCTTTTTGGGGTAAAATCCATTTTACCCCCCATGGTTTGAGGCTTGTGCGGATAACCCCCTTGACTTTTGAACTTGACCACATAACCCCAGTGGCAGAGACAGGAATCAAAGTCGGAGGGGTCTGACCTATGAATGAACTTTTGGTTCAATGATTTTTCAAGACTAAATCCAGTCATTCATTAAGTTTTTATGGAACAGTTTTGATAATGTGAAGAATTAATATCGAGTATTGTTTCTATCATATCGTTCGACCACACACAACGTCATTATTGCAACCATATGTGCACTCGAAACGAAAAGAAAGTGGGTGGGGTTGGGGCTGCTTCTGGCCCTATAATAGCTCCGCGGACCAGCTACTGTATTACTACGAAAGAATGAAGTTTAGACCTTAGCAAAAGTTCATGAATTCCTGAATGCAAAAGATGGTATTCTGAACTTTAAGCAATCTGACCGAAACACAAAAATTAATTGATGTACAGGAAATATAAACTTATATGAACAAAAGATATTAGTCTAGAAATACAAGAAGGTAGATATGAATTTAAAAAAAAGTGCCCAGTCTTGTTTCTTTGTAGTATACAAATTATATATTTTCCTAAGTGTGTCCCCAACGAGTCATAGACTCAAATTTTTGGAGATTTGTGTCTCCCATTGTCAATGTCGTGTTTTTGCCATGTCAAGTGTATGCTTCTATGCTACACAGTTTGACAACCATTCGGGAGGATCAATTTATATTTCAAAAAACCTATTTTCAGAGTTAAATTACAACATTTGAAAAGTTTAAAAGGAAAGTAACCATAAAAAAAAGTTCAACATGATAAACCCTTGTTAAACTTATAATATAATGTTCATATGAATAGCAACTAAATACATCTTTAATTATGTATTTAATCATGTTACTATGTTCCTCGCCCCACTGTGTCCGTGATCTTGTACTTTGGAAACTGTCATGCCTATGTCCGTGTCCGCGTCTACATCAGTGCTTCTTAGGTCTAATTGATTCTCAGTTTTCCCCAAACTATTACTAGAAGCCCTGAACTCCAAGACTGCGCCATTGGTTAGATGGAGGCCATGTTTATCATTTTATCCAACATATCAATCCCAAACATTGACTCTTTTTCAATTTTCATATGAGAGCTACCTCAAGGAATTTCTAAAGCTGGTCTCCGCTCTACATCTGTTAGTGATTCTCAAATTGGAGAATAAATAACGCAACGCCCTTTCCAAGAAAATAAAGTAACAAAAAATGCAGAGACCAGTCCTAAATTGGCCAGCATTTCTGTACACTCATTTTTTTCATAGTTAAGGAGTTTGAACACCACCGGGGAAATTTCTATGTTTGAGACAGAAAAGTATAACGGTGGCGCCATTTTAGTTTAAAGTCCATGTATAAGATGTATTTAGAAGCAACAAGGACATAAACATGGCATCAAAACACACTAACACTGCTCAGATGGGATTATATTTCCTGGATCGGGGGAGGAGATTTCCAAGTTTCCAATTTCATATCAATCTCAAACATTTTATAGCAAACAAACGGGTGATTGTAACTAAATAACAAGCTCGCAATAGAACTCCCATTATTTGTCCAACAAATACCAATCAAACTACTTTACCAAAAAAATATCAATCAAACAGTAATAAATAGCTCAAAACTGTAATAAATGGCCCAAGATATATGACAAAAGTGACGGTCAAAGACGAATCAATACAACTACTACTTATGCAGAAGAGTATAGCATAGGCTGAAATTACTTTGAGAGAGAGAGAGAGAGAGAGCATACTTGACATTGGTTTTGAGGTGTGTTGAAGGAGGGGACTTTGAATTGGATCGAACGAGGAGACGACGAAATCTGGAGGCCTTAAGGCCCATCGATCGAGCACCCAGTTGTGAAAAGTAGTAGTACTAGTAGTTGTATTGGTAAAGCAATTGCTACAAAATGGGGATAGCTTCTCCTTCTCCTTCTCCTTGACCTTCTCCCATGACGACGATATCTTTAGGGCCGATCTGAGACTTCTGCTACATATCACCATTGACGATGACGGCAGGACGACTCCCGCAAGGACACGCCCGTAATTTCCGAGAATACTATATTCAAAGATGAATTGAATATGAATCTCGATCTGTGGTCAGAATATTCAATGTACAGACCAATGAAAGCAAAAGCCAGCCAACTCCACAATCATCTCTCTCTCTCTCACTCTAGAATTTCACCCCGTTTGGTTTGGATGCAGGAGATGATTTGGGTGGATTTGTAATGAGGGTGGATTTGAAGGTTGATTTGTAATGAGGGTGGATTTGGTAATGATGGTGGCCCCACCTCATAAGAAAGGTGGATTTGTTAGTGAGGTGTTTGGATGGTATTTTGAGAAGGTGGATTTGAAAAGTGGATTTGATAGGATAAGAGAGCAAATGACCTATTTACCCCCACTTTATTATTTTAGTAAACTAAATGAAATAATTTTATTATAATTGAAATAATTACATAATAAATACATAAACTTATTTAAACTATATTATATATTAAAAATGATATTTCCGAAAAAGAATTTTTAAAAAATATTTTTTATTACAAATTTTCTACAAAATAAAATTTTTACTTGGGTTTTTAATAACATTACTAGAGCCCAAGGATAAGACCTTGGCCCAATTTATTTTATTTTTTTAAAAAGATGGCCCACTAGAAGTATATAGCCCTAATATACAAACAAACCCTATCTCTTTCCTTTCCCATCTTGTTTTCTTTTACAGAGGCAAACCACCACTGCCGCCTACCCCGAAAACGGCAAATCCATGGTTGCTCCGACGGTTTCATCCCTCTAGATCTAAACCCATGGTTGCTCCGACGACGGTGGTAATCTCTCCGACGACGACAATGGTTGCTCCGACGATGACGATGGTTAATTTGACGATGGTAATCTCTCATTTTCTGGTATTTTTCTGCTCAAAACCCCCCAAAATCACCCGGATTTGGAGGGGTATTTTCGTACCAAAAACCCATATATCCCCCCTAATTTGCTAACGACAGGGGGGAAGCTGTTGTTACCAAATCCGGGTCCTCCCGGATTTCTACTCCCAACAGTGAAATATTTCTTCCAAATCCAGGTGGTGTTTTGGCATCCCAAACGCCGGACTAAAGTGGGACCGGGAGTACAAATCCGGGAGTTTTGCAAATCCGGGTGCCAAATCCGGCATCCAAACAGGGTGTAGAATTGTACTACGTAAAGAGGAGGGGTAATTCCGTAATTGGATGGAAATATGGGATTTGGACAACTGACTTTGGAGGTTGTTTTCGAAAATTGTGCGGGTCGGGCCTGAGATTGGAATGTGCTCTCTAATCCAGAGAGTCCCCTTGGCCCTTACTATGCAGTCCATTCCAGTCCCGTCACCCTTTCTGTATTTATCCGGAGCACACAGGAGATAATCAAAACCATTCATTTTGTAGAATCTTCTAAGAGCGTCCTTATTTTAGAAGCACCAAATTTTACGCTAAATTTAACTTCAAAAACACCTTTCACAATTTAGCAAGCACTTTTACAAAAGTTCACAGAATCAGGCTCTTTATTCTAACTTTACTGCATTAAACTATTCTTTCTTTCTACTCCTACTCCCCAAAAGTAATATTAAACAAATGAACTGTGCGTGAATAGTGCATGAACAGTGTGTGAATAGTGCCCTGGTGAGTGAACAGTGTTGCACCAAATTTGGTGCGGTACTGTAGCAAAGTTAGAAGCTTAACCAATTTGATCAACCATTTGGTGAGCCTGATTTTGGCTTATTTGTTAAAGTAGAGAGCCACATAAGAGCATCTTTATCTAACACACCAAAAAATAAAACAAATTTAACCTCACAAACACCTTTTATAATTTAGCAAGTCACTTTTCAAAAAATTCACAAAATCAGACTCTCTATTCAAACTTTAGCAAGTCACTTTATCAAAAACTCATAGAATCAGACTCTCTATTCAAATTTTTACTCTTCCCTCCCTCCTTCTCTTTTGGTGAGTGAACAGTAGGTCACCAAATTTGTTAAGTTACTATAGCAAAGTTAAGAAATTTTCAAATTGGTGAGTTTGTTTAGTGAGGCTGATTTTTGAGGTTTTGGAGGAGTTTACTCTGGCTGATATTGATGCTCTAATCTGCGTAAAAAATCTGATACATTGATATCTATGTGAATAACGATAAATTTATCTCCCAAAAAAAAAACGAACAGTTAAAAGTTTTCAAACTATATTTTGACGATTTTTCAATCGGTTCATACCTTTCTATTTTGGTAAGTACAAAAAAATTTATTCAAACAAAACCAATACAGGTACTAAAAGCCCGTTTGGATGGTGTATTAGTTTGAGAGGGATTAAATAGTAATGGGGGATAAAATAGTATAGGTGATTAAATAAGAAGGGCAGACTCACACTGATGTGATAGTTAAGAAAGGAGGATTAAATAGTACATGGTTTGGATGAGGGATAAAAAAAGAGGGATAAGGAGGGTGGATGATGTACAATCATGTCAAAAGACAAATTTGCCCTTTCATATGCCTGTATTAGATTATTAATTAAATCAATTATATAATTTCAAAAATAATTAATTTGTTATACTTAACAAAAATTAAGCTATAATACGTCTTTCTAATAAATTAAATCATTAAATATTCAAAACATGTAATTTTTAAAAGTTTTTTTTATGGTAAAAAAAACGTGTAATACAAATATTCGTAAACTAATTGCATATTTTTTGTTTAACAATTTTTTCTAAATCCAAAAAAAGTTACTAATATTAATTGGGTGTTGCCACAGCCACACCAAATAATTCTTTCCCCATCAGTTGCTACTCTTTTGTTTCCCACTGTTGGATCATAATTGGGTGTTGCTCTAAATAATTTTTTCTCCTTTTAACTTTGCCTCGACATTGGGGTTATTCCCCCGTTCATCTTCCCCATTGTCATTGGACCAAAAAAGAAGGAAGCGACAGCGAGTTTTGAGAAAGGAAGTTTGGCATCCATCAGTTGTGTTTTTCGGCGAGTTTCAAGAGGCAAGCGACGGTCGATCATGGAAGTCCGGCGATCGGATCTGGGTCTACCAAGGTAAAAAGAAATACAAATTTCTTGGGTTTTTCTTTTGTTATAACAATGGTGGTTTGTGCTTGTGTGGGTGCGTTCCGAGAGGGGTACGCTGGTCATTTGGTCCCGATGAGAACCCAGACTAAATAAAAGCACCCCCCTTGCTTTTATTTAGTCTGGAAGGAGGCTGACTAATTAGCCAATGGGCTAATTAGTGGTGAAAAATTGCTCCCAAACAAGGGATATAGAGGGGGAGAGCGATGAGGAGAAGGAGGATGATTTAGTCAGGGGTCTTAACCCTCATCCAAACGAGCCCTAAAGGGCATAAACATAGAAGGCACTAGGCCATCAAAACCACCTAAAATATATCCTCCCAAAACCTAGGATATAGGGAAAGAGAAAAGCAAAACTAAGACAAAAACCCAACCTCAAGCAACTTCAAAAACCTTGAAAGAAATACACCAACCAAGACAAATCAATTTATTCTCATCTGATTTCCTCAAACGCCTCTAAAAGCTAACATCAGCTCGAATATCAGCAATCACAGCACGAGTAATATGATTAGCATCCAAACTCTTACTTTGGAAACTACGCCAATTCCTCTCCTTCTGTAGACACCCCAATCGATTTTAACCTCAAAAAGTGCATCACTACGCATGATAGCCAATGGCGTTTGTTTAGATAGCATCACGGTTCCTATTGCAACACACCTTATGAATCTGATGAGATTTACTAATAGGCGCGCAATATCACAGATATAAGCGCCTAAGTAGGGCGAGTTAGCGCATTAGAGGCGCGATTTATTCCATTTTCCACTTGATGCGGTGTTGTCTTTTGCTTTGGTATTTTTGCGTGTTTTTGTAGGAAACAGGTCGGAGGAGCACGTCAAGTGGACACAGGACATCGAGCATGTTGGGAACCGGTGGGACCCAAATAAGGACGAGCGAGCAAGCTTAGAAAGCATTTTGAAGGTCTCGGTATCGATACAAGCATCTGACTGTATCGATACCTAGGCATCAGTGGGCGAACAGAAGCTATGGGTATCGATACAGGGATTTGCCTGTATCGATACCGAGAGGCTTAAAATCAGCCGATGGTCTTGCCACGTGTTTGACTTCGGGAAAGGATAAATACTTCATTTTTTGGACGAATTAGGGTTCCGAACTTTGTTTTCTTTTTCCAAATAGCAGCTTTTTGTTTTCTCTCTTGGAGATTCTACTTTCCGGCAGTTGGATTGGTGTTCTGGCGTTGATAATCAAGTGTTTTTTCTTCCGCATTCTGTGGTATCGTGTTTTTCTATTTTCTTTTGCTTATTTCAATTGTGTGAAGCATGTTTAGATCTAGATTTAATATTATTGCTGCGTTCAATAAGATTATGAGTGAGTAGTCGCATAGGTATGGTCGCGGGGTGATTAACACGCCGTGGCCAGGGCTGGGTATGTTCTCGCTCCTATTTTCAAAATTAATAACGGAAAAAGCAATTTTAGGTTATTAAAGAACATCCGTTAGACGAATCCGGGCATTGTCGGAGCCCATGTAACGGGGGGAACGGGGGACCGAAACTCGTTCTTCGCTGAATATGGGTAAACGACAACCACGAGGATTCGCATCTTTCGGGGTATCTTTCTCTCTCTAAAATCAAATGTTTTCTTTAGAACACCAAATGGAGCAGATATGTCCGGGACTGGTCACCAGTGTTAGGATCCCTACGACCGTACCTTCTTTTAGGTAATTTTAGAAGAGTCGAATTTACTCTAGTTTAGTTAACTCACCCATCAAATTACAAGGGGTGGCTACCTAAGAGCCGTTTTAAATCTCACAACCCGAATTTTTAGTTAAGCACTTTCCACCGTCCCTGTGGATTCGATTCCGGTCTTACCGGGTATTATGCTACACCGGTCTCAGCCCTACGCTTGGGGCAACCCATTAATTTAGGTCTAGGATTTGGTCAAGCATTTTTGGCGCCGTTGCCGGGGACGGCAAGAGGTGTTAAAAATTCGGGTCATTAGTGTCTTTTGAATTTTAGTTTTAATTTTATCTTTCTTCATTCAAAAAAAAAAAAAGTAATAAGGAAACAACTGGGTGAACGAGGTGAGAATGGAAGAATTCTGTGAGATGTGTGAGTGTTGGGGGCATTCTGTTTACACCTGCTCCGCTTTTTATGCACTCAAGGAAGCTTATCGAAATAATCAGGCTAGGGTGAGTGTTATTAATCAGCGATGGGATCCATATCCAAATACGTACAGTCTAGGGTGGTCCCACCACCCATCTTTTTCAGGGTGGTATTCCGAACCTTCAGTGCCACCACAGGCACTGCCTTTGCCTCCGCAAGAAATACAGTCATTCGAACCTGCCCAGGACCACATGACCCAATTTGGCTCCCTTTTCCAAGACCCGCAAAGGTTTGATCCTTATTCTACTTGCCCACCCCCAGAGCTGACTTATCCCCCTCATGATGAGTTTGAGGAGAGGGTACAGACTCTTGTGCGATCGCAGATGACCTTCACCGCGGAAACCACCCAAGCAATTGGGAACCTTAGGTCTCAGTTGACACAACTCACAGAGGCAATGGGACAAATCCAACAGGAGTGGGAGACATTTCCTTCTCCGCCTCAAGTTAATAGAAGAGAGGAAGTCGACCCACTTCTCATTGAGGGACGGGTTGATGATCGTTTGGAGGAACCTTCCGAGTTTGGAGGGAATGAGGAGTTTACTCCTAAGGAAGAGGAAGTAGGTTTATCTAACGATGTAGAGGAGGTTGACTTGGGCTTACAACAGTCCTCCGAGTTTAGAGGGAATGAGGAGCTCACTGCCCAGTGTTCCCCACTTAAGCCCAAGGAGAAAACGAATCCCCTCCAATGTATCTTTCACTGTTGATTCGGGCCGCCTACGTTTTCCTTTTTCGCTCCTGTGAGTCTAGAGATCGAGGAGTTGACCGGCCTTTGTGCGCTGAACACTTTTCAGAGTCTGTAGGGGGTGGCGAGTTCCATGACAAACGTTTTTCCCTTGAGTCTTCCCCTCCTTGTGATGATAGGTTAGGGGACAATTCCCCTGTTAGGGTTGAGTTAGTTGAACAGCCGAACTTGGAGAGAGTGCAATTATTAGTGGAACCAAAGTTAGGGGTCGATGTTTACAATGAGAATACTCGCAGCAAGGATGATGAAGAGGAGTCTGCGGTATGTTTGGTCGACACGCTCGTTCAGGAGCATGTCGACAATGTGTTGTTTAAAGATCCTCTGGAAGTTGCTCCTACCGCTGAAGAGGCGTCATTCTTAGATTCTCCAGAGATTGGTAGTTTGATGGATTTGTTAGCAACGGGAGATTTGTGCGGAGTCGCCTGGGACCCGGGCCCTAAGCCATTGTTGGTCCAACCGCCTAAGTTAGAGTTAGAGCCACTGTCAGACTTGTTTAAATATGCTTGTTTTCTGAGTAATGATACTTATGCGGTAGAGGTTCCCTCGTCCCTCGGGTTGGATCAAGAGAGGGAAGTGTTAGACATGTGGACAGAACACATAGGAGCAACAAGCTGGACCGCGTCTGATTTTGCTGTAGAAGAGGCAATCAAGTGGGAAGGAAGCAGCGAGCTTATTGAATGTCTTCCTTTTAAGTCTTCCCTTTCTAGGCAACCAGACTCTGTTGGGGTGAGCTCACTTGAACAACCAGTCTTAAAGGAAGTGCAACATGTTGACTTCCTCGGTGTTGAAAAGTTTGATTTTGTTTATCATCCGTCTATTATAAAATTTGTCAACTGCCTGAAACTTGATTTGGTCTTACGAGAGCATTCAGAGATGCATCCATTTTTAAGACGAACTCGGCAATTGCTTTACTCGAAGTATCTTTTCTTGTGGTCTGGCCGAGTTCAATTTTTAGTGCAAAGCTTAGCGTGGGGTGGTGCATTCATGGGATTCATCTTTGTGGATTTGATTATTTTTCGAATTCCACGTTTCAAAGATCTCTCTCTCTCTTTCTCTCTCTCCCAATTAAAATTAATTCAAAAAAAAAAAAATCTTTAAGTTTAGGGCTTTTGATTTGTTGGTCTTGTATAGCCACCCGTTTCTTGCTCATTCGCTTGACACGGGGAGAAAAGTATGACACGTGAGACTGCGTGAATGTCTGGTGGTGTTCTTTTATATTCTTTATTTCTTGTTGTGGCCCGGCTTCCACGAGCAGGCGGGACTGATGTCATTTGTTGCCTGGTAGGTAGTTGGTTCTTAAGTCTTTTGCAGGACGAGCATGCTACCACACCAGCCTTGGTAGTTTGGGCCTCTCCGCCGGAGTGAGTGAGGCATTCAGGAGCCTCAAGCAGGGGTGTCACTAAGTGTGGCGGTTGTAAGTCCGATAAAGCTTTGGCGCGGCTCTGTGTGACTAGCTATGGACCTCGTTAGGTCCGAAGGAGCGAATATGGGAAGCAGTTCTGATGACGACACGCGACGGTGACAGCAAATTCCCCTTACATCGGCCGGGGTCATGATGGTTGGCTGCCATCCGATGGTCCATCTCTCTCTCTCTTGTTCTTTACTTTCTTATTGTCTTCATGCTCTAAGGACATAGCATGTTCTAAGTTGGGGGGAGGGTGTACTTCGTACATGTTTTTCATTTTTTTTTGTTTTTCAAAAAAAAAAAAAAAAGAATTTGGATGCTTGGGTGTAACTATTCTTGGTTGATGACTGTTAATTAGCGCTATAGTGGTTGTTGTGCGAGTCGGAGTCTCGATACGATTTCATGGATAGACTTAAGCTCGTGAACATGATGTTTAGGAAGCACTTAGTTAACCCGTATCATCTATAGTCGGATAGCGTTTGGTCAGTTGGAAACATGCTCTCACACACACACTGTTCCACTTGAGTATTCACCAGTCTCGAGTTTGGTTCATATGTCTTTGATATTTCAGTATGTGTTAACTTATTCAATAGAATCTTTGGAACTCCTTCTCCAATAAAAGAGAAAAAAAAAAGAAGAACAAGTTATGTGTGCTATATTGTTAAAGCTTATCCGGGCGTCCATTGAGTAGTAACCGGACAATCGGGGTATGCTCCCACCGTGTTGTTCACGTCAAAAGATGGATAGACCTTGTGAAAGTATCGCTAAATGTGGATAGATTGGATCTCAATAAAGCCTTTTGACTTGAGCAATTAAGTCCGTAGGGGTCTCTTAAAACCTGGTGTTCTAAGGCCGTTTGGCTTGGGGAGAGCCGACCCAAAGCTCGTTAAAGAGTCAACTAGAAAGCCCGAGAGATCCGGCATTGCACGACCACGCAAAGAAAAAAAAAGAAAAAAAAGAGAAAGAAAACAGAAGGAGTGTGCTTAAAGAATTATTGGGCTATCAACGGTGTGTGAACTATTCTCGAGGGTGGGTGAATTTCTATATGTGGTTTTTCCATACATGCATGCCATCTAAAAATTCTTTATCCGATCGTAGGTGAGAGGATTAATTTTTGTGCTAAGTTTGCTGCGAAGTTCACTTGTTTAACTTTGTCTATGGATGAAATATCTTGCCTTTGACTTGCCTGACAGTCACTGTAGTGTTTCGAGAAGCTATTGATTGGGTTGAGTTGCATTCAAATGTCCGAGTCCTTTGTGTTTTGTGGGTTATCAGTGCTGAAAACCCTCACGAGACTTCACTCGTCCTACAGGGGCCGCCCGGGGGTTTAAAAGATCTATCATTTCATTTATTTTTATTCTTTTCGTTGCTCGGGACTATCAACCTTCAAGTTGGGGGGTGTGATAGGCGCGCAATATCACAGATATAAGCGCCTAAGTAGGGCGAGTTAGCGCATTAGAGGCGCGATTTATTCCATTTTCCACTTGATGCGGTGTTGTCTTTTGCTTTGGTATTTTTGCGTGTTTTTGTAGGAAACAGGTCGGAAGAGCACGTCAAGTGGACACAGGACATCGGGCATGTTGGGAACCGGTGGGACCCAAGTAAGGACGAGCGAGCAAGCTTAGAAAGCATTTTGAAGGTCTCGGTATCGATACAAGCATGTGACTGTATCGATACCTAGGCATCAGTGGGCGAACAGAAGCTATGGGTATCAATACAGGGATTTGCCTGTATCGATACCGAGAGGCTTAAAATCAGCCGGTGGTCTTGCCACGTGTTTGACTTCGGGAAAGGATAAATACTTCGTTTTTTGGACGAATTAGGGTTCCGAACTTTGTTTTCTTTTTCCAAATAGCAGCTTTTTGTTTTCTCTCTTGGAGATTCTACTTTCCGGCAGTTGGATTGGTGTTCTGGCGTTGATAATCAAGTGTCTTTTCTTCCGCATTCTGTGGTATCGTGTTTTTCTATTTTCTTTTGCTTATTTCAATTGTGTGAAGCATGTTTAGATCTAGGTTTAATATTATTGTTGCGTTCAATAAGATTATGAGTGAGTAGTCGCATAGGTATGGTCGCGGGGTGATTAACACGCCGTGGCCAGGGCTGGGTATGTTCTCGCTCCTATTTTCAAAATTAATAACGGAAAAAGCAATTTTAGGTTATTAAAGAACATCCGTTAGAAGAATCCGGGCATTGTCGGAGCCCATGTAACGGGGGGAACGGGGGACCGAAACTCGTTCTTCGCTGAATATGGGTAAACGACAACCACGAGGATTCGCATCTTTCGGGGTATCTTTCTCTCTCTAAAATCAAATGTTTTCTTTAGAACACCAGATGGAGCAGATATGTCCGGGACTGGTCACCAGTGTTAGGATCCCTACGACCGTACCTTCTTTTAGGTAATTTTAGAATAGTCGAATTTACTCTAGTTTAGTTAACTCACCCATCAAATTACAAGGGGTGGCTACCTAAGAGCCGTTTTAAATCTCACAACCCGAATTTTTAGTTAAGCACTTTCCACCGTCCCTGTGGATTCGATTCCGGTCTTACCGAGTATTATGCTACACCGATCTCAGCCCTACGCTTGGGGCAACCCATTAATTTAGGTCTAGGATTTGGTCAAGCATTCACTACTTGATTTTGGGAAATCAAGAAAACAAATAGTGATTCTGGATTCAAAAACCAATGGTACGGTGAGGGGAAGGTGTTAAACACCCCTCTCCGACTAACTACAAAGGCTGGCCCATACTCACTCAACATAAAACTATTAAACTCTTTTAAAAGACTTCACAAATAAATTAACTAATTAGCAATTAAACAGATATCGGTGACGACGGGAAATAAAACGCACACGAGGAAGGGACAAAGGATAATGCAACGTAGAATAAAATATATGCCCACTTCTATGGATTATTGCTGCTAGTAAGTTTTAGTTCTTAGAATTTGGAAAATAGCATCTGCTTAGGGATGACAACGAGTAGGGTATGGATTGAGAGACCCTATTCTTTGGTGTTCGAAATTTAGATGAACCCTTTGGGATGACTCTCTTCCACCGTAGGTGACGAACTAAGCTCTACTGGTACTCCTGCACAAGTAGCACCCACCGTTAGTGCCCAACCTAGCCGAAATGTGGTCAGGGAAGGCACTCTGACGATCAAGTAAGAATACTTGGAGAGAGAAGTACCAAAGAGCAGTATACAAGTGGAGTAGAAATGTGTTGTGTACCTTCTAAGGTTGCTTCTCTTTCAATTATATAGGCTCTCTTGACTTATGCTCCAAGATTAGGGGCAAATCAGTAATTTGGCTCGGATGATGTCATAGTATGTTACGAGCTAAATTCATTATCATTGCATGCGCATGCCTCGAGTCACAACTTGACACGTGTCATAACAGCTCGGCTATCATCATGATGACATTGTCGAGCCCAAAATTTTCCGCTGCGAGCGTTTCTCCCATTTCGGGAAAACAGTAGGAGAGAATACTTGACAAAAATGCGAAGATTGTATTAATGAAATTTTGACAGCTGTGACTTACCTTTCAAAAATCAAAGTCGCCACTTAACAATGAGTTCGGGTGTGTGTTAAGTCATCCCCTAAAGATATTTTTAGAGAAAAAACATCCTTACGAAAATATTTCAGCAATTTTGCCTTTTTGGTCTGCAAAAATAGAGAACGGGTTCAGGGATTTACTGTTACGAGTAGGGAAGGTGTTAGGCACCCTACATCGCCCTTTCGGTACTCTGTGGCTATAGGGTTGCGTCTGTAGACGCTACCTTTCTTTGTACGGCCAATCACATTTGTCGGTTCATTCACCTGTCTAATGAATTCTATTGATTAATGCCTAAGTACTTCCCCGAAAACCACAATACCTCTTCGCACACTAAGACGCGTACGGCTGTCCATCCAAACTCTGAAATATATATGGCTACCTTTTCAAATTTCGTCGTGACTTTCAAATTTGGCAATACCCTTCCAAGGCCTCAAATTGCTTTATTTTGGTGCACATTTTTTTCATCGCCAAAAACACAAATTTTTAACCGATTGCCCTTCAAAATATGTCGTTGCACTCGTATTGACGCCCACATCACCATGGCGAGGGTATCGAACTGCAAATTGCTGCTTCTAAAGAATGTCTTTCTTGCGTCCTGCTTTATCTGAAGCGGCGGGGCAAAAAAGGGGGTATCAACAGACATAAGGAAAGTTGTTACCCGCACATGGGTCGTTACGAGCTACTAACAAATGGTAACCGTCTCGGATGACATCATTCATGACGTATGGTACAAACTGCCTCCCGCATTCCTCGCGAGTCACTTTGGAAACCCGGCTCGAGTGACTCATCCTGATCAATACTGTCTTGGCTAAGATGCCAATCCTTGCCAGTTCGTTCTGTCTCGGTATGGTTTTATTGGGTTCGAATGATGGTCCAGCCCACTCTACTCAGGGATAGGCCGTACGCTCGTCGTTTGGGCCTTTGGTCCCAACCAACCTTAACCCTTATGATTGTAATATTTCGACCCAATACAATAGCCCCTCAACTTCTGCCGAGATGTCATAGTAGAGGGACAATTTGACTCTTCGGCGGGTCGACTTGCTGCTTGCTTCCCGAGACGAATATCTTCTCGGTCGTTGAAATTGTTACTGATTTTCTTATCCGAGCAAAACATCTTATCGGATGGCTTTTTGCAATGATTTGTTTGAGATTGGTGAGTTATTTATTGTTATTAACAATCTTAACATGACACCTTTTTACTCTTGATTAGTTTTTAAACAAAATTTGAGTAATTTACTTTTGGTAAGCATGACATCATTTTGTGGTGGACCCCATCACTTTTTGGTAAACATGACATCACTTTCGGTGGCCCCCACACCTTTTCCACCAATCAGAGTGAGGGTTTAACATGGTTCCGAACACTAACACACACACAAGCCACTTGAGGAGGAGATAGTAGAAGTGGACGTTGCTCAACATTTTTCACCATCATTTATATCTTCATTTTGTTGTTCCTAAAACTCTAGCCTTCTTTGATAACCAAGGGAGAAACTGGTGTTTTGGGAAGGGAAACTAACATGCGCCTCGATCATCATTTTGTTTTTGCTTATTTAGAACGCATGGTTGCGTTGTTGGCTTTGGCAGCACTAGTACTGGGAGCTTTGGGGTCCACTATGGTCACGTCGTTTCTATGAATAGATGGGGTTAGCTCAAGCCCTAGATTGTGCCTCACTTCGTATCTCCGGCGTGTGGCGGAAGAACGGAAGTTGCCACGGTCATCGAAAGCGTCAAGGCCTAAGATGAGGTCTCTAGTAGGGTCTGACATTTGGGGGGTTAACATTTGTAAGAAAGGTTTTTGTAGGAGAAGATTCACCACTTGTAAATGCAGGGAGGCTAGGAAAGATGAGTTCCCCAGCGGAGTCGCCAATTGTGGGGGTAGCTTCTCTGATGTACCTCTTTGGACCTTCTAGAATGGGGTAAAGGGTTAGAGAAATAGATGGACCTTGCCTGATACCTAAAGAGCTCACCTGAAAAGAAGATCTGCATAGGTAACACCCATGTTAGTGCCTAGCCCGGATGGCGGTCCGGGAAGGCATTTCGACGGTCTAGTGAGTGACCGACGGTAGAAAATATGACTGGAAATGTACTGAGAAAAGGTGAGTTTTTAGAGAGAGAGAGAGAGAGAGTGTGTGTGTGTGTGTG
This sequence comes from Vaccinium vitis-idaea, assembly GCA_963854785.1. NCBI lineage: Eukaryota > Viridiplantae > Streptophyta > Magnoliopsida > Ericales > Ericaceae > Vaccinium > Vaccinium vitis-idaea. The sequence goes on from OY978219.1 coordinate 16,099,616, forward strand.
TGTGTGTGTGTGTGTGTGCGTGCGTGCGCGCACGCGTGTGTGTGTATGTGTGTATGGAGCCAGAGATCTAGGATTAAGTGAGCAAGTCACAAAGAATGACTTGCTTACTAAGTCATCTGTGATCCCCACGTGCGCCGGCCGTACCTGACACAACACGTGGCCAAGTCATGAGTGCCTCGGGCATCCCCGCCGCTTCGAATGATGTCATGCCCTGACACACTTGATAAGTCAACAATTCTAGAAATCTTCCCCAGTCTGTTAGACGCCTAAGGCACGTCGTCTAGACGCCGCTTGACACCACTTCAATCACATTTATCACTAGTCACATCAGCAAAGACCTCCATAGCAAATACCTCTGAAGCCCCAAGGGCTCGGCTTTGCAGTAAACCATGTGTCCTCCGGCATGTCTGAAGAACACACGCTAAGATCGGTCGATCCGGTGAGGGCAAGGCGATATGGCTCTGACAGCTCGGTGCCACTCAAAGCTCCACCGACTCCCATCGGTTCGGCAGTATATCATTGCAACGAGGCCAACAGCTCTTCCTCCGAAAGCCTTGCCACCGAGGGAATTACTTCGGTTGGAGTCTCATCTCAATCCGAGTAACGCGAGTATCTCAAGGGTGGGAGTTGCTCCATTATGGTTGAAACGAACGCAATGCTTGCTGGAACGTATGGTCCTACCGAGTATCCTCTTCTCATAGGTCCTTCGACAGTAATCCGAAGCCCACAGTGTATGCCCAGACCCTTAGTTATTTCTGGCCAGCCCGCTCATTGGGTGAGTGGGGACCATAGGCCTAACCCATTGACCCTTTGGGTTCCTCGACCACAGGGGCGGACAAGGGGGGGGGGGGGGGGGCGAGGGGGTGTTCGGCCCCTGCCCTCCCCCCAATTTTCGACATATTTTTAGTGTACTTTGAGATTTTTTTGTAAAATTACTGAAGAGCGGCCCCTGCAAATTTGACAAAAACGGCGATCCTGCGTCCGCCACTGCTCGACCACCACAGGATTCTTCGCAGATTTGACGACGGAGCTCAACAAAAGAAGATGAAGGCAAAAAGTCTTGTCTTTTTGCAGCATTTTCGAAAGAAAAAAAGAAAAAAATTGGAATGACACGTGTCTCTATTTGATTGAGGGTATTAATAGGATTCTAAGAGGGTGTTTGGCCACCAGATTATTGCCTTTTCTCATTCTTGTCTTTTTTGTATTCGTGTGGTGAATTCGAAGGGATCCACAGGAACTGCACTTACCTTTAGGTAAGCTTTTTCGATTGCGTATTATGATCTGGTTCTTCATGATTTGATCACATCTCTTCTAAATTATGTGGATGAAACCCGACAAGTCTGTCGTTACCATTACAATTGTTTTACTTTGTTCAATTATGCCTGTCTCTGATTTAATCTTATGGAATCATCTTTTCACTTGGTCCTTATTTGTGCATAAGAAATGGGTATTATTTCTAGTGACCCTCCAAAAATTCATGGTTTTACATCCAAGTATTCAAATCTGATTGCAAAATTTTCTTCAAGGTTGACTTTATGGATCCAGCTATTTGGGTTGCGGTTGTTATTATGAGCACAAAGCTGATCGTCTTTACTTCTTTTTCTGAAATTTGGCTCCAAGTGCGTGTGGAAAAAAATGCACATATCCAAAATGATTTGTTTGAGATTGGTGAGTTGTTTATTGTTATTAACAATCTTAACATGACACCTTTTTACTCTTGATTAGTTTTTAAACAAAATTTGAGTCATTTACTTTTGTTATGCATGACATCATTTTGTGGTGGGCTCTATCACTTTTTGATAAACATGACATCATTTTCTGGTGGGCCCCATACCTTTTCTCCCAATCAGAGTGATAGTTTAACATGGTTCCGAACACTAACACACACACACGAGTTCCCAACTCTAAATTTATAGTTCCTGGTCTGTTTCTTTTTTCCATGGGCTTGAGAGTGATTTCTGTTGAAAATTTGACAATTGTTGATATACTTTTCATTGTTTGGCTTAGGTGTCAGATAGGCTTATTCACTTTTTTGGTCCCCAAATTATTGACCGCGTCTCATTTTCGTTCCCATAGTATCAATTGGAAAAATTTAGTTCCCAATGTATAAAATTGGTACCAATCAAGTCCTCAAGGCTACCTCCGTCAGCCCCATCCGTTAAAATGAGGGGCATTCTTGGCACTTCACCTCACCCCAAATTTCTGTCACAGGAAAAAAAAAGCTTTTGCCTTTTTTTTTTTTTTCTTTCTCTGTCAAACAAAATTGAAAAAACGGGGGAAGCTTTGGGGCGGCCATGGTCGCCGCCTGCCAACACTATCCTCCTCTTCTCCTTTCCAACCTCCCCTACCACTCACATCCTCTACTGTAACTTCAGGATTTACAAGATCCATCCATAATATAAAAAAAAAAGAAAAGGGAAAGCTTGGGGCGGCAGCCATGGTCGCCGGCTGCCCCCACCATCATCCTCCTCTCCTTTTTTCCCTCCCCTTAACCACCCACAAAAACATTGGTCACAAAAACCATGGAGTTACACTAAAAAAATCGAAACCAGCTGGGAACAAACCATTTTCCGATCGATTTTTGTGGGGTCCATTCGATTTTCTCAATTGCTTCCGATATTAGCCTGGGGTGGTGATGATACCGTCGACGGACGTCCGATATCATGTCCGAATTGCAGATGAGGTGGTGATCTTGTGTTGAATAATAGTCACCCCCGCCGTATGGTGATGCTGATGTGGAGAGAAAAAGAGACGGGTCGTTGAAATGGACTGGGTTTGAGTCGAAGTGAACCGGGTTGAATGAGTGACCGGAGTGTGAGTAGTAGACCATGGGAATTGTTGAAAAAATTGAGCTTGGAGGAAGCTCTCTTTGTGTGTGATTTCGTGACCAATGGTTTTGTCATTTTGTGGTTGGTGTATGGAAGGGGGAAAAGGAGAGGTGGAGGATGGTGGGGGAGCCAGCGACCATGGCGGTGGCGGCCTTGGCTGCCGCCCCAAGCTTTTCGGTTTTTTTTTTTAATTTTTTTGTTATTTGCTTTGACAGAAATTTAGGATGGGGAGAAATGACAAAAATGCCCCTCATTTTAACGGATGGGGCTAACGGAGTTAGCCTTGAGGACTTAATTGGTACAAATTTTATACATTGGAGACTAAATTTTTCCAATTGATACTTTGGGGACCAAAATGAGACGTGGTCAATACTTTAGAAACCAAAAAAATAAATAGGCCGTGTCAGATATGTTGTAATGGGGGAAATTTTTAAAATGCAAGTGCATTTTTTTTTTTCTTTTTCTTTTTCTTAAGTGACTTTTGGATCGGGTTGGGGATCCCCGATCCCCGTTAGGGCGGGGATGGAGGGCAGAGGTAATTCACTATTCAAGGATTGGGGCGGGACGGAGGGAGATATGGGATTCAGTGATCGGAGGCAGAAATGGTCAAATACGTCTCCGATCTGCCCCGTTGCCATCCCTAATTAAAACATCGACTTAAGTGGGGATGGTGAAATTGTAATTAGAGTAACACTTAAATTTTGTGGCTCTAACAGAAATTATCATTGACTTAAGTTTAGTCTATGTATTTGTTCATTGTATTGTTCTTTTTGATGTTTGTACAAGTACGTATATAAAAAGAATAAGCATCTCGTTGGTTCACCCAGTATATATGCTTACATTATGTGGATCCTCCTCGCCCGAAAATCCAGCTCTCTCCCGCAATTTCCTTTCTTTGATGATGAGAGTTCAACCTTTCGCGCGATTTTCTTTCTTCGAATAAGTGGAATGTTATTTTCCCGCAATTTTTCTTGCGGTTGCTGCGATGGGGGAATATAGGACAATGCTAGGAGTACATAAAATGTACTTAAATCAATTGATTTGAGATTATTCGGGATCTCACACTGATGATCGGAGCCATTCATTTTCTTCAAAATAATATTTCATTGTACTCTGTAAAAAATCAAGTCAATCGAATATCAATAAATGCTCCATCAGTTTATTTTTATTTTTTTGAACCAAAAACTGGATAAATGGATGAAGCATTTATTGATATCTGATTGAGCTAATTTTTTACAGGGTACAAGTAAACATTATTTTGAAAGATATGAACGACTCCGATCATCCAACTGGGAGCCGGAGTGGGCCTAAATAAAAATATTTGTACACTTTCTATGCTAATGTTCTGTACCCATATCATTCCCGGGGAATATATAGCGGTAATCTAGATGGGCCCATTGTCGGTACTATTGGGCTAACCAGACCAATACCTCCCAGACCCAACTTTGCCCCGGCCCAATTGCAAGTTTTTCTTTTTCTTCTTCTTGTTCATTTTTAGAAGAAGGTTATAGGGTAATTTTAATTAACCAACTTTGCAATCGCTAACTTGCGTGCTTCAACGAGATGTGGAAAGCCAGCTCATAACGCAGGCCCAAGAGCCTTACCATCCTTTGGATGGACCCAACTGCATAAAACGACTAGCCCATTTTCCATGGTTAAAGTTGGGCCATTGAATTGGTTTTATTCAGTAGAGGCCGATTGTAATTTGGTTTGGGTTAAAGAGAAACAAAACGAAAAAAAATACACTGATATCCTTTGAGGTTTCAGGAAATGCTAATTATTATTACTCCCTCCGTCCCGCAAAGTTTGTCACTTTCACTATTCTAGCCCTATGAAAAAATTGATTATTTCTTTTAATCTGTAATGTTTTATATAAGCAATATGGATCTCGTTTGATAGATTTCAATTAGATCTTTTGAACAAAGTTTTGAAAATCACATAAAACGTTATGAATTGAAAGATATAGGCAATTTAAAAATGGCACGCACTCCCGAAAGTGTCAAACTTTGCGGGACGGAGGGAGTATTATTTTTTAAGTATTTGCATAACTTAGCAAATTTCCCTTCCAAATGAAATGACTATAATTAACGGATAATGTGATACTGCTGGAGTATTATTCTTTACCCTTACACTTATTTTAATGCTTATGTGAGCATTTATCTTATCAACGGATGTGAAAACACCAATAACGAAATAAATAGGTATCTTAACAAGGTGCAAGTATCTCATAAAGAAGTGTCATGCTCATTGCCATTGGGGTGATACTTTGTTCGAATTCAGGGCGCTTTAGCAAAAAAGCGAAAAGTAATTTTTTGGTTTTTTCGTTTTGTCTTTATTAAAAATTTTTTTTTTTTTTGCATTTTTTAGTTTTGCGTCAAGTTTTTTGTGGTTTATGGATTCGTCAAGTATAAAATTATGGTCGAAACTAAATTTTTTTCTTGAATAAAGCCAAAATTAAACCAATAAACTAAAGTTCAATTTAAATTACCAAAACTCACTAACATTATTATACGGATCGGTTTGGAACCGGAACCATCAACGTAAATCCACAAACCAAACCATTTTTCATGGTTTCTAATTTTTTAAAACCGAAAACAAATCACATTACAAGAAAACCGAACCAAATCCTTCTGTTCATATTGGTTTGAACTGAATTCGCAATTTGACAGTTATTTGCTCACTACTCATAATATATCAACCCAAATACCCAAAAAGACAATAAAAACCAGTTTGGTAAAAAGATAAAAAGTTGTAGAACAACCAGTAGAGAAATTGGATTTGAGTGAAAATAAACCCCACGTGGGTCTCTTATCTTCAACTAACGAACGCGCTCATGGGGAAGCAAAGGGGTCCACCAACGAAATACTCCAATGCAGTTTATGCTTTAGCTTAAGAGCCTGTTTGACAGCTTATTATTTTTTGCATGGGCCCCACACCTCATGCGAGAGAGGGTGTGGCTGGGAGTGGCTCCCAGGAAGTGTATGCATCATTTTTCTAGAATATATTATTAATCTCTAGAGTATTTAAAAGTTGTGTGAAAAATAAATTTTGCAACAGGGTAGTGTTTAAGAGTAATTAATAAAACAGATTATGGCAAAACATATTTTATAGTTTAGCTATCAAACACTCAAAATGCAAAACCATGCAATACAAAATACTACTCCCTCCATCCGGATTTGTTAGTCCATTTTGAGAGTTCGTGCCACTTTTCCAATGATTATATCTTATAATTTAATTTATAGTGTTTTATGTAATTTAAAAAACATTGCCTTATGGAAATAATCGATCTATCAAACAAGATCCACATTGTATATAAAATTTATTATCAATTTAAAAACATCACTTTTTTTATTCGGTTATAATAGGATGAGGGACAAACAAATCTGGACACGAAGAAACTAATACAACTCACAAACACCCAATAACCGTCCCAGATCCCAACCCATCCCGTTCATCAGTCTCTCTCATGCATACTTGTATCCGCACGTGGCTTGCCCCCCTCGTGATTTATTTGGAAAAATTATTCAGTGCCCTGACCATCACTTCAAGGCTCATTTCATCCCAAGAATTATATATACCCACAAATACATATACAAACACTTTTACTGTTTACACACTCACATTCATATCGAAAATGCTAACGGTACCTACCCTTTCGGCACAGCAATTGAGTTGCTAAAATCAAAACGGAAAATTCAGCCTTAGGCTTAAGTTTCTCATTTGCTAAAATCCAACATTTGATAAAATCAAGTGATGATTTTAGCAAATAAGAAAACTTAGCAAATCTTGTCTTCATTTGCTAAAATCAACACTTATTTTATCAAATGTTAGATTTTAGCAAATGGGAAACTTAGCCTAAGCGTGGCAATTTACAACCCAACCACAAACTGTTTAAATCAGCCCACTTATAACTCTCGCCCAAATCTGCACATATTGTAATATGGATCCAAAATAGGAGAATACATGTTGACAATCACTTTTGACTAAAGTAGAAAGACGTTATTTTTAGTGAATTGCCAAACAATAACAATTAAAATTCATGGGATGTTGAGATCGGGGTTGGATCGCGCCACCTCGTCCTCCTCGCCTCTTACCCCTTACCATAACCAGTGGCGGAGCTACATGGGGGCCAAGGGTGCCTCTCCACCTCGTCCTCGCCTCTTACCCCCTACCCTAAAATGTAGAATAATTTTCATTCCGAAGACACTAAATTATGGTGAATTATACCGTGCGATAATGATATTGCGTTTGTCGAATGGTATGAAAACAACAATACTTGAGATTAACTTTTCAAATTATCAAAACAGTCCCCTAAAAACTCGAATGACTAAATTTAGTTGTGAAAAAATCTTTGAACTAAAATTTCTTTCACAATGCGACCCCCTCCAACTCCAAAACAACAATACTTGAGATTAACTTTTCAAATTATCAAAACAGTCCCATAAAAACTCGAATGACTGAATTTAGTTGTGAAAAAATCTTTGAACTAAAATTTCTTTCACAATGCAACCCCCTCCAACTCCAATTTCTAGCTTCGCCACTGACCCTAACCCATCTAGCATAAAAAAAAATAAAAATGCTAGAAGTTGTCTCTCAATTAGTAATTTTCTGCCGCTACTTCGGAAAAACAATTTTTCTCTTAATAGTCAATTAACGGAATACTAATCGCGCAAAACCTTGTTGAATTTCCCAAATTCATCCATTATTCAGAAACTTCGTGAGGCATTTATGTAATTATCGAAACTATGAGGGAGGTCCCCGTAGTTAGCAATGCAATTATGCAGGTGTAGATGGCAGAGCCGAGCGAGCCGTGCGATTCCTGCCTCCCGTGGCGGGGACCACGTTCACGTGTAGCATGCATTGGTTAACGCGTCACAAAAATGCTCGGACGTGGTCCCCCGCACAACAGCTAGTTTTCTGTGTCGCACGTGTGGAGAAGACTGGAAAACTGCGAAAAAAGAGTACCGGAAGATGCGTCACAATGATTTGAATATAGATGTCGTGTGGGTCCCTTCTTAATTCTTATCTGCAACGTCCCCATGCTACTCCATTTGTTTGTATTAGTACAAACTTTCTCTTTATTTAAATTTTTGTAGTAATACTTTATTAGTTTTACATCGATTTTTTTATGTAGATTATTATGTTGTCTTGATGACAAGAATTTAAAAAGTAAAACTCGTAATAAAAAATTATATAAAATTTTACTGGAGATAAAAATAATCCAAAACAGATAAATTTTGTTGTTTATTGTTGCCTTTACTCTAGAAAATTTTAAATTGGTTCATAATTTTTTGTTTCAATTTTTATTAATCACGTTTCAATATTTGTCTTTTAATGTTCAAAATACACATAACGTTAACATTAAAAGATAAATATTAGAATATGGCTATCAATTTTAAGAGTGCCAAAATCATTTCTCAATTAACAAATGAGAACAACGTTTTTTTTTTTTTGGGTGAAGAGATAAAAATTCCATATCTGTGAAGCCGCCAGTACAAACTGCCGCCGGCGATAGACGGAGACCTTTACGAAGCTAAGCTGTCACTACAAAACTTCAACCTACACAGCAGAAACACAGATACATTCAGAAACATTCAACATAACTAACAAAAACTAAAACGAAAATTCCTTCTCGCTGGAGACTTCCACCGGACATCCACCGTTGCAGCCACGTGAAGTCCCGCCACCATAAGCTTGAGACAAAACTTCCACAAACACGTTTAAATAAATAAAAACAAAAACAAAATAGTCCAACTTAATTATTAAGTCGAAACTGGCCACGCCTACTTCAAGACTCGCCCCAACCAAATCTCTTGCGCCCTGTTTGTTAAAGGGATATGTATATGAGGGGGGAAAGAGGGGTATAATAAGAAGGGGATATAGGGGTGGATATAGTTGGAGGGGTATTATTTTGAAGGGGAGATTAAAAGTTATTGTGTTTGTTTTGTTATTGTAGAAGAGGGATATGAGAGGTTGGATAATGTAAAATTTCCATTTTGTCCCAAGTAAAATAAATAAATAAATAAATTCAATTGGTGGGGTGTGAGCTTGTGAGGCATGTGGCAGACTATGGCCTCACCTTCTCTCTCAATGCGCATCAGGTGTGGGGCAGTACCTTTCTCTCTCTCCAACGAATAACATGAGATTAATGGCAGAAAGTGGTGGGGCCAGGTGGGGGGTTTTTTGGTAATCAATGGCCGGATATGTTATAGACAGGGGTTGAGGTGTCTAACATATATCCTTTTGCAATGGGATATGGATATCCTGGGAAAAAAATATCCGGGTGGAAAAAACCAAACAAACACAGGATATACCGGACCAGGATTTCTATATCCGGGCAAGGGCTATATCCGGCTCCCATTTCCCTCTACCAAACAGGCCGTTGAAGATTGATAAATGACCCATGCTGAATACACGATATTTTGACCCTACTTCTCAAACCAGCCTAAATTATTTTCTTTTAACGATAATTATTTGGTGATATCTTCTTTCACTTTTCGTCATGATTTATGGTTTAATAATTCGTCTCTACAAGAAAAATTGAAAAACATACAAATATTGACCAGATTCCGTAAAGATAACCAAGAAGGGGGAGTGTAAAAATCATTTCCCTACTATAATGAATTCTTACTGGTCAAAGTGCATTATTACTGGTAATAATGCATTTACAAATCTAAAAAACTGTTGACTGTCGAGATGGACGGCTGCCGTCCGTAAGGGACAACAGAGCCCCGTGTTCGTGTGAAAAGGGAAAATTATTTCTCTAATATAGTCTAACGTCACGCATGTAAAACTTTGATATATGCATGTCATCAATGCCTAATATACGTTTTATTTATGTATGGCAGTCCTGCATATCTTCATCATGAATTCAATTACATAAGCTGAAGACGAGGACCAATGACTGGTGTAGTCTTCAGTCGTATATATGTAAGAAATGATATGAAGTTTTGAGAGGTAAATGATTTTTACATTCCAACTTTTAATTGTCTAAATCTCCTTTTTCTCACTGTATTCCTTCGGATTTACAATATCATGTTTTCATGTGTAAAAATAAACACATAAAAATTGTAAATTGAATACAAATTAAAAAATAATGTGCATAGATAAATAGAATAATGTAAAAGAAAAAAAAAATACTACGTACTCTTTGAGACTACGTCGAGTTGAGTGATTATTTTTATATTCTGAGTCAAATATATGATGATGAAATAATTGACTGGTTAAGAGATTGTGGCTCATATATATAGGTCTCAAAATGATTTTTGTTTTCATATCTTAATAAGGGTCATTCGTCAATAATGGAGGTATCGATTTTAACTATTATTAGTTGACAAAGAATGTGCTCCCGTGTTCCGTAATAATAGTAGTTCAATACGAAAAGTTTTCACCATCTTTCAAATAAAAAATTAATTATTTTCGTGTATAATGTTTAAATTTTTTTGCACTAATTTATAATTTTCAGTTACTTATTTTGGTTTATGTTTATCTTAATGAAATTATGCAGAAAATCTTGGTGACATCGAACAAAATCAAATCTACGTATATGAATCACTAAAATTCTGTTTTTGAAGAAGTTACATAGTTGCCATGAATGAAGTTAGAGGGGCTTTGGTGTAATTTCCTATAACGAGGACAAAACAGTTGGGGGAAAAACCATTTCCTTGTTCTTTTGGGTGGATGTTTAAAAAAAAGAAAGTTCATTTGGGTGATTTACACCAACCTCCCCTATAGTTTGGATGGATGACAATAGCACCCATGATCCAATTGAAAATTATATGGCCCCTTCTGATACATATGGCATATCTTAGAGGATCCTCTGTTAGTACACTGTCAATTGACCTAATGGTTTCTACATAAATTTTACATTTTTTTAATACTCAATACCCTCTTTCTTTTATCATTTTCTCTATTCAATGGCTTCAAACTGTTCGACCATCAAAGTGAGATGGTAAAAAAGATCTTTATTGTAAACACACTGCATGTTGTGTGTGAGAGAAGGATTGATGAACATACCCAAAAGTTCCAACAAATCATAAAAGCGTGACCTTGTTTTGATTACAATCATGATTACTAGATTTGGTCAAAAGAAACCATTTGCCAAATTTTGATCTAAAAAAACAAGATATAAATGTTAGACCAAATTTTTTGAATACATATTAGAAAGAGTAATCTAAGCCTTGAGATCATTTGAATTGCATGCGAGGTACTGCACTAAAAGCCCATACAAGGATGTTTTGCCACTGCATGCCAAAGCTAACCATTTGAAAGAAAATGTAATAGTATGTAGAAAAAATTAGTTGAAGTCAAACTGAAACAAAAGTATTATTTTTCCAAACTCAAACCCATTGCTTAAGAATAAATGAACATCACTGCCCCACTATTTGGGTGAGTTGAGCCATTCTTTTCGAAGCTAAAAAAATATTGAAGTCCAAACTCAAATCTCTCAAATCTACATTAATCAAGCAGAGACCATACAAAATTGAGCATACACAAGCCAAGTCCAATTATCATGGCTCGATGTTACTCAATGTTCGATAACAATTTTTCAATTGGGCTTTGATTTTTCCAATATTGTCATGACTCTATCCAGTTTATGTCGCATTATCATTAAATAGAACAATCCACTGTAAAAAGATAAAAAGAAAATCTCAGATGCCATAAGTTGGTTCCATCATAGTGGTTATAATGGGAACGTCGGTTGGTTGTAGGCAAGTAGTTGTGGTGTTTTTTACATTTCTTAGGTACGGATACAAGTCTGTAGAGTATAGAGACGAAAGATAGAGGAGAGAAAAAATAAATATAAGTAAGAATTTAGCATACAAGGGTAATAATGTCAATTAAGCATTCCCAATTTATTTCAGTCTTGACTAATGGTTGTAATTTCTCATACGTGAAGGGGGAGATCTTTGATGTTCAAAAAAAAAAAAAAAAGAAAAGAAGAGAAGGGGGATATCTTGATTTAACCTTAACCTCAGGGGTATGATGGTGTAATTCACCCAATTTATTTACACATTTACGAGGAAAAAACAATTTTAATAATAATAATCAAATGTGTGGAAATCATTAACCAACATTTACACGAAAAATTAGCCCGACTGTTTGTTCTAGAACTCCGATTCTCTTAAAAGAGAGCAGAGTCGTCTTCCCACTCCTCGCCTCCTTTCACCAGAGAGAGAGAGAGAGGTAGCCGGCGAGGAACAATGACGGCCGGCGGAGTATCGGGGAGATTACCGACTTGGAAGGAGAGAGAGAACAACAAGAGGAGAGAGAGGCGGAGAAGAGCCGTGGCTGCGAAGATATTTACAGGACTAAGATCTCAAGGAAACTTCAAGCTTCCCAAGCACTGCGACAACAACGAGGTTTTGAAAGCTCTATGTGCTGAAGCTGGTTGGATCGTCGAAGACGATGGCACCACTTATAGAAAGGTTCTTTTCCCATTTTTAGATTTCTTTTTAACTTTCTAAATCTGTGTTTCTTTTTTCAACTTCTTCTGTGGAATCTGATCTAGTTCACAACTGGGTTTTGTGTTGTTTTAGCTGAATCGATGCACATGTTTGGTTTCATGAATCGATGTACTTATAAGAAGATTCCTTCCTCATTTTTTCGCCCCTCGTCATTTTTCCCTTTTTATAGTTCTGTTTAACTTTCTAAATCTGTTTTTTTCCCGTGGAATTTGATCTGGATTATTTCACAGCTGGGTTTATTCTAACTGAATCGGTGTATATGATTTCGTTCATGGATTAGAAACGGATCTGAGAATTTAATTTTACGGGTATGAACTCATATGTTACAGTCCATATAAATTTTGATATAATTTGAGGGTTTGAAGTTGCTCCTTGATCGGCCACTGAAATTTAGGTTTCTTGTTAGTCGATCATGGTTTCTTTCCCATCATTTTCGGGTTTCTTGGGTTCTTTATGACTCTGTAGATACGGTATGTTTTTTCTCTCGAATCTGCTCCATTTTCACATCTCGGCTCTTTTGTTTTTATTTACTTACTTATCAGAATCTATGATTGGGTTCAGGTATGCATTCATGGTTTTAACCTTTTGGGGTTGCGAACTTATTTGATTTGAGTGTGCGAATTGATGAGATTTCGCGATTGTCTTATGCATTCTTCGTGTAACGCGATGGCTTTAAGAACATTGTCTTACTAGTACGGACCATTGATGTTTTCGTGGGTCAATTCTAAGTAGTCTAATTTGATTCCAACGATTGATTCTTATTATTGTGTATTGTATCAGTCACAAATTTCCTCTTTACAAATGTCTGGATCGGACTGCCTCTTTCTTACTGTTTGATTGAAGTCCTTCATGGTTTTTTAGCGATCCTTGAGCAAGTAAAATACTGAAACATTTAATGTGGTGTCATTTTCTGCAATTTATTTTGTCCATGTTTCTTGACTGTAGATATCTAGAGAGCTTCATCAGCGATTCGAAATCATGTTCCATACATGCTACAAACTTTCTTGTTCTTAAACTATTTTCTTCTTTACTTTTTCAGTAGGTTCTAACCTTCGCGATTATCGGCTTCAATTTTCCGTAGACTTCTTGATTCTTTGAGAAGGTTATTTGCATTGAATCATCAATCATATAACTGAGAAAAAACAAAGAACTTTGACTTGATTGTACTCTGTTTCATGCATTTATCCCTACCTCATGTCTAACATCATTTAATCTTCGACAGGGTTGCAGACCACCCCCAAGCCCATCTGAGATTGCTGGCACCATAAGAAACATGAGTGCATGTTCATCACTCCAACCCAGCCCAATGTCCTCATCCTTCCCCAGTCCAGCGCCTTCTTACCCTGCCAGTCCAACGTCATCCTCCTTTCCGAGCCCCACTCGTTTCGAAGCAAACGCCTCCTCCTCTTACATTCTGCCTTTCCTCCACAACTTCGCCTCTATACCTTCATCTCTCCCCCACCTTCGCATTTCCAACAGTGCCCCTGTTACCCCACCTCTCTCTTCCCCAACTTCCAGAGGTTCAAAGCGGAAGGCCGATTGGGAATCCTTCTCTAATGGCCAATTGAACCCCTTCCCCCACCCCCTTTTTGCTGCCTCTGCACCGGCGAGTCCCACTCGCCGCCACCACATTACGCCTGCCACAATTCCAGAATGTGATGAGTCTGATGTGTCCACAGTTGATTCAGGGAGGTGGGTTAGTTTCCAGACGATGGTTGCCCCAGCTGTTGCTCCATCGTCCCCTACATTTAATCTCGTCAAACCTGTGGCTCAGCAGAGTTCCCTTGAGGATGCAATTAATGGGCATGAACAATTGGGGTGGGGGATGGCACAAAGGGGGCGTGGCTCTGAATTTGAGTTTGAAAGTGGGACAGTCATGGCATGGGAAGGGGAGAGAATACATGAGGTTGGAGTGGATGATTTGGAGCTAACACTTGGGAGTGGGAAGGCTTGCGCTTGAGCTTACTGTGGGGCTCATAGAATGTTAATAAGAGATGGTAACGGCTTTCAATATATTCAATTTGCGAAGTTCGTTGAGGTTTGCAGGTGGTCACTGCTTTTCCATTAGCCATTTTTAGGCAAAGCTTAAATTTGCCTCTGTAATTTCTGCCACGTCTGGAGACTGATTTCTGGTGAGGAAAGCATTGGGCCTTATCTGTTCTGTCAATTGTACAGTTCCCTTCTCATGGGAACATTTCAGGAATCTAAACCGTCCTAGGTTTAGTTGGTCAAGGCAGATTCTCTGATGGACATGTTAAAAAGATTGTTTATCGCAAGCTTCCTTGTTGTAGGAATTGCTGAAGCAAGTGAATGTGAAGTGATTTTCCTCGATTTATGTTTGTAACCTTATCCTTACGATTAGTCACTAATCATCTGAACATGTAAAGTTTTCCATTTGATTTTAGCAACCCAGTTGCTAAAATCAACCATGATTTTAGCAAATGAGTTCAGTAGGTGCTAAAATTATGGCATTTCAAATAAAAAAATGAAGTGGTTCCGTGTATCGTTTTTCGATTTTTTTCGCACCAAATTAAAGTACTCCTCGTGTACTTTAATTCGGTGTGAAAATTTTTAAAAATAATACACGGAAACACTTAATTTTTTTTATTTGAAATACCACGATTTTAGCACCTGCTGAACTCATTTGCTAAAATCATGGTTGATTTTAGCAACTGGGTTACTAAAATCAAATGGAAAACTAAGCTGCTCTCTCTTTTTCTTTATTGATTGGGTACCATTTATTTGTTTCCGGCACTTCATTCACAATGTGGAGAAACGATACCCAACCATTTGAACCTAATTTTGGTTGTCGATTTTGCTTGCAAACTCACTCTCCTCTTTTCGTTCTTCCATTTGGCAAGGAGGATAGCCGATCCTATCGCATAATTTCTGTACCAAATGCCTTAACAGCTGCAGGATATTTCTGTATTTTGAGAATCCTAATACCATCAACGGCCGAGATACTCGCCCTTTCATTTTACAGCGGTGCATTATCTGTAGACCTAAACTAGGTCACTGGGAGTTTAGTCCTATTCCACACTGTGATTCCATTGATTATTGCATGTTCAATGAAGTTGTGGAGGCAGGCATCTTTCGCTCTCAGAAGTCAATCAACTGGGTTACTATTTTCCTTGATTTCA
This sequence comes from Vaccinium vitis-idaea, assembly GCA_963854785.1. Taxonomy (NCBI): domain Eukaryota; kingdom Viridiplantae; phylum Streptophyta; class Magnoliopsida; order Ericales; family Ericaceae; genus Vaccinium; species Vaccinium vitis-idaea. The sequence goes on from OY978219.1 coordinate 16,115,051, forward strand.
ATTGAATGGTTCAAACAAAAACTGTTGTGGGCGGAAAGCAGGGACTGATAGTGACAGTGAGGGAAGAAAATGAATGGGAATTCAGCTGGATCTGAAAGGGACTTTTTGGCCAATTTCATACTGTTTGAAGGGTGTGTTGTTTATCCACATCTCAAGCTCTGCTTTATTGAATTTGTTGGCTTCTTCAGTCAAAGTAGGCATCTTAGAACATAACCCATCGTCGAGGGCCCCTTCCCATGTGTTATGCTTCGTTTGCATTGGGCTCCTTCCTATCTCATGCATAATGTAGGAATGCACGCTTGTGGTTGAATATATGCTTGTCTCTTAGTTGATTGCCGCATTCAAATAAGAATATGCTTCGTCTCTTGAGGGAGGGAGGTAGCAAAAATGAAAACTAAACTCGGTTTGGCAACGGGTTTCTGGGCTTTTCGGCGCGGCGGTAGAAGGGTCTGCAACATATCTGGCGATCTAAAGGCGGGAACAAACTTACCACTCTCCGTGAGCAGAATAATGGGGTCTGACACCGACACTGTTTTTTTTTCTTTCATTGTACTTTATAGGTTTTTTTTGGGTGTATTTTGTTTTGTTCTAGTAGTAACCTATTTTATTATGGGTCTTGTTATCGTGTGCCCAAATGGGCCACAATAAACACACAAACAAACAAAAGTATATACCTTTTACACTTTTTAATACACTTTCACATATCCCTATACATTTTTTACACATTTTAATATATTTTTTCAACTTTAACATGTCCTTATTGGGCACACTTAGCATTTTCCTTTTGTTATTCATACAACATGTTTCGATTTCCTAAAAAGAAAAAACTACATTCTGAAGAGGCATGTCAGCAAAAAGAACTCCAAGGGAGTTAGCAAGATTGCTACACCATTTTGGTATAGCTCTTTCACTCTTCAAGTTTGAAGAAAGAGAGAGAAATAGTTCTTCAAATTATCACATCACCAAATACACAAAATGATGTTTGGTAAATTAAATGATTTCTTTGACAAAGTGGGTCTCTTTAATAGTCCCTTCGAGTGGACTTATTGCAAATGGCTTTTCAACTTGCCACGTGTTATCAAAACTAAATTAGGTATAAAAATTTGCTACCTCCCTTTAGAGATGCTCTTAAGTTGGCGGAGTTAAAGAGTGTTATCCTCTAGTATCTCTCAACTATCCAACAAACTTACACCTTGTTATGCTTCCCTCAAAATTTATCACAACATAGTTGGTTGGGATACTATTTCCCCTAAAATGGTTAGAAGGGTCCTTCTATCAGTCTAGGCTGACAATAAGGCAAGAAGAAGACAAAAAAATACACTCCAGTGTATTTTTCTATTTTTCTATACGCTTTCATACATTCCTATACATTTTTTACACATTTCAATAGACTTTTAGACCTTAACCGCTTGACGACAGCCCAATGAGCCGATTTTAGAATTTTCCTGATTAGAACACTGATCTTGTTTCTCTGTCTACAAAGAGGTGCAAATCTGGAAGACTTTATATGATTGCTCCAGAGTACTTGCAATCCCACGTATGCGTTGTTGGGAAAAAAAAGCCGAATTCCCACAAAGCATAAACGACGATGAAATATTATAATGCAGCAAATAAAATCCGAAACGCGCAAACCACCGACCAAATGAACACGAGATTTTTACATGGTTCTCTCTAAATTCGAGGTACATCTATGGAACCGAAGTCCAATTCCGCTATCAACAAAGGTTTACAAATATGATACAAGAGATACAAAGATCTCACAAATCACCAAGTAAGTTGTATTCCAACAAATTACAACAAAAAAGGAAAGACCTCACCAAATGAATGAATCAAACCCTGCAAGAACGCTGCAATAGAAAGCCATACAAAGGCACAAAATCAGCCCCAAAAGTTCACAAAAGCTGCCGGAAAATGTTAGTGGAGAGGAATGATGGCTGCCCTTTTTTCTTCTCCTAATCCACCGAGGAAGTCACTGATCTAATTTTCTCAGTGTCTAACAAAGTCATGTGATAATCATGTGCCAAAAATTAACTTTTGGGTATCCAAATAAAAATGCAGATTCTACCCAAAGCCCACCAAAAAATATCATTTGGGCTAACAAAATTATTGGGTGTCAAATGCACAAGGGTTTTTTGTGGGCCGGTCCTATTGATTTGCCTTGTAGCTCATAAGGTCCCAAACAAATTAGGCGCCCCCAGCCTAATAGTTCAATGGGTCCTGGACATAACTTTTTCCCTATTCTTCCGAAAATACCCCCTTCACAAATAGATACTATAAACAAGTCTTATAGCTTGTAAGGTCCAGAACAAATAATGCGCACCCAGCCCAATAGTTCACTAGGTCCTGGATATAAGTTTCACACTTTTTCTTCCGAAATTACCCCCTTCTCTATCAAGTGTGTGCGTCCGTCCCATCTCTCTCTCTCTCTCTCTCTCTCTCTCTCTCTACCCACCCCACCTAAACCCCAGGGTACCCTATGAACATGTCTAAACCTAAACCTAAATCCTAGGGTACCCTATGAAAGTGCCTAAATCACTAAAAAACCTATAATAGGAAAGTGCACCATAAACCTAAATCTTAGGGTACCCTATGAAAATGCTTAAATTCTAAATGTACGGTCTAAATTCTAAATATACGGTCTAAATTCTAAATATACAGTCTAAATTCTAAAATGTACGGTCTAAATTCTAAAATGTACATTCTAAATTTAGGGTGCCTTTAAGCTGTAGGGTACCCTATGAAAGTGCTTAAAATCCTAGAGTACCCTATGAAAGTGCCTAAACGGTAAGTAAAAACAAAGAGCAACAACGAGGAAGGGCAAAAAAGTAAAATCCCCAACCATATTTGTGCCCCAGGACCTCTCCAGCAATAAATTTTAGCCCAGGACCCGGTGGGCCAAAATTCCAAATAATAGGACCGGCCAATAGATTTCTAAACGCACGGAGTAAATGAGGGTCAACCTAACTAGCCTCTAAGTTTTAAAAGTGATGAATTGGAACATTAACTTGAAAGAGCAGACTGTGTAACTCAATGGATACTACGAAACTTACACACTGGTTTAAAGGGGTTGTCGCGAGTCATCCAATCAAATCTATCATCAATTTTAGGAAGGAAAAAAAAAAAAAAAAAAACCTCAATCTCCAGGAAGATTCTGATGACAATCTTCATTTGATAATTTATTTATTTGCAAGGGCACCACTTAAATCGTTCAGTTATCCAACACATAATTAACAGCAAAAACAACTGTAGATTGAAAGAAAGAAAACTAGAAGAGGCATCTCAAGTATGACAATTTGAGCTATGCCCCAGGCATCTCAATTATGAAGGCAAACCAGCCAAAGCACTATGACGAATGGACAAGAATGATGAGAGTGGTAAATGGGTGGTCTTGCGTATTAACTCCCAAGAACATGGAGAACTACTCAGGCACTTATAGGTTCAGTAGCTTTCTTCAGCCATGCTGTTTCGGAGTCATCTAAGTACGAGGCCAGGATCTCTCCACAATTTGAATGGTACGTGTTGACCCAATCTATCTCTTCAGGCGTCAAGAGGCTCAAGTTAATCAGCTTTTTCTGGTACGGTGCCTGGACATAATATGAGGAACCAAAGATTCGAAGAAAGATTCACAATCTTGCAACGACAATAGGCAACGGATAATTATGCCAAGATTTATATCTGAAAATTCGTCATTAAGTTTGCAATGTACTGCGGGTTTATTTTTTTGAACTTCGATAAGTGGCTAAAAAAGAAGAAGCTTACCCATGTTATATGCTCGAAAGATAAGAAGCCCTTCTCACCAAAATTGAATTTTGTATCAGCCTCCTTGACTATCAGCACATTCTCCAATCTAATACCAAAGTTTCCATCCTCATAATAGCCAGGCTCTGGGTATGGAAAACCAGGTTAAGGTTTCAAAAGTTAAAGGAAGGGAGAAGAAAGACAGGTTCTGGCCATGGCGTTAATACTATCTTTAAAAGCAGAAGAAAGAGGAGAGGAAAAAACAGAAAACAAAAACGTTACCAAACGCCCCCTAAACAATTCAATTGGTTCTCAAAAATCACATAATCACGCAGAACTTCATCTAGAACCAACATTTGAATATCCAAAATAAGAAAGATAGTTCAGCACAGCCAAGTGTCCTACTGCCCTCCAATCTGGTAAACACATCTTTGTTAAAGTAAGGAATAGATTCAACTCAAATGACTGGATGCAAGGACAATATTTAGTGACTAAAAGTTATAACTTGTTTGTTCAGTTATTAATACTGTCACTAGCATGAACTTGCAAAAAAAAATAAAAAATTCAGAGAAATCACACTTCAATAGAGAAGAGTGTTAAAGCTCAAACGACGAGGAAGGATGCATGCATATACATGAAACAATTACAAATGCCCAACCATTTGATAAATGAATATACTTGAATACCTGATGCATTGAAGTGTATTAATTCTTTTAGAACGTAATCCAACGGGTGCACACATATTACTCACCATCTGTCACAGTCATTGAAGCTTGCAATGGCACATTCCTAGCATGCGGTCTGAAACTAATTAAATGAGGTCCTGTCCAATATGTAAAAGCAACAAAAACATGACAAATTAGTTCCCACATAAAAGTTGACTGGAAAAAAAAAAAAACCCTTGTTTCTCCATCACTTACCTTCATGGACATTTAAGTAAGACCCAATGCCATGTCCGGTACCATGTCGATAATCAAGCCCGTCCTTCCATAAAGGAACTCGAGCAAGAATGTCAAGAGCATGCCCTACAAAGGGGAAATATGTAGTAAGTGTAAGTTTTAGAAAATTCTTGTGCAACGCCAATGCTCTGGATGCTGAATGAAAGAAGCATGGAAATGTGCACATAAATCAAAATGATTCTTGGGTCTGCCCTCTATGATGCCTTTCGGCTTTGATTTGAGGGCATGATTCCGCAACAAACGGGACGGTATAGGGGGACCACCGTTTCAGTGGTATTCTGTGAGCAGCCACTTTGTGCATTTATTACCAAATGTTAGGTCTGTCTCCAATCCATCTGTTTCAGTGGTACTCTGGGAGCACCCACTTTGTGCATTTATTGCCAAAGGTTAGGTCTGTCTCCTATCCATCCCCCGCCCATACCCCCAATTATTGGGGACTAAATGAGTTATGTTATTGTTGTTGTTGTAAGTTTTAGAAAATAATTTTGTGACAGGCAATTGATAAATTATGTGTGTATGATACAATCCATGAAACGTCCTTGACTTCACTAGATCTAAAACAGCTCAACAAAAAATAATTAGTAGATAAGAAGAACAAAGAGAGAGTTTGTCATACCATTTGTTCCATTTGGAAAGCAAGCATTACCCAATGCAATATGGCCCTTGAGAACCTGGAATAAATCCAGAAATCAAGTAACCTCAGTGCCCCAGATACAATTAGCGCAGGAGGGGAAGCAGGAACAATTTGAAATTACACTTTCAAAAGCTAGGCCATACTGTTTTTTGCTTTGCCGAAAAGTAACAGGTATAGAACTATAAAAGTCCAAAACAGAAAAAGAAACATTCTTCGATAATTGGAGCAAATTAAGTTCTGGTAATTCCTCCCTGAAAGATTACTCCATCCCAAACACCTAGTGCCAAGCAACTCATCCCATGGAAGGATAAAATCTATGCATTAGAACAAGATCAAAGTTACCATTTTAAGGAGTAAATATTCCAAGTCATCAGAGAAATAGTTCTACTATAGTAAAGGGTCAACATTGGTGTTTAAAGTTTGAAGGGTAACAATCTTTTGGGATGGTGGCGATAGCTTTGTCAAAGAAATTGGTCAAGTGTGATTGCAAGGTGCCTGCTTTAGGGAGCTCATGGATTAATGGGATAACTGTTCATGGAAGCTGAGTATTACTACATCAGCAGCAACACAGTCTCTGTCAGATAATATCAAGCAAAAATAATCCTACAATGGAGTCAGTGATACTGATCATATCAGCATCCAAGATGGATACTCCTCAAAGGCTTGGACAATTGGATATGTATCCGAAACACCCTATACATAAACCAAATTTTGTGTATTTTTTTAACTACTGGATTTTCGGATGCTCAACATATCCAATCTTTGAAGAAACTGAGACTGCGGACTTTCTCACATACCATTAGAGGATAATTTATTGGAATACAAAGAAAAATAGTTTTAAAAAACTTGAGACTTGTGTATCTCGTTTCTGTATTCATCTCCATAGCTGGAAACAGTAGTCCTGTGAGAATAAGTGATGGTAGTGGCAACTTTCTAAGGTGGCGACACACTATGCCTTGGAAAGGATAGAGCAATAATGGCGGCGGGCATGGAGTTGACATGATGGCGGACTATTGCGTAGAAAGCCATTGCAATCTTTAAAAGGGATTGCGGTGAAGACAGCATAGTGGGGTGATGCAAAGGAATAGTATGGCCATTAAGCAATTATCGTGAAGTAAATGACTAAAGTGAAGTCATTGACAAATGTCATCACACAAAGTACAACCTTCCAGTATTTATCATTCTTGAAAAGCACTACGATTACAGCAAATGAATAGGGTGGGGTGCTACACAGAGAAGGGTTTTGGGAGTGCTAGACCTCTTTCAGCAACGTGAAGACATTTGATGTACTTTAAGATCCTAAATTCCATTATTGCTGTTAACCATGGACATTTAACCCAAACTTAATTTGGTACAAATGTTTTTTAGCAGTACAACAATGGCCTAGGGAACTCTAGATAATTTAAGGGAATAAATATTGTCCTTTTACATCGGTATGTAGCAAGTGTACATGGAAACTACCCTTCGAAGGACAATAACTGGACAATACCAGGCAGAGAGGGGAAAGACACAGATGGATTCCAGGTAATGACCTTAGAAGGGAAGTATGAGTATGCACCTTTAGCATACTGCCCTTTTATCAAACAACTAGTGCACAACAAAATATTATCCCTTGCTCTACCAAGATTATAAATAAAAGCACTGAGTGGAAGGGGTTTCCTTCAGCCTCGACTAGAGTCTAGAAGTATTCAGTGATATTTTCTACGGTACTTGTCCTTTTCATTTAGTCCTAACTTTAATATCCAGTCTAATTCACATATCATACTTCACATTGATTTTGAACATGGATGCATCAGCTTATGAATTTTTTATTTTGCCATGATGAATATCCATATACTTCATGTTATCATCATGTTTCCTTTCCCTTTAGATTGCCTCATACTTCAATTTATCATTCAGAATTAAATCCTTCATTTAGCTCTGATTGGATCTAGATTGATGCATTCATTGTAAGCAATTTTGGATTTGATCCATGTAATCCAAGTATGTTGTCTGCAAAGGGTAGAATTCGCTTTTGTAACGAGAGTAACAATCTTGTAAACGTGGATAGAATAAACAACCTAGGATTCTAGTTGTGTGCATCTTTATTCAATACCCTCCTCCCCTCAAATCTGAATGTCAAAATCCTCTCATCTCAAATCTGTGAATCCAAAAACAAATGAAGTTTCAGTTAAGGATGACAATTCCATGTATTTACAACCGTCTACCATTGGCCCACAGTTTTCTTCTCATTCCAAAGTATTTTCAGGCTCATTAAAAAACCTTGTCAACCAGGGCCCTGATTATAATTTTAATTTCCTAAAATACCATAAACAGCTCTAAATTAGTCAAAGCAAGAGCAACCACATTCTTGAATTGGTGTAGTCAAAGTAGTGTCAAGAAAATTGATAGATACCACATACCGCAGTATAACATGCTTTCTCATGTGCTGAAGGTTTCCCAAAATGAACTGTCCGGGTTATATCAGTTGTTCCATCTAGATACTTCAAAGGCCAATACCCACAAAGTAGAAGATATCAAGACATTAGAAATATGAAAGTACAGTAGAAAAGACATTTTATTGCTTAACAAAAGACCATATGCTCAGAGCCCAAACTATTTAAGCTAGCTCACAAACCTGTGCTCCTGAATCAAATAGATAGATGCTATCTGCATCAAGTTCTGCACATGTTTTCGCATGTGGTTGATAATGGATAATTGCCGCATTGGGCCCAACCGATGATATAGTAGGAAAACTCAACCCTCTAAAGTGCTGCAGACATAAAATGAAAAATAAGACTGTAATCTTGTGAAGCAACCAAACTTTCAGAACAAAAAATTGATTAAATTAACAACACAAAAACAACTATATTATACTCATCAATATTTTTTTCTCAATCTGCGCTTCCTTAACCTTCTCTCTCTTTTCCTTAGCATTCATGAATGTGACCACGCAAACCTCCTTGTCTACCAAGTTGACCAGGTGAAATGGGAACGGGAAAGAGAATTTCAGGGCCCTAGTGTTACATAGCTTGATATGCATTGTTAGGCTCATTTCTTAACAGCTTAAGCTTTTGGGACAACCGGTAACTTAACATGGTATTAGAGCTCTGGTTGGGAGAGGTCTTGGATTCAAGTCTCTCTTTGTTTGCATTTGTTCCCTCTTGTATTCTGTTTTTCTCCTTTGTATTCTGTTTCGCACTATTTATGAAAATTTGAATCTCCACGTGCAAGACGGGATTGCACGTGAGGGAGGGCGTTAGATAGCTTGATATAAATTGTTGGACTCATTTCCTAACAGCTTAAGCTTTTGGGACAACAAGGTAACTCAACACCCACAAGCAGACAAGCTATTCGTATATTGTTAAAACATGCAACTCAAAACCAATTGGTAATAATTAGAGAGGCTGCCCAGACTCATATACTAGTTTTAGAGGTTATAATTAACCAATCTTGGACAAGCTCTAACAATCCCCTGATCTGCACATGGAGATGGACATAAAGAATCCATAACATGGGGATCACAACGAACAACAAAAAAAAGGTGTTCTTAATGTACAAATGACGAGGCAATCAATCAAGAGAGTCTTGTCCAAAAGAAGCCTAGCTATGATATCGTGTCAAAACATCTAACCCAACAAATGGCAATGAGTGAAGAGTCCGCCTAGGCACATATACTAGTTTTAGATGTTATAATTAATCAATGTGCAACAAGCTCTAACAAATACGATCCTGGAGGATATTAATTTTGTTGTACATATCTATTTAGATTTTAGGATTTTCCTTCGTAGTTTAAGTTGTTATGTTGTTATTTTCCAAGTTATCAGAAGTCTAGGCAGGTTTCTTATCCTTATCCTCTTGTTATCTTGGAAGAGCATATTTAAACCATTCGGGTCTACATCAACTTTAGAAGAGCCTATTAAATAATGAATCCATTTTGATCGGTTTTGATACGGGGAATTACTTCCCTAGGCACAGACAGGGATGTCTAGGGTTACTTAGGCACAGGGATGCCTAGGATTCTTCACTTAATAATTTTTATTCTTGATTATCCTGCACCGAGATGTGCACAGACAAAAAGAGACAAAAAAAAGTATGGTAACTCAAACAAAAAGTCTGATAAAAAATACAGCCAAGATCTAAACGTAGTTACCATACTAATACCAAAAATGTGTCTTGCAGATTTAATGCCGCACATGAAAGTCCAAGGAAGACATGACAAGTACAACCGCCGAAACTTGGGTACTCCATTCTCAAAAGAAAACAAATTAATATTTGGAACGACTAATCAAAAGTCCCTACGCCCCCGATACTATTTGACGCATAGTAAATGTACACCTCATTTTATGATCTTCACAATTATCAATTTATGAAGGCTTTACCTCCTTTGATGCACGGAATCCCTCTAGCTTATCACTAGCAGATACTTCAGTCAGCTTCATCGTTTCCCTGCCACAATATAATTAATAAAAAGTGTGTTCCATATAGGGCACTTCGGTGCAATATGCAAAAAGAAACATGAACCAAATAATCCCTGATTTGCAACTTACACCACTTACTAAGGTTAATAGCGGTAAAGAGCAATGTGCTCATGGGAACCTAAGTAGCACAAACACTTATAAGGAGATACCGTGTCCATGTCGGACACTCCTAGAAACATGTCACTTAATGTTGAAATTTCCTTGTTCTGGGCACTCTGATATCGGACGACATTATGTGGAAGCTGCATCTTCTGACACATTTGTGTGGTTGTATCTTTCGCAAATCTTGACCGTTAAGTGAAATATATGAATAACACATCTGGATTCTGATACAAATTTGTTGTACTCTTATATAACATGCATAAAGATAGATGGATATATTAGCATGCTGTGTCCTTGCTTTGTCGTGCTCTATTTGCTGTGTCGGTGGAGACGAAGCCAAAAGGTGTGTTTATGGTGAGCAAAGGCAAGTGTAGCCATTAAAAGTATTTAAGCGAGGTTTTTATTAGAGAAAAGACAATTGCTAATATCACCGTCATGCGAAAAATGAACAAGAAAGTTAAACAATCATCCATCAGTTGGTTTAAGGTTTGGTATAACTAACGTCACTTAACAACCCTAACTATATTTTTCCATGGTTAAGAAACAATGAAACACATTTACGTATCCCATTAATAATAATCGATGCTATCTCACAATACACAAGAATTGGGGATCATGCCATATTTCTTCTTTTTCAGGAAAACTCATAACATAGAGGGTAATCCAAAGAATTCCAAAAACTTAGAAGTGGAAACAAATTTATGAAACTTCCCACAAATTGCCACTAGTATAATTTTGAAAAAGTTGAGGGGGAGCTCTCCTTGTCGGAGTGCCTGTATTACGTCTCCGTATCTTATAGTGTTAGTCTCCTGAATACAGGTCCATACTATTGCTACATAGGAGAACACACAATAATTCTCTATATATTCGTAATGCAAATAGTGCCCCTGTATGGCTTTCAACAAGTTCATGTTAATTATTCACCACTTCTCGATATACATGTGTAAAAAGAAATGCTTGAGCCATACCAACAAACAACAAAAAACAATTTTCTGTCCAGATATTTAGAAGAATATTGAACCTCCTCTACGAAAACGAACTCGACCATGAATGAGAAAGATGCTGCGCGATGGTACATAACTTATGAGTTTACTTCCCCTGAGCTACAAACAGCAGGTAAACCTTGCAAGAATACCAAAATCAATAATGTATAACTTACATATGATTTTTCTTGCTCGTACTCTCTGCTTCCATGAAGTAACCAGAAGCCCCATAAATTTCTTGCATCTGCAGAATTGGAATGAAGTAGAGATCAAGGTTTCAAGTAATACAAAGAGGACCTAGGCCCTAAGCTACCTTTCAAGTATATAGGTAACTTAGGCCAGCACTGAAAGGATTTCTCAGAAATATATCAAGATTGCAAGTTTCAGGATCAGGGTAAAGTGACCAATCAAAACGTACCACTTTCCATTAAGAAGGAGATGATCAATAACAGAAAAAAGAAACTAACAGCATTCTGTCACGGTTACATAAAAACCTCAAGAGAGAATCATTTTTTGCAGCATAACAGTTTTAGCTTTCTTTTGTTGCACTTTGCAGCATAACAGTATAAGGTTTTCAGCAACTAGTGCTGCAATTCTTAATTCAGTATTTTTTAGGCAAATCCTTAATTCAGTATGTCGTCCATATAATCTCTAAAGCACAAACGGTTTTGAAGATATAAGAGAAGTAATCTATAGGGATAGAGACATGCAAAAGAACATTCCATAAAAGTCAATAAACAGTTGAGGTTACATGCAATGGTGAATTGTTGCAACCATGCACCTGACATGACTCAAAAAACAACTTTACTTTGTCCATTATAGTAGCACATTAATCATTATCTACAACAGCATGATTTTTAATTTATTTAGCATCTGAGAAGAAAAAGGGTAACTTGAAACAACGTAAAGTGAAATTTTTCAATAGGATACCCAAATCAAAACCCATCAGTCCAACAATTACCTGCTTATCCAGCCAGACAAGATATTGCACGACAGCAGCACCATCCCTTATGTGCGCGTTTTTTAACCCATCCAACTCCACAGGGTTCTGGAAAAGTTAACCACAAAGGCGGCCACAAAAAGGAAGTTATTTCGCAGAACAATAGAATATAGGTGCAAAAATGTTTTGTACATGTGACACGTGACTTAAGTAAAATAAGGTTGCTTGGATATGTGGCATAGTCCCAACCACACGAAAGGGTAAAAAACTAGTGTATGCTAAAAAGTTCAGGGGAATGACATTCAAACTACAGTGTAAGATTATCATCCTAGATTTGTCTGTCATTTAGCCTCTCTAAATGTGGAGTGTGAATACCATTTCCCTTATTATGTATCTCCAATTTGGCCACTTAGTCCAATTAGATTTACAAGTCTAGCCGGAGAAGGAGGACTGACTTTGACTAAATCAAGAATTCAACAATAGGTTCTCAATTCAAACACCAAGACCGATGTATAAATAGACATAGAGCAAGCCAAGAGATACCATTTAATTTAACTATTACCATAAAACCCTCAAGGTCTAGAATATTTGATTAACCAGTAACACAAGAGTCCTATTTGTTCTTTAGATTGTTTGGTGTTTCTTTCCAAGGTGGGTGGGTGTGTGGGGTGTGTGTGTGTGTGTGTACATGCTAGACAGTGCTAAAGCCACATTTTTTTATGGAAAGGCTGAAGTTCTAAATAGTTTGCACTCGTGAGAGGGGCTCTCAAACAAAATTTGCAAGGAAATATATTTCATGCTATATTGAAGAAAAAACTAGAGCTGAAACTGCAACAGTATCGACTGTATCGTGTATAACTGATCATATGAAGACATTGGTTCACAATGCTTCTAAGATAACATGAATCAGTACTTCTAAAACAGCAGGCATTGCCACCAAAAATGTATTCAGTAAATGAACGCAAGCAGATAATGTGAACAAACATTGGACTGATAATTCGAGAGCACTAAATTGATAGACATCCAAAATGGAAGATCTCAGAAACAACACTCACTGACTCTAAACAAAAAGTAATATCATAACTCATACTTGGATCGGGTCAGCAAATAACTATTTCAAAGAGAAGTAATTGTCTGTGAGCATGCAATTTTGTGTCCTACCTTGATAGCTTTTGCTAGAGGCACAGGTGACTGCTTCAAGACAACCTGATCAGAATTCAGTTTTGAACATAAAGCAAAGCAGCATGAGCCAGGGTCAATCCAGATGAGGTTATGAGTTTTCTCATCCGATCCATTTGTACCAGACCCTGTTTCCATGTCCTTCGGGCCATCAGCTAGAGTTTGATTAGCTGAAGTGGTAGAATTGAGCTGATTCGATGCAAGCAACACCGCATCAGAGCTCACTACACTATAGTCCCGTACTTCAATTCCATTTTGCTCCAAATGAGAGTTTACCTGCATGCGCATTGCATCTGTTAGATAAACTTCAAGGTCAAACATAAAAAAGTGAGATGAAATACTCAACTAGTATCAGAAAAGGAACTATGCGAAATTAATAAACAAGCAACTGACCTCAGAAGACAACTTTCTCTTGTCTACATAAAAGAAAGCTGAAAAAGATGTGACTATTGCAAAAGCATGTACAACTGGACAATAGGAAACATCATTCCCTCTAATGTTATACAACCAAGCAACCTGTAAAGAAGGAATGAAAGGTAAATGTTGTTCAGTCAAGTAACAAATCTGAAAAGAAATTCAAGATAGATTACAACTATGAACATAACTTGGGGTGTCAGAAGTGAGAATAAAAAAAAACATTTGGCCATATGAAGGCTACCAATGGTACAACTTACCTCATCAAGTGTTGTGATAATAATGGCCCGAGCTTCCTCCTCCCTGAGCTTTTGTCTCAGATTCTTCAACTTGTCGGCAACAGTACAGCCAGCAAACTCCAAAGGATGGACATTCACAGGATTATTTTGAGCCGGCGGCCGGTTTTTCCAAACTTCATCAACCAAATTCGTACACGTTTGAACCAACTTCTGTTGCTTTTTGGAAAACGCATGCTCCCATTTTTGTGCAGTGTCTACTGATACACACCAAGGATCGACACCAACAGCCGCATCTTTTGGCAGATTCTAATAAAGCATATAATAATTCCTAGGTTAGATATACAATGATATGAATAACCAGAAGTGAAAGAACGTAAAGGTCAAAAGCACAGGCCAAAAAGACGGTAACTTTGCTGTTCAACCAATCTATCCCTCTAGAGTACCGAAGAGCACCGACATATGAATGCACGATTACTAAAGAAGATTTAACCTAACTACCACGCACCATAAGGACATGATTACACTATGAGTTAAGCTTCTTCTTTACAACAGTTGCATTGTTCAGTGTGAGGAACTACTTTAAAGAGTTGGCTCAATGCATATCTCAAACAATTGTTCTCGGACTATGTAAACTTGGCAAAGCCTGTCATAAAATTAAAAGTAAAAAAAGCTTAGGAATCTATTATTTGCAGTTAATGAACCTATGCTAACAAATTTTAGAAGGAATGTGACTCACATCTGCCATCCAGACATCCACAGCCGGGTCTTCTCCCATGCGCATGAGCTTCCACTGGTCACTTAGTTCCTTTGCTGCCTGCAAGAAGTATCTCCCATCGGTCCAGAGCAGTGCTTCGTTCATCGTAACAAGCGCCAATCCTAGATGGTGTTCGGTAACAGTTACTTTACAGAACTAAATAAAGATTCTTCAAAAGATCAATCACTGACATCTCAATATTAAAAGAAGACAAACCCCTACTGCAAGGCATTTATGATGTCATGGAAATATATTGGACAAGACCACACAGAGGCATGGCAAGCACGTCTAGATGCACACGAGAAAAGATATACAAGCCCAGTTTAATAATGGCACCATTCAAAGGAACCCAATTTTAAGTGTTGCACTTACAAACAACAAAATTTCAATCTATGGCTGGGGAATAAGAAGCAATTACATTGCCTAATAATTCAAATTTTGGATAAAAGAACAACCATTCAGTCATACCAGCGCTTCCGGAGAATCCAGATACGAATTCACGCCTTTTGTCCCGTTCCGATACATATTCACTCTGAGACAATATTAAACCATTGAAAGAAGAACCGAACATCAGTTTACGGATCCCAAAGAAAGATCCGTGAACGATCAAATGCGATTAAACCAATTATCAGATATAAAGATTCAAAATGCTATTTAAAATTGTAGTTTTCAACCAGCTGACATAAAAAAAAAAAAAAAAAAACCATTGATCTCGAAAAAAACGTAACGAGAGAGAGAGAGAGAGAGAGATACCTGATGATAATCTTCGGAGGGTACGACCAAGGCATCGAGAGGGGGAGAGTGGGAAGCCATCAGAGACCTCAAAGCAGCCAGTGTGTCTGCCATGGTTTCCTCTGTTTTGGTTTCTTCTCGCTATCTATTTCGAAGAGTTCGATTTATCAGAGGAGTTGCGAACGATGCGATACAAAAAAGAAGAAAAAAATCAAACCTCCGATTTATATGCAACTGCCGATGTATACTATGCTGATATTCTTGGGAACCTCGTATTTCGATTTTGAGAATAACTTCTTTCCAGATCAGAAAATTTCCATTGTTTAGCTTATTTGGTCAATTTTGTTTTTTTTTTTTGTTTTTGGGTTTCTAATAAGTTTATGCAGATCTTCAATACTATTATTCTAAACTAACATGAATCCGTGCTATGCACGAAGACATAAAATAAAATAATGTATATTCTAATTTTTTGATTAGCTAAAAAATTACTATAATTTTGACTATAAAGTGTATTACTCCATTATTAGATCAGTTAGATCAAAAGACTATAAAAATTCTATTTCTTATTTGCTCCTTTTGACTCTAATTTCCTATAGGCCATAGTGATTGATTTTGCTATGAAATCATAACTATGTGTAATGACTTTTCGACAAAATAGTTGAAGTCAAACACCCTGGAAAAAAACATGTCAGAATTTGTTATGATTGATGTAATTGAAAAAAAGGACAGAAGTGTAGAATAGAAGTATATAAGAGTTAACTTAAATTAACATCTTTATGCATTCAAATTATGCAGCAACTTTCATAGAATAGTTAATAGATCGGTATTTTGATTCTTCCATAAACTAAATGTGAAATTAATAATAAGTCATGTGCCAAAGCACATTATGATGCCAAAAAAATTGTGAAAAAGGTACTCCATAGTTAACCATATAGGGTGGGGGCTCCTTCACAAAAAAAAATGCGGGAAAACAATTTGAGCCATTGGATCTCGTGAAGGGTGTAGGATCCAACGGCTCACAACTATTTTTCCGCACTTTTTTTGTGAGGGAGCCCTCATAGGAAACTTCTTAATATATATATATATACCTTAAACTTCTAGTTCGGACCTCCCGGAAATAAGAAAAAGTGTATTTTTTTTTGTTTTACAAATTGTTTTTGGAAAATCCGAGCCGTCCAATGTGTTCAGAAGGTGTTTTCAAGGGTCCACGCAAAAAATCTTCAAAAAAAATACCGGGAAGGGCTTGATCCAAGCAGTTTTATGCTCGGATCGTCAAAAAATGCTCGGATCATGGAGGTCCGGATCCCGGAGGAGAAGCTTACCTTATATATATATATAGTCCACTTCCAGTCAGGGAGCCCGGATTTTAAAAAAATCAGACCTCCACTTTCCCGATCGAATTTCGACGATCCGAACCGTCCAATGTGACAATTTTTGTGAAAAAAGGCTCGGATCAAGCTCTTCCCGGTTTTTTTTTTTTGTTGATTTCTCACGGAGACCCTTAAAAACACCTTTTAAACACATTGGACGGTTCGGATCGTCGAAATTCGATCGGGATCAATGAGGTGAGGATTTTTTTAAAATCTGGGATCTTGGACTGAAAGTGTGGTGTATATATATATATATACATATATAAAGGAAGAGCTTCCCATTCAAACCACAAAAATCCAGACCCGTCCACACCTCATAGTTCCGGACCAAATTTTGACGATCCGAACCGCTCAATGTGTTTAAAATGTGTTTTTAAGGTCCAACGTGAGGATTTGTAAAAAAAATTACCGAGAAGGGCTTGATCCAAACAGTTTTTCATAAAACTGCACATATACACGTTTTTTGAAAAACTGATCTGATTAAGCCCTTCCCGGTATTTCTTTTTAATGAATCCTCATGTTGGACTTTAAAAACACGTTTTAAACACATCTAACGGTTCGGATCGTCAAAATTTGGTCCGGAAAGTGGGGTTCAGACGTTAGGTCCGCATTTTTGTGGTTTGGATGGGAAGCTTTTCCTATATATATATATATATATATATATATATGGGGCCGGTTCCCCTCACACATAAAAAAACACATAAAAAAAACACATAATTTTGCTCCGGGCCCCACTATGACATTCTAAACCGTTGATTTTGTTTAAATGAATAAAATATGAGGTTCTACAAAAATTCAGCTTAATCGGATGTCGATAAATGCTTGATCCAAATAGTTTTGCAAAAAATGTGACAGGAACTAGTGTTTTTAAAATCGTTTGGATCAAGCACTTACCGATATCCGATTGAGCTGAAATTTTGCAAGACCTTTTAGTTTACTCATTTAAACATGATCAATGGTTCAGAACATCACAAGGGGGCCCGAAAGTGTGAGGAAAACCGACCCCTATATATACACAGGGCCCGTTTGGATGGTATAAAGAGAAGAGGGATGAGGTGGATTGGGATAAATAGTCTCCATTCTCCATATCCATGCTTTGGCAACCGAAATACCCTCATGATCACTCATCTTACTTCTCCGATTAGTCATGACAAACCCTGAGTATAAGCAGGGAGGTTGTTCACAACTAGACAATTAGTCAGAGGAGTTGCGCACGATGAGATAAAAAAAAAAAATCAAACCTCGCAACTGCGGACATATACTAATATTCTTGGGAACTTCATATTTTGATTTTGGGAATCATATTACTTAGGAATAACTTCTTTCCAGATAAGAACATTTCCATTGCTTAGCATATCTGCTCAAATTTATCCAAAAAATTTCTGAAGGACCAAAAAAAAAATATCTGCTCAAATTTTATTTTTCCAGATAAGAACATTTCCCAAAATCAAACCTCCGATTTATATGCAAACTGCTGATGTATACTATACTGATATTCTTGGGAACCTAAGGGCATCCACAGTGGGCTCCCTAAAAATAACTCCTAAATTGACTCCTAAGGTGTACACAGCCTAATTGGGTCCCATTTTTTGCTCCTAGAGCTTGCGAAATTCAGAGAGCATATGTGCACTCAATGGGCTAGCAAGAGTATTCTCTATTTTGTGAAGAAAAAAAATAATAATAAGTGTGGGTTCCATAAATTGATAAAGTCTTGGGTCCCACTTGGAGCTAGCAACAAAGCTAGTTAGATTTAGCTAGTGGGTTAGGAACTTAGGAGTCATGCTTAGGAGCTACCATTGGGAGTTTGTATTGGGAGCCCATTGAAGACCATTATTGATCAAATGGCTTGCTAAATTTTAGGAGCCTCACCTAGGAGCCATTTTAAGAGCCCACTGTGGATGCCCTAATATTTTGATTGATTTTGGGAATCATATTACTTGAGAATAACTTCTTTCCAGATAAGAATTTTCATTGTTTAGCTTATCTGCTCAGTTTTTTTTTTTTTTTTGGGTTCTAATAAGTTAATGCAGATCTTTGATACTTTCATGTTAAAATATAAACTAGCACGAATCCGTGCTATGCACAAAGACATAAAATAAAATAATGTTTTTTTCTCATTTTTTGATTAGCTAAAAAATTGTAATTTCGACCACATAGTGTATTGAATTATTGGATCACTTGGATCAAAAGAGTAGAACAATTCTATTTCTTATTTGCTCATCTTGACTCTAATTTCCCAAGGTGATTGATTTTACTATAAAATCATAATCTATGTGTACCGACTTTTTGACAAAATAATTGAAGTCAAACACCCTAGAACAAACATATCATAATTTTGTTATGATCGACGTAATTGAAAAAAGGGCAAAAGTATAGAAGTATAAAAGTTAACTTAAATTAACATCTTTACGCATGCAAATAATGCAGTAACTTTCAGAGAATAGTCAATAGCCTAGTGTTTTGATTCTTCCACAAACTAAATGTGAAATTGACAACTCATGTGCCAAAGCACAATACGATGCTAGAAAAAATTATGAAAAAGGTACTCCATGATTAATCATATATGGTGGTATATATACTAAGTTGAGTGAATAATGAAAAATAACCTATGGAATCTCTGATTTAGCCTTCGTATTTCTAATTTGCATTAATTAGTGTTGTGTAACTTCCATCTATTCATGCAACCAATTTTACTTTTCATTTATCCGTTAATATAAATTCCTACATAATCTTTGAGCAACAGAGTTTCATAAATGTATGGAATATATCTTAAAGAGAGAATTAGTGACAATGAAAATTAATTAAAAAAGAAGAAGAGAAATCTCATTTCCATCAAGTAAGAATCTCAAGTTTTAAAATTAAACAATTTGATCAGAGAAGAGATATAGAACAATAAAAGATATGATAGGAATTAAAAAAAAAGAGAGTACACAATTAGGGATGAAAATCGATTCAGAAAGAGTACACACTCTTTTTTGCTGTTCAAAAAAGAGTACACACTTAGGAATGAAACTCGATTCAGAATGGTATCATCTAAGTGTGTAAAGAAAACTTTCCTTTTTTTTTTTTTTTGAAATCCATATATATCATATATTTTTGTTGAATTGCTAAACTCATAAGGATAGGCATGGTATAAACAATTTTTTTTAATATGGATAAGTCTGATATGTGATGTGTGTGTGTGTGTGTGTGAGAGAGAGAGAGAGAGAGAGAGAGAGAGAGAGAGAGAGAGAGAGAGAGAGAGAGAGAGAGAGAGAGAGAGAGCCGGTTCCAAGGACACAATTTTTTGACACTCCATCTTATCCAATAAAATCAATGGATGAGATTAAAACTTAATGGTACTATTATCTCTCTAGTTGTGAAATTTTATAGTACTCACAAACGCAGGAATCGTGTTGAAGTATAGCAATGCAGGTGCTCGAAGCCACAGAGACTTTTTTTTTTATAATAGGAAAACTAAATAAACTAAACTGATTGAAACCCTAACCTAGTTCCCAAAATTTGTGAATTGTTTTATGGTACTGTAATTGAATCAGACCATAAAAATAAGTAACAGTGAACTAACTATCAAAGACGACAAATTTTAAAGTTACTCTTTAATCAGAGGAGAAATACTAAGGTTTCAGAATCCACAACCATTAACTCTTATAAGGTGCCCCAATAATTTCCTTATAAAAGAAGAGAATTATTTTTTAACTCAATCTCTTATTTTTAGGAAATAAAACCTAGTTAAATCTAATCACAGAATTTACTATCCTTGATAAGCCTCCACCTCCTAAGTAGGCATTCAAACCCAATTAATTTGGGTCCCATTCAACATGCGTGTCCAAAGTCTAGACATTTATTGGGCCCAACTCTTCTTGATTCCTCGACCATTCGAATTACTTTGATCAAGGCTTTGATTTGATTCCAATTAAAATTCAATGCAACGCTTCTTGAATTCGACGATCGAAACATAAGTTGTTATCGTCCTTTTCATGCAAATTAATAAATCAGTGTGAATTACCGAAAAGATGACAATAATATCTAATTAAGCACAATAAAAGACTAACAATATGCAATATATATGGATGGTTATGTGTCAATATTTTGTGATTGTCACTAGTCTTCCCCCTCTCCCCATCTCAGGTATTCTCTCTACTCTCTAGTTTTTCTCTCTCTCTCTCTCTCTCTCTCTCTCTCTCTCTCTCTCTCTCTCTCTCTCTCTCTCTCTCCCCCCTCCTCCTCCTCCGCTCTCTCGGTCTCCCATTGTTTACAAAGAAACAAAAAAACCGAGAAAATGAAAAAAGAAAACTGAAAAGCAAGGCTGCGTTGAATGGACTCATTTTGGTTTGAATTAGTAACTCTTTCAAACCAAAACACTTTCTGGTATTATCGAAATCTATCAAATCCAGTTACATATGGATTTGTTACAATTCTTTTAAGATCTACACATTTATTAGTATCACTTTTACCCTTTTCACAAATTCCTACAAGTTTGAAATCTTTTGCAAGTGGGAATCACATAAACAAACACCCAAAGACTTCAACAACAATAATCAACTTGAATAAGGTGATTAAGAGTGCAAACTCGACCAAGAGCTACAAACCGTCGATTCGCAACACTGGGTTACTTGCCCCTTTTCTGTTTTTTCCTTGTTTTGTTTCTATAAAAACAGGAGACTGAGAGGGCCAGGGCGGGGAGGGGGGAGAGAGAGTCGCTAGAGATGGAGCAGTAAATGGGATTCGGTTAAATTTCCAATTAATCAACTGGATAGTTAAATTTCCATAGCTTGTGTCATCCCATCCCGGCTGATGATTTCCAAGTCTTTAAATGGGATTCGGTTCCTATCTTTTACCCATGGAACGCAACATTATCAAACCATTCCATTTCCTCACAAAATCTACTGTTCAAACTACCCAATCAAAAAACTTTTATTTCACTTTCCTTAATGAATTTGGCCCGTGCATGCGGCTCCCTTAAAATTTTTAACTATAATTATCATGTTTATTATGTGAAATCATCGAAGTGGTAAAATAATAAACCATATATTCATTGTGTAAATAATCCTCTTTTAAAGGACATCTGACCATGGTTGATCAATTTATCATTTTTTTCACCAAAGTGGTAAAACACTAAACCATATTTACTATTATTTAACTTCCCTTTATAAATTTTGCTCGCGCATGCGGCTCTCTTTAAAATTTTGACCATGATTTTTCTTTATGTTTTCATTCTAAATTATTTATGTTTTCATCCGAAAATATTTTGCCTATAGGGTAAACAATAATCCATATTCACCGTGTAAATAACCCTCTTTTAAAGGACATGTGAACATGGTTAATTAATTTACAACTTTTTCACAAAAGTGGTAAAACAATAAACCATATTCACTATTATTTAAGTTCCCTTTATGAATTTGGCCTGCGCCGCGGCTCCCTCAAAAATTTTAGCCATGATTTTTTTCTTTATGTTTTCATCCTAAATTCTTTATGTTTTCATCCTAAAATTCTTTGCCTCTTCATCCGAATTTTTTTATGTTTTCATCCTAAATTCTTTATCTATATAAATACTTATATTCAAGTGTTGCCAGATTTTTAGTTTCAGTTAGTGATATATGAACCCAGTCAAATGTATTAGAGTGCATGATGTTCACCGCTGAACTACTACAACACTTGCTATAAAAACACTTCTTTAATATTAATTCGAGAGAGAAATGGACTCTTTCATACATATTTTATCACTAGTTTACAAAGAACCTATGAATTGGAGCTTAAAATCCCATCTGTCATTGCATAGTAAAATAGAATGGAAAAAAAACTACACAGGTGGTCATTGACATTAACCCCCAAACATCATTAAAAAAAGTCTAAATACACAAATTTTCTAGTGATAACAAGTGGGCATCAAAGTCCCATTAAAAGTGATCTTTCTTGTGCTCAAATTTGTTAAAAGGATGAAGATGCCCTCTCTAAATTCCTTTTCAAAACAAAAGATGAGGTTTGGGCAGTTTGGAATGAAGATGATGTGGAGGGAACCCTTGTTGAATCTACAAACGTTGAAAAAACACTCACATCATGACCACTCACATTCTCATTTTTTCCATTGAACCCCTCCTCAAAAACAACATTAGGGTTTGGTGGATTTCTAATGGCAGTAATCCCTTCTAACATCTGCACCACCTTCCCCATTGTCGGCCGGTGAGAAGGTTGCTCTTGGATGCACCAAAAGCCCACCTGAATGGCCCTAATTACTTGGCCCATATTCACCTCCTCATGATGTACCATACTTTTGTCAACAATTTCCTTTACATTTCCCTTTTCAAACTCATCAAAAGCCCAGACATAAAACTTTTTATGATCTGTTTCTGGAGAGACTTCGAAACTTCTTCTCCCGCTCACTATCTCCAGTAAAACCATCCCGTAACCATAAACATCAGCTTTCGATGTTACGGGAAGGTTTGCTAGCCATTCGGGAGCCAAATAACCCATTGTACACCCTCTGGTATTTGCCAAGGTTGGGTCCCGCTGATGGTCATTTTTAGGGCTCGCGAGTTTCGCAAGGCCGAAATCCGAGACTTTGGCAATGTAATTCTCATCCAAGAGGATGTTTTCAGGCTTTATATGACCGTGCACAATGGAGTCTTGACACTCCTCGTGAAGGTACGTGATTCCCTTGGCCGTACCGAGGGCTATGGTAAACCTACACTCCCAATTCAAAGATGTTTCGAACTGTTCTTCCCTTTGGAAAAGGAAATGATTAAGGGATCTATTTTGCATGTACTCGTATACCAGAAGCCTGTGACGACGTCCTTCACAGCAAAATCCAATCACTCTGACTAGATTCAAATGGTGGGTGTTACTTAACGTTGCAACTTCCATCTGAAACTGTTTCTCCCGGTGCTCGATTCCCTCGAGACGCTTCACTGCAACAACAGTTCCATTAGAAAGAGTGCCTCTGAAAACAGGCCCAAATTCTCCTCCTCCGATCTTATCCTTAAAACCTTTTGTGGCGGATCGCAACTCCTTGTATGAGAATCGGATTGACACGCGAGAGACATAATCGAGAAGGGAATATTGACTGGAAAACCCCCACGATTTTCGATTTTTCCCGCGTAACCACAACAACAAGACACCCTCTAGCACGACGAAACCGAAAATGGTACATATAACCACAGATGCAACAATCCATGCCTGATACCCCCGAGCATTCCTGCTAGAAATGGCAGGATTTGGTACATTGGGGTCACAAACCTTGAGAAATGAAGTACTACGAAGGGCCGGAGACTGATACCCGCTTAAAACCCCCGGGAATTTCATGTAAATTGACCCGAACCCGTCTGCCAATGCAGTTGAGGCAATGCAAGAGCCACTGCTTAGGCAGTTCAACCGGCACGCGGCTATTCCCTCAGCAAAACGTTGTGTATCCAATTCGGGAGGGTATGTCAAGAACTGTGTCTGGTCTAATTGCAACATTGTTTCTCTACCCGGACAATCCTCTATCTCCACTCTCCTCTTGCACCCTTTTCGTCTATTGTTTGGCTCAATCGGGTCGAAATTCGGGGAAGGACACCCACAAATTGGAACCGAATCGTTGAAACTACAAATACCCACATCCCCACAGTATCCGAAAACTAGACACTGATTAGTAACAGCTGCCCACCTCTCTGTGATTTTCCCAGTTTCCTTAGCAGAGCTATAGATCCTCAAATTCCCATCAGAGTCCAATCTCAAAAACCTAAGTATGCCACTCCC
The DNA here is from genome assembly GCA_963854785.1 of Vaccinium vitis-idaea. Classification (NCBI taxonomy): domain Eukaryota; kingdom Viridiplantae; phylum Streptophyta; class Magnoliopsida; order Ericales; family Ericaceae; genus Vaccinium; species Vaccinium vitis-idaea. The sequence continues at coordinate 16,139,289 of OY978219.1, forward strand.
TTCTGCATAATCACTGCTATAAGCCATGACTACGGGGCTCGAAAGTGACGGATCGAAGACTGATAATGTGCCATTCGATTCAAGACTTAAACTGGGTGATGTTAAGTTTACGTTGTTGAGTGATGATGTCAAACCCAAACTCCAAAACACAATATAGTTATTCCATCTTAGTGTTACATTACCAGAGCTAAGGAGATTAAAAGAGTACAACCCAGATCTCAGCACTTGGTTAGTTGCAAAGTTTTGTGAGGGCAAAATGGTATCGGTTGGGTTACCGAAGGTGGACCAAACAGAAACGGTACTGTTTTTTAGAACAAAGTTACCAGAGTCGTCGAGGGCGGCAGAGATGACACCACGGCCAGAGGTGTGGGACTGCCACACGATCAAGCCGGAGGATCCGTTGACGAGGCAGAGGTTGCCGTCGGCAAGGAACCTGAGGGAGGCAGAGGAGTCGACAGCCCCGCCACCTTTGTCGTTGCCGCCGGCCTTCCAGACTGGGATGCCATTGTAGGTGACAGCGGCGTAGTGGGTGGAGCCGTCCGCTACGAAGCCGACAGAGAAGTTTTCGTTCGGCGAAGTCCAAGTACGGGTTAGGTTTGAGGCGTAGAGGTTGGAGTCAGGGGAAATATCAACTGAGAAAACAGAGGAGGAGAGCAAGAGAGTTAACATTAGTGTAAATGGTGCATCCATGTCTCTCTCTCTCTCTCTCTCTCTCTCTGTTCTCTGGCTATAGACAGATATTCAAAGACTTACCTACCCGGTCGAAACCTAGGAATCGGAACTAATCTTGGACTCTTTTTTTCAACAAAAATAACATTGGAAAATAACAGTGGTGTCTAAACAATTGTTAAGCTCCCTTTCATATCTTATTAATACGCATACCCCATCAAACTTTTGACTTCTTTGGCCTCACTCCGGTCCCACAAGAATAATATACAGTAAATCATTTTATATCAAGGAAATAACGTCTTTGAGCAGATGTCGATAGGAACTTTATGCCTTAGCATTGTTGGGATGAAACCTGTTCTAAAAACCAAGAAAGAGATTTCTAAAGTTTTGATCTGGACGGGGTCCCGGGCAGTCCGGATGGAAAGTGTAGAAAGTTGTTTGTAGGTTTTTGATGCAATTCTAAAGTTGCTGAATTTTTGGTCCGGACAGTTTTGGCTTTTGGTCCGGATGGTGGTCAAGTCCGTCCGGACGGTCTGCACGGGAAAAATGCGCGGTTTTGCGTTTTTTAGAATTTCTAATGTATTGTGTCGCCTTACACTATAAAAGGGACACTTGGGGCAACCCCCATTGGAACTTTGTAACTTTGATCATTATTCATCATAGTGAAACACCCCAACACCCCGTGGAGTACGATTAAGCAATTAGCTTAAGTCGGAACCACGTAAAATCTCTGTGTCTTGTTCTTTCTTGCTTCTCATTATTTTCTGTTCTTGGTTTGTTCTTCGATTGTATGTGTTTGTCTGTGGGTTTAAAGCGCGCGAATCCATAACAAGCATCAATTCCAATAGACATAATAAGAGAATTAAGCACAAAGAGATTGCACCATAGTACCTTGGTGGCATTTAGCACCAAAATCGCCCTACGAAAGCAAAAAATTACCAAAACTGTGGTTAAAATCACTACCATAAATTGGCAGATTGATACACCACTATCTGTTGCTTGTGTTAAAGAAAAATTGCACAAGCACATCATACATTAGACTAAAGAAAGAAAAACAAGAACAGAAAACTGAAAAACCCAATACCAGTGCATCTGCCAACACCTTGAACTGCAGAAGCAATTGCCCAACCTCAAAATCAATAGGAGTAGAAAGTACAAAATCATCACAGCCAATCTTGAGGCCGTATAAAGTAGTGAGGCCTCAAGAATCTTGCTTCTGCTTCTTTGCCTCTCCTTTCATCTTAGCTTCCCGGCGTTCCCTCTTCACGCCCTTTGCTTTGTTAGGTAAAACCTTCTCGCCAACCTAAATACAGCAAAAACAGTTAGGATTAAAAGGACAGGATAGCAGGATAGCAAGGGGAAGGATAACAGGATAACTCGCTCAGAAAAATCAAGAAAACTGGGAGTTGGGAAAGGGAGAGAGATAAGACAAAGAAAGGGAGAGAATGCCCTGGATGTTTATTAGTCCTAGGCACATCCTAAACCACAGGGCCATCAGTACGGGTTCAAAAAGGACCAGAAATGCCAACTACAGCTACTGTTTATACCGACTACATGCCACCTCTGAACTGATAAGTTATACTCCACCAACTGATGCAACCAAGTGACCAACCAAACTAAAACTTTGATTACTCACCTGCTGGTCTGGCATATAGATCTTTCCTATCTTTCCTTGTATGGAATCCCGGCTCACATTTTTCTCCTGGTAAACAAACAAATAGGTATTTAGAAAAAGTCCTCATGCGTGTGTATGAATGTGTGTGTGCGCGCGCGCACGAGAGAGAGAGAGAGAGAGAGAGAGAGAGACCTTCTTCTTTGTCAGTTCATGAGCTTTCTTCATACTTTCTTTCCTTAGGCTTTCATCAGGAAGACGGTGGCGGCGAACTATCAGATCCATGGAGGGACCAACTTCGACAAGCTCCATCCTTGGGACTACAGTGCCGGACTTCTTAAGTCGCAATGCACAGTGAGTAAAGAGCACCTTATTTGAAGATAAGGCTGTACACACATAAACACGGTCTACCCCAGCTATGTTCAAATTCAACACAACCTACAACAAGGAGACATGCTTTTTTACACTACTATACGGATTGCAAAGACATAACTGCGTCTCTTAACTATCGACTCTGTATCACAAATAAAAGATGGAAAAAAGGCAGCCGAAGCAATAGAATTACACCTCTCCCCGGAACAGATCAAGCAAAACTTCCTTCAAATGCTTCAACTCTTCTACACTCTCGAATCCTTCTCCAATAAAAGCAAATAAAGGTTTTGAGCCAATTTGAGGAGCTAATTTCCTACCATATGAGAATGACTCCATGCTTTTGAAATTCTCAACACCAAGCTCTACAAGATCATAAATGTGGTGATCATAAGTTCGCCCGATAACGAGATTGTTGGGTCGCTTCTTTGAGTGAGAACCAAACTGCGAATACAATCGGAACATTTCAAATAGAGGCCAGACTCGTAAAATAAGCAGTGGAGAAAAAGTCCCTAACAACAGTTCTTCACAAGTCTAGTCTCATTCATAAGCTTGAGATTTTGCAATTTCAAGGGCAGGAAAATATTTGTCAATGCAGTATATGCTCGCATCTTCTGATTGTATTACTAGCAGAAGCCAGAAGGAATACATGGTAATATGGAGTATTCTCATCCTCCAAATACTTTTGGAGTACCAAGGGTGAAAAGAACATAAATGTATACAGCAAAGTCATATGACTTTGTTATAAGGACAACAGAATCCTCCTGATAATAGAAAACCATAGAAATACTCCAACCTATGCCATGCCAAAATAAAAGAGACGTTAACACCTGCAGTCATGGCACAAAATTTCTAAACAAATGAAACAAAAATAAGCAGTTCTATGTTCAGTTATTGCCACTTGTATCCAAGTGTTGCCTCAACAGATGTTACACACTGTGAGTTGCATTTGAAGCAAAGGACATCCATTAAGGGCTCAATTCCAGGAAACGAGAAAATTTGCTTGCTTACTATGTAGCACGGACACGGATACAAATACGGACACGGACACGGATACGGCAATTTTGAAAAAAGGGACACGGACACGGACACGGTGGGGGACACGGCAATATATATATAAATATTATTAAAAAATTAAAAAAATTAAAAATTTAAAGATTGATAATTACAGTTTGACCCCCAAAAATTTTAAAAAATTACAATTTGACCCCTGAAAATTTGAAAAATTACAAATTGACCCCAAATGTTTTTAAAAAAAATACAATTTGCCCCCTGCCGTGTCCCCCAGCTGTGTCCCCCACGTGTCCCCGCCGTGTCCCCCACGTGTCCCCGCCGTGTCCCCCTAAAAAAATTCAAAAAAATTGGGGGACACGCCACGTGGCGTGTCCCATACGTATTCCGCCGTGTCCCCGCCGTGTCCCCGTGTCCCATACGGCAATACGGCGCCTCCTAGGAGTGTCGGTGCTTCATAGCTTGCTTATCCTCAACTCAATTGGAGAACATCATCCATCCAATTGTGTCATTGATACAGTTTTCAATTCAGCAGTCATAATGGACAGCAAAAAAGTATTCTCCCCACAACTAGAAAGTTCACCGAGTAACAAACTCCACAAAATGTCAACTAGATTGCTTAAAATAAATGAAGAAGACGTGAGGTTTCCCATACCACAAAAAGACTGCAATCAGTTTTGAGAGAGAAGAACTCCAAAGAAGTTTCACCACCACTCTCAAATGGTCGAATACTATCATTCTTCCTTGAGTATTTAATGGACTCGCCCTTCTTAAGATGATAAATATCAGAAAGGATGACGTTCAATACATCACTTGTCTTTGTACCATGCAGGATTAAGGTTTTCTTCCCACTTTCAACCTGCAAAAAACATTGCCAATAGCGAAAGAATTCAGGTCACTCCCAACGGAATTGATTAAACATTTCCTGATAAACCAAATAAAATGCAGAGTAATTCTCAATAGCTCAAAAGGAAGCCCTGAAAACTCACTAGTTTGGGGGCACGCTTCTGAACCTCTCGCCTGGATCTTCCAGTTTTGGGAGTTTTTATCTGTAACATGATTCTGTAACCAAAAAGTAGAAACACAGTGAACATTAAGTACAACTAGAACTTTCAAACACTAACATAAACAATAAGAAATAAGCTTTATTTAGTTGAGTAGTCACCTATGTAGCATGGATAAGGATACAGTTATGGACAACGACATGAATACGGACATAGGACAGACATATACAGATACATACTACTAATATAGATATACTATACATATATAAATATATATATATATATATATGCACACACAACGAGAGAGATATAGAGAGACATATATACATACACTAGCGTCAAAGCACGTGTTCAATATCTGTCCTCATATGGAGTTAAAATTAATCACCAATGGCTATCCTCGTATGGAGTTAAAATTAACCACTAATGGCTATTTACGCAAAGTATCAAACACACGGTCATGTTAACAGATTGTAACAATAAAACCCAAGTCATCATTACTTGCATCGTTACACTGACATGTATTGCCTTGGCATAACAAAATTTTCCAATGTCATCAACTACCAACGTTAATCAGCTCCATCATATTTCAAAATGTTTTTCGCCTAACAATCTATCAACATTTGATTGCATGCACTATTATTTCGTTTATTTGCATCAACCTTCTCTTATCAGCCTGACTGCCTTTACCCACATTGGTCCGGTTTATTTTGTCCAAAAACCTGTACAACTTTTCTGTTGTAACTAATTGTACCATCAATAATTTCATTCACCTTAATCATTATTAAACTACGGGTATCAGTGGTGTTTTTTGGGAGGGAAGTATGGGCATATGTATTTGGCAACCATGGTGGCAAGTGGCAACTTTTTCCCTATAACCTATCAACTACAGGTATCATGGGTGTTATTTTTTGTTTCTAAGTACTTTAAAATGCAAGTTAGAGGGGAAGCGTTAAACAAAAAAAAAAAAAAAACAATGGAATTTGGCCTAAGAAATCAATACGGTCTAGTTTCAAGGTTGTTAGTCCGCATGCGACATACTACCAAAACAAATTTGTTTCATGTCGCGTTGTGAGTCTACTGCATCGTATTTTTCCTGCAATTTTGCCCATCATGAACGTTACAAATCAGTAGAAACAAAGTATGAAGCTTTAATGGACTTTATGGCTCATGATTGGTTTCTCGTTCCTATCCATTTGTGGTTTTTTGTCACATAAAAGCAAGAGATTGGACAACAGAACACATGTGAATCATATGAGCAAGGTTCTAAAAGACGCTAGTCAGTCCCAGGTGGAGTCAGTCCCAGGTGGGTCGGTTGCCAACAATTAATCGGGGATTAATCAGCTAGTTGGATTTTTTTAAAAATAAAAAATATGTATTAATCTCCCTCCTTCCCAAGTTTTAATAAAAAATACATTTCTGGATCTTACATTTACTTTTTTCTACAATATTTTTTTTATCCTACTATCTTGCCCTCTTTTTTAGTTAAGGATATTAAACAAGACCATATAGAGAGAGAGAGCAGAGAGATAAGGTCTGCCAAAAAAAGGAACTAAAAAAAATTGATTTTTGTGAAGTTTTTTCACCTGCAAAATTGGTTTTTCACTGTTAAGTTTTACTAACTACAACCAAAGGAAAACATGTTTTTGTGAAACAACACAACTAAAGCAGCCTATAAAGGAGGAGCTAGCAGATATATAACAAAAGAAAAGAAAACAGAGACAAACATACTCCTACATTTACTGATATACGACGAGCAGAGAGAGAGAGAGAGAGAGAAACGAGCAGGCGGGAGAGCAAGAGGCGAGCAGAGAGGGAGAAAGAAAATGAGAAGATCAGACAAATCAGGAAGAGAGAGAGAGAGAGAGAGAGAGAGAGAGAGAGAGAGAGAGCTTACCTGAGAACCCTGGGAGGCGAATCAGATACTCGAAGAAGAAGAGAAGAGACTTTATCCGAGAGAGAAGACCAGGCAGCAGTCGACCAAGCAACAGCACTCGACCAGGCAAGTCGAGTGAGAAGATCAAACGATCGAAGGGGATTCAGGGTTTTAACCTAGCCATAAAATTACAGTATGGCCCCCCAAAATTCACATATTCTTTCTTTTACCTCGACTTTTCCTGATTTGATCCGATTTTTCCCGACTTAATCCTACTACTCCCCTAATTGCCTCGGTGAGGCACCCAACAACTAGTATAATAAAGGGCGAGCAGTCGACCAGACAACATGCTATTATGCTAATGCATAATTTTTTCTGTGCTAAATGCACAATTTTCCAATAAAGGGCGAGCAATTTAATTGGGAGGAATACAAGTTTTCAAAAAAATGAGTACAAAAACTCGGTATTACTTACTTATTCATCACTTTTCTCGCATTGTTAGCAATAAAATTGTAATTTATGCATGTTTTGTATTTTTGCCCTTGTACCAACCACATACTCCAAATTTATTTATCATGGACAAAAGCTCATCGAACAAACATTGACCTAGTGACGCATCTCCAAATATAAATTTTTCTTGCCAAAATTGAAGACAACTAACCCATTTTCTCATTTTGCAAACATAAGACAACAAAAATCATAACAAAAAGAAAAGAAAACGGATAAAGCCAAGAACCTGATGCAATAAATTTTCGAGATCACAATGATTTAGATTTTCAAAGATGATAGCAAAGGCCCCATTCTACAAAGTTTGACTTTTTTATTTTTTAAGTTGATGTATGTGAGGATATTGATTTATTTCGTAAAGCGTAAAAAACCAAAATATCTAAGAATCCATCTAGCTAGTGGTACCGTTCCACTGGAACGAGACCTAAAACCAATCAATTACAAGCACAGCGATCAAAGGTAAAACACAGCTCCTCGCAGTGGAGAAACCATTGTCATTTGACCAAATAAACACATGCAAAAATGACCGATGAGAAGCAACAGCAAACATGCACAAGTCACATAAATTGCATTATGTTTGTATTGACAGATCTAGACACATGCATGTTCAATAAGGCAACTCGGATGATACCTGTGTACTTACATTCCATAAACGAAGCAGAAGAAAACGGAAACAAAAATAATACAGTTCTTTATATAACTAAACGCATATTGAACCAACCACTTGGGGTCAGGGGCGGACACAGGGGGGGGAGGGGGTGTTCGGCCCCTGCCCTCCCCCCAATTTTCGACATATTTTTAGTGTACTTTGAGATTTTTTTGTAAAATTACTGAAGAGCGGCCCCTGCAAATTTGGCAAAAACGGCGATCCTGCGTCCGCCACTGCTTGGGGTTGGCCTAGAGGTCATGGAACTTAGGGGGTTTGCTCTCTTGTAAAGTTTCAAGTTCAAAACCTCTCTTAAGTGCTATCTACTCCTTTGGGATAACTCCATATGGAGCTTTGCTCCGTCTTGAGCTCCCGAAGATGAGCGCTGGAATTGGGCTCTCAGAATTAGTTGAGGTTGCAATAAGCTAGCGAGTTATAAAAAAATGAACCGACCACTTCTTAAATGCCAACCTAATTTTCTTTGATTTCAACTGTCTATTCCATAAGTTTCATTGGTGGTGACTTCACAGTCACAATTCCTCTCTTGGAGGAATCCATTGGATTTGTTTTTTTGTATACATGTTTATAAATTTGTACGGATTTTGAAGAAAAATGGTACTCATGTTGGAAGTGTCTATATTGTTCTTGTTGGAAAAGACAGATTTTTCATAATATTTTTCTGGGCATCTTTGAGCCAAGGGATCCAAACGTTATTTGAGGTGGGTCTAAATGGGTTTTGTGTACTCCTAAGTAAGGAGTTTAATTCATGAAAGAATGAACAAAATCCATTGTGGGATGAATGAGAAATAGACATTCAAATTGGGCTTTGTGTTTGGACTGAGACAAGGTCTTGAGTCTCTTGACATGTTGGAATTGCTGGGATCTGGGCTTCTGAACCCAAAACATATTTACTTGGGCTTCGTTAATATTGGGCCAAGTCTAAGTGTTGTAATTGGGCTTCCTAGGTTGGGCTTGTAAGCTTAATTGCTTTCTATAGCAAACAATAGATGAAAAAGACAACTTCATGTGGTCATCCTACAAGCAACAAGCAAATTGTATTTTTCCATCAAATTTTTCAATCAATCTTTGATCTTGTTCCTTACCACATGGACAACTTGATTTTAATTTCCTTTCCTAGTTGGTTTTGCCCCTAAAATTGGCCTATAAATAGGCTTGCTGACTTCATTGTTGAATAAACAACAAATAACTCCTCTTTCATTCTGACTTCATTGTTGAATAAACAACAAATAACTCCTCTTTCATTCTACAAATCTTTCTTCCTCCTCCTTTTGGGTTAAGAGTTTTTTTTCTCTCTCTCTTCCTCCCCCTTTTCGAGTTTCTTTCTTTGAGTTCTTCGAACTCTTTTGTCTCTCAAAGTTAAGTATTATCCATTTCAGTTCAAAATACAATTCTAGTACAGTACTATCCTTTTCACTGTCTTATTGTTTTATTTTTTTGGTAAATGGGGCTAGAAAGAATCTCTAGGACCTCAATGAGGTAGCGAATATGTTTTAATGATACTGTAGGATACCACGCCTCAGTTGCTCTTTTCAACTGTGGTATATGTATTTTCATATTATAGTCTCTTGTTGTAGTAATTGGCTACATATCGTCACCGTTTTCCATACTAATCTTCTTCAACATATTCTTAAGTTGCATTATATAACCCAAATATTTTGGTTTTCTTACATGATTCTAGTGTTTGAAGAAGTTTTGAAGACAAAAATAAACACAATGAGCTTTCACATGTTATCCTCTCTTTCTCCACACAAACCTTGAAGCGTTGCTCTATTTGGGGTGACCTCCTAACGTATTTCACAACATCATGAATTTGGATTGTCGGATCCTTTATTTCACTTAATCCATCTTTCACAATAAGCTAATGATATGTGTGCAACATATTTTATGTGAAAGTATTCACCCCCTAAAAACAAAGGTATCATTCTTTTTTAAGAGTTTTTTTCTTCAAATATGCAACACTAGTGTCATTGGCTCTAGCATCATCCAAGGTTAGAGTACTTTCATTGCCTCAGTTGCTTGCTTCATCATATTCATGTACTTTTAATATTCATCGGGCTCACGTCATCCATTACATCACAATTTATTTCAATAAGTATGAGATTCCGATTTACATAAGGTGCTCCCCGTTTGTTTCCTCCGCTTGAGTTTCATTGCCTCAACTCTTCATACTATTTACATCATCCATTACATCACAACTTTAATATTCACCATACTTAAGTTATCCGTTACATCACAAAATTTTTAAGTAGACACATTGGAATATAATATATCATAAATTTAATACTATTCATATTTCGTCAACTAGACTAGCCAGTATTCCGATTACAACTACCCCCAATTAAATTAGTAGTAGCAAATTAGTACTTTGAACAAAACATAAACAAATCTTCTTTACATAATAAAGCCTAATTTTCAACTCTCCAATTCACATTATTCTTCGTCTCAAAATCACAATCTGCTCCCTCCCCATATTCTCCTTCTCTCTATATCTAAAAATAAATAACTAAAATTCTAAAAAATTAAAATTAGAGGTTTATGAAGTCTTTTTTATGGATAAAGATACGGGTACAGAATGGTATGTACAGAAAACGTACCGATCGCGTTCAGGGACCCATTTTTGGGTCCCACACGAGTGATCCGAACCATTCATTGTTCTTAAAACATTTTTCCGAGTCCAAACGGTGGGACTTTGGTTGGAGCACTTTCAACCGTCCGATTGAGCTGAAATTTGGTGGGGCCCTTCGGAAAAATGTTTTAAGAACAATGAACGGTTCGGATCACTAGTGTGGGACCCAAAAGTGGGTCCCCGAACGCGATCGATACATTTTCTGTACATATTATTCTGTACGCCCAGCACTGTCCTATACTCTTATATAGTATTTTTTACAATTTTGGATCTGGTGGATGGTTTACATAGTTCGTAAGATGTTTCGGATCCAAAGCCAAAACCGCAATTCTAAACTCCATTAGGCTTATTCTAAACTCCACGATTCAATTTTCGGCTATCAGCCACCAAGAAATTCACATTTTATCCTACTTTCACCACTAGCTCTGATGGGTAAAGGTGGGGGCTGTGTCCCTAGCAAGAAGAAACCGTCCGCCGCCGACGCCGCCGATGACTCCCCGCCCCCCGCCCCACCACCCGCAATCGACAACACAACCGAAAACGATGCCGCCGTGCAAACCACATCTCCCTCGTCCATTCCCAAGCTGAAAATCCTAATCGTGTTCTACTCGATGTACGGCCACGTGGAAGGGCTCGCGCGTAGGATGAAGAAGGGGGTGGACGGCGTGGAAGGAGTGGAGGCGGCGCTGTTACGAGTACCCGAGACGCTGCCGGCCGATGTTCTAGAGAAGATGAAGGCGCCGCCCAAGGACGACGAGATACCGGAGATATCGTCGGCGGCGGAGTTGGCGGCGGCCGACGGGGTGCTGTTCGGGTTTCCGACGAGGTACGGGTGTATGGCGGCGCAGATGAAGGCTTTTTTTGACTCGACGGGGCAGCTTTGGAAGGAGCAGAAGCTGGCGGGGAAGCCAGCGGGGTTTTTTGTCAGTACTGGGACTCAAGGAGGCGGCCAAGAAACCACTGCGTAAGCACTACTTCTACTCTCTCACTATAACGCGTGTATGCATGTGGTTTGTACGTAATAATGTTCATGTTGATAAACAAACACCACATGTGAATTGCCTTTCTGGATGTTTCCTGCTTTCTCTGATGTCACTGCTTGATATCTTTATACTTGTTACTTGTCGATGCAAGGCATCTTTTCCCCTTTTTTTGTGTGGTTAAACAGAGGAATTCAAAAGAACTACTAATAAATTTTCCTGGGACATGTAAAGTGTAAACCCAACCCCGTTAGCAACTACCTATTGTAAAATAAAAGGAGGAGGTTCAACTAGAGCAACATAAACAAAGCTAGTAAACTTTAAAGCTTTTTTTGGCTAAGAGGTCCGCACATCTATTTGCTTCCGCACATGATTAATCTCCCCAACATTGCACTGATTCATCACCACTCTGCAATCAATGGATGGTTGAAGTCTGGATTCTCTGAGATTAGTTCTAGGACTCCACTTGCATTGCATACGACTTCCAGTCCGTACTGCAATTTTGAAGCTAATTTAATTCTGTCACGCAAGGTCCATAACTCTATTGGAAAAATTATTGTGGCAAATCATGGAATTCCAGAGAACCATTTCCATTAAAACAAAATACAAACTACAATTACTATAGAATCATAAAACAGTAGGAAATACAAACAGTATTGGAGTATTTGAGAACCAAGTCCTGTGTAACCACGGTTTCCTTAAAACAGATTCGCCGCCTACCGAGAGTGTTGTAGGTTGAAACTGACGTCTATCTCCCATGATAAAACGGCTCGACCACAAACTTAGGAACACCTCTGATGATGAACGCCTTGGCGAACTGAACTTTGCCTGTCTCTCTCACACAAATCAGAACTCCATGTAGGATTTTTGTATGCTGGTGTATATTAGTGTATGCCTCTGTATGCTTGTCTATCTATATGCACGAAATAGCCTTGTAAATAAAGCCAGAAGACTCCCTCTATAGTAGAGGTGGAGTAAAGAGATAGCTCAGTCACCAACAAAAGTGGGACTCCATGACTCAACTCCTATCTCTATTGTCTCATCCTATAATGCAAATGTCTCACCCATAGTTGTCAAAGGCGCGCCCAGGCGAGCGCCTAGGCGAGAGGCGCAGCGAGGCGCACCCCTTGCGCCTGGGGTACACCCAGGCGAGGCGACTTAAAAGAGGCGACGGAAAGGCGCGCTTCTTTCAAGTTTAATAACAGCCGTTGATTTTTGTGACTTAGGGTAAAAATCTAACCTTGGCCGTTAGATTTTGGATCTCGAAATAAAAGCCCTCAGCTGCTCAGCAGCCGTCCAACACATCTGATCTCTACATCTCTCTCTCTCTCTCACGAACGAACATCTCTCTCTCTCTCTCACGAACGAACGAACAAACGAACATCTCTCTCTCTCTCTCACGATCAGCAAAAGTCAAGAACGAAGACAGAGTCTTCGATCAAAGAAGTCAAGAACGAAGACACAGTCGTCGAATTCGATCAAGAAGAAGACGTCGAATTCGATCAAGATTTGGTGTGGTATTTTAGCGTGAAAGAAGACAGACAGAGGTGGCTTTCGAACTCGATCAGACAGCGTGAAAGAAGTCTTCTGGCCTTTGTTGATTCGTGATCCTGTACAGCGTGAAAGAAGTCTCTCTCTCTCTCTCTCTCTCGGTGATATAGTGGTGGTAGCAGCCACCAGGTGTTTAGTTTATAGGAGTACCACGTTTGTGAGAGAGTATTATATTAGTTTCTGGTGATATAGTGGAGGCAAGTGTTGACTGTTCACTATTTGTTTAGTGTTTTTTTTTTTTAATTAGTTAGTGCTCCACGTTTTATTAATTAGTGCTCCACCATAGTGCTGTTGACTGTTTTGTTTATTTATTTTTATTTATTAGTTCTACTCTATATGCAAGAACCGTAAACTATGTGCGATTTGGTAGATGTTTTTATGTATATTTTGGATGGTATGCTATCTAAAACTCATTGGCTTAGTGTTATTAGTTAAAGTATTGCTATATGCTATTTTTCTAATTTTTTTTTACATAGGTGCGCCTCGCTTCAAAAAGGCGCGCGCCTCGCTTCAAAAAGGCGCGCGCCTCGCCTTAGTCCCCACAGGATTTTGCGCCTCGGTGCGCCTTTCGCCTTTGACAACTATGGTCTCACCCTACTCAACCAACTTCATTCATATCCAGTAATCAGGAGTCTAATGTACTTGATGAGTGGTACAAGGCCCGAGATAGCCTACTCGATGAGTAGACTGAGTGGATATACGAATAATCCAGGACATGATCGCTGGAAAGCGATAGTCAAAGTGCTTCGCAATTTGAGGTATACTCGTGTTTTGGGACTGTACTACGCCAGATATCTGGCTAGACTAGAAGGTTATTGTGATGCGAACTGGATATCAGGTATGAAGGACTTGAAATCCATGAGTTGATATGTCTTTATGCTTGGTGGTGCAGCTATTACTTGGAAATCTTCCAAACAGACGTGTATAGCACATTTTACGATGAAGTTTGAGTGTATTTGCTTTAGATAAAGCAGATGAAGAGGAGGCCAAATGGCTAAGTCAATTTCTGGAGGATGTTCTGAGATGGTCAAAACATGTGCCTGCAGTTGTGATACATTGCGATAGTCTGCAATTGGTAGGGCACTGAGTAAAACGTACAATGATAAGTCTAGACATATACGTCAAAGACGTAATACCATTAGGCAGCTTCTCTCAAGTGGAGTTGTCACTATTGACTGTGTGTGATCAAAGGACAATATCGCGGATCCGGTTACCAAAGTGTTAACCCGAGAGATAGTTGAGCAAACATTGAAGGGAATGAGTATAAAGCCTATGTCAGAGAAAGGTATCATGAAGGAAAACCCAACCTAATTAACCGGAGATCCCAAGATCTAGGTTCAATGGGACAACCTTTTGCGTATATCTAAGTTAACCTATTTGCATATATCTATGTTAATCAATGTGGAGTGAAAGCACTCCTGCTCGTTCCTATGATGAAACAGTGATTTGAAGATGAGGTTAAGCGTTGGCTTTTAATGACTCTTTGCACTGGTGAGCCAGGTAGGGTACAGTGGGATAACCATGACAAGAGGTCAGCTATGTGGGTATGAAGTGGAGCCGCTTCTTTGAGAATTTAGGAAGGCAAAATTCTTGAGAATATACTTGCAAAACCAGGAATTGTGTTTCATGGCTAAAACCTACGAAGCACCGTCACCTCTCGGGGTCCCCGTATCGTAGTGTCCTGACACGGGGACACGACGGGACACGTGTCCAGACACGCCACGTCGCCACGTGGCATGGGACATGGCTATTTTGAATTTTTGGAGGGGGACAAGGCTGGGGACACGGATGGGGACACGACAGGGGTCAAATTAAATTTTTTTAAAACTTTTTGGGTAAATTTGAAATTAATCAAAACATGACGTAAAAAAGTGTAATTTGGTCATATCTATACATCTTCTTTCTCCTCATCAGTCGACTGACTACTGTGAACACTAATGAAATTGCTACTGCTGCTGCTGGAAGCACAATCGACTAAAAAGTCGATCATGTATGTCTCTCTCTCTCTCATCTGTTTCTCTCTATCTGTCCCGTCTCTCTCTCTCTCTCTGCTGTCTCTTTTTTGTTTTTATAATTTTTATTTACACACACACACACACACACTCACACACACGCGACACACACACACACACACACACACACACACACACACACACACACACATATATATATATGCACGTGGCGTGTCCCCCGCCGTGTCCGTATCCCCATTTTTTTAGAATTGCCGTGTCCCCGTGTCCGTGTCAGTATCCGTGTGTGTGCCCGTGCATCATAGGCTAAAACAAACACAATAGTGAGAATTGAACTGCGTCAGGGGAAGTTCCTGTGTGTCGTCTGTTGTCTCAATTTACTAATACAACAACATAGTTCAAGACGGGTCCATCCACTGGTCAGCGAGTAAACTCCTTAGGCTATCACATGGAAAGGTTCAAGACCAAATTCTACCTATCTTATGCAGGAATTATCCGTAGTCTCTCTCTGGGTCAGCTACGTCAGTTCGTCAACCAATTTCATTCAGTTGGGGGGGGGGTGAACATTGGATTTTTACTGGATATGAATGAAGTTGGCCTAGTAGGGCAAGACATTTGCATTATAGAATGAGACAATAAAGATAGGAGCTGAATCATGGAGTCCACTTTTGTTAGTGGCTCAGTTATCTCTTTACTCCACATCTATTATAGAGGGGGTCTTCTGGCCTTATTTATAAGGCTATTTCGTGCATATAGATAGACAAGCATACAGAGGCTACACTAATATACGCCAACATACACAAGTCCTCCATGGAGTTCTGATTTGTGAGAGAGAGAGAGAGACAAAGTTCAGTTCACCAAGGCGTTCATCGAAGGTGTTCTGAAGTTTGGGGTCTAGCCATTTTATCTTGGGAGGCAGACGCCAGTTTCAACCTACAACACCTAGGCGGTGAATCTGTTTTAAGGAGACCATGGTTACACGAGACTCGGTTCTTGAATACTCCAATATTCTTTGTATTTCTTACTGTTTTATGATTTTGTAGTAATTGTAATTTGTATTTTGTTTTAATTGAAATGGTTCTCTGGAATTCCGTGATTTGGCGCAATAATTTTTCCAACATTGTGCTCCCAAACTAGTCCCAGAGCCAATATGCCTTTGAAATCCATGGACCCATTTACCGTCTGCTTCCCAGATTAACCCTCCCGTCGAAGCTTTTTCGGATCTGGTACAAGCCCCCATCCACATTCAGCTTCATCTTACCTCAAGTTGCGTACTTCCAACCAATGTTCACAACCTGTGTACGTTTGCGCTTGTGAAGTTATGCCGATAGAACTGCCACTCTATGGCCCTGTGGATGTAATCTTTAACCGATAAAAGGGTAGTATGATTGTTATCAATAGAGTTGAAGAGCTGCCAATTACGATTAATCCAAATACACCAAAAGGTAACTGGAAATATTAGATGCCAAGGGACACCAGAGGAGTGGTTGCATTTGGACAACCAGTTACTTTTAATTCTTAATCCAGGTATCGATAGAAAGATTTGGGTATGGGCCCATATCACATGAAGCTGTCCGAATTTTAGCAATCAGCTAATCATGAATAGGATGAAGATGATTTTCCACAGTGTTGGGATAGAAAGGACAGGAGTTATTTGGAGAAATAAGGCCAGAATGAAGAAAAACTTTTGTGGTCATGCGACCTCGAAAAATTAGCAAAGGAAGTGAGTTACTCTAGGGTTGGCACTGGCTATCCACAACCACTTCCAGTTAGAAAGAGGAGAAGTAGGGATGGATGGCTTAACAAAGGCATAGAGTTCCACACCATTATATCCTCATCCTCGCTACCAAGGGATGGCAACTCCATGTAGGAGAGCGAGGAATTGTTGTGGTAACCAAGGTTCTGAATCCCTTACCTGCTCGGGTACCAGTTTTTCTATTGGTATGGTATGGTACCAGTATTGGCCGGTACCAGGTACCGTTTCTCGCTTGGGTACCGGTTTTTCGACCGGTACGGTATGATACCGGTATCGTTTCGGACTTAGCAGTATTATTTGTATATTTATATATAAATATTTTTTTTCCATATCATCTAATTCATCATAAAATAAACTATTACTATTACTATTACTAATAAAATTTAGGGATGAATTCAAATCGTATATGAAATACTACGAAAGTTGTTGTAGTTTTGCAGAGTCCCAATAAGTTTCCAACTACCACTGCCACCTGACCTTTACTCCTTTCCCCCCAAAAAGCCCTATCAGGCATCATAAAAAAGATAAAGAGGAGCAAGCATGGCCGCCTAACCCTCATTTCTCACTGTCTTCTTAATCAGGTGAGATCGGCAGGGGTGCTCCAATGAATTTCTTATTTTCGTTTGAAATTTGAAAGGAGACCAGATCTGGCTTTCAATGTCTTCTTCCTCCTCTTTCCGTTAGATTCCTGAGATTTTTTACTCGTTCATTTGATCTGCGGTTTAAACTTCTGATTTCATTGTCATCTTCTTCGTTCTATTTTCTCCGGTACTCGCCGGAACTCATGGAATCGGCCGGAACTCACCGAACTGGCTGGTACTACAGGTTGAGCAATTAATCGGAACGGAATTAGACCTTGCCTCTACCGGGTTTCCTCCAAAACGGGATGTACCGGCCTACGAAGGGGATTCACAAGCTTGGTGGTACCAGCAAGGCGGTATTGGATAGGTCCATAGTTGTCAAAGGCGAAAGGCGCACCGAGGCGCAAAATCCTGTGGGGACTAAGGCGAGAGGCGAGGCGCGCACCTTTTTGAAGTGAGGCACACCTATGTAAAAAAAATTAGAAAAAATAGCATATAGCAATACTTTAACTAATAACACTAAGCCAATGAGTTTTAGATAGCATACAATCCAAAAGATACATAAAAACATCTACCAAATCGCACATAGTTTACGGTTCTCGCATAGAGTAGAACTAATACATCGAAATCAACAAAACACAAGCGTCCACTGTTTTAATTAAAAGAATCAGTCATGTAATCACTGTTTTCTTTTCTTTTAAAAAAATGAATTCAAAAAATGGAAAAGAAATTAGGTTGGCATTGGTCATTGGAGGCAGTAAAAAATCATTCTTGAACTTAAGGGCTAAGGCTTTGTTTTGTCGGCAATTACCTTCTGGTTCAAAGCTGAGAAGACTTGTTCAAGAAGCTGAGAAGATCAGAAGACTTGATCAGAAGCTGAGAAGACTTGATCGAAGATGAGAAGAGTCAGAAGACTTGATCGCAGCTGAGAAGGACTTGATCGAAACTGAGAAGACTTGATCGACTTCGAACCAAGGCCAGAAGGTGATCTCTCAACTTGATCGAGTTCGAAAGCCAAAAACGACACCCACACAGCCTTCGTCTGTCTTAGTTCTTGCTGATCTATACCCAGACCCAGACAGCCATCGAGAGAGAGAGATGTAGAGATGTTCGTGAGAGAGAGAGAGATGTTGGACGGCTGAGGACTTTATTTCTGAGATCCAAAATCAACGGCCAAGGTGAGATTTTTAACCTAAGTCGCAAAAATCTAGGGCTGTTATTAAACTTGAAAGAAGCACGCTTTTTTAGCGCCTCTCGCCTTTGCGCCTTTTTGCGCCTTTGCGTCGCTTCTTTTCAGTCGCCTCGCCTGGGTGTGCCCCAGGCGCAAAGGGTGCGCCTCTCGCGGCTCTCGCCTAGGCGCGCCTTTGACAACTATGGATAGGTCCCAACTAGAATTGATCCACAAGGCCACAATCTCTAACAGTAAAGGCAAAATCATAATGGGTAAGAGGGCCTCTGTGAACTCACGCAGAGGGCCGCAGCTCTACAAGTTATCAGTTCAAAAAGCATGTGTCTCGCACTTCTACGAAAAAGCTTGTCTCTCTCACTTGTAATAATACGCCAAGAGTCAAGACCAGTGCCAAGGCATGTTAGTCTTGTGTAGGTTTAACTGTGTTTTACTGCTACCTGGATACAGAGCCAACATTGAATTAGAATGAGATAACATATAGTTGTGTTAATTTGCAGCTTTACCATGATGTTGGTTCACTTAGTCTGTCTTATGAGATCATGCACAATACAGTACCTTCGGGCCATGAATACCGGCATGGATTGGTTACAATGTTACTCCTTTTTTGCATCAATTTATCCTAGGTTCTGGGCTGCTGTATTTGTCTTCAAAATGTGTTGTAAAATATTCCTTCTGTGCCTTCTGCTTGTAATTGGGTATTGTATTCGCCAGAGTTTCGAGAAGTGTGTTGCATTTATGGTATTGTGTTTTTAGTGCAGTCCTACGTTAGATAAAAAACACACATATGCTTTTTGCAAGGGAGGCAATGTCATTCCATGTAAGGGAGGATATTTCTAATCAAATTTGAAGGGCTATCTCAGAGAGTGACGATAGCTTTCATTTATGAAGTTTATTTTGCATGATTATGCCAATTGTAGCTCATGAACTACAAACTCTGGAGTCTGGACTTCTCATCAGTTAACACAGAAGTCAATTATGACAACAACTTAGGGGTCGCTAAGTACCTTGAAGTTTTAGCAACCAAAAGCAGTGAGAGTCGTTATAATATTTCTGTAGTTTGCATTAATCTCTTTAACCCGTTAATGGCTGCACATTTACATCATCCTTTTGCATTGAAAGCTCAATAAGAAATGAGGTTGCTAAAATTAGTCCTGTTCCATGGCTGAGGAAGATTAAAACAAGAAGCTTTGCTTTGCATGTGCAACACAAACTGTTCAGGCAAGTGATTCACAAGGGCATGTTTTGGCATGATGTTGTAAACTAGTTGTAGGAACAAAATTAGGATCCATCGGTCTTGAGTGCCATTAAGTGGATTCTCTGTCCTTTTCCTTGTTACTTTTGGATGGAAGAAAAATGTGGCATTTCGCAGAGATGTTACTTTACATTTGTGTTTGGATGGGTAATTACTTTTATGAGGCTGAAAGAGTATAGAGACGAATCTAAGATCGCAGCTATAACATGTGTCTAGGCAAGATGTTAGTTGAGGTTGGTGGCTTTTCCACAAGGCTGCTTTCTTCTGTGTTTTGTTGTTATTTTAAATCACAACCTAAAAAGCACGGCATGGACACGAAACACATATGACATGACATCGACATGACGACAAAACAATCCTGTAGCTCCTCAAGCTCATTTCAAGTGGGACCCACCCAAGCACGACAATCACCTCAAGCTCATCCCTTGTCGAGCCCACCCAAGCACGTCTCCTAGCGGGACCCGCCTTACACTTCCGGTTGGTGCAAGCTCTGATACCACCTGTAATGACCTGAGTCGGCTGACCTGCTAACCCTTAGCCTAACCATGTGGCTCAAAAGGTTAACCTCGAGTTATACAGTAGCTACTCGGTTTATTAAATGTATATTAATCCAAATTTACTCCACCCACCGATGTGGGACACAAGTGGGTTCTCACAATATAACACCATCCAGGCATTATGGAGATCTGCTACTGAAATTTCTTTAAGATTATACATAGCCTTCTCCTTTTTGTGGTTTGATAAACTAATTTAATGTCACCAAGAAGCCAATAAATGAGTCTAGTTTGTAAGTAAAAACAAATGGTAAGTGCGCGCAAAAAAAACTCTAGCATATTCAATTTCCTGAAAGCCTCTGTTATAGTGACCACAAGGAAAGGAAATCCTTCATTGGAAAGAAAAAAAAAAGTTAAAAAACACACACCAACTCTTGCACAGTTTTCTCCTCATTCTGAATAGTCCCCTTCCACTCCCTTCAAATGTACCACTGCAGATATTGAGGAATACATCCACCAGTCTTTTTCATTTCCTTTGTACACCTATTTGAAGTAAAACAATGCGTGTGTACATAATCTCATATAGTGCAAGACTATTTTTAAGATATGTATCAATCATCCCCACCCATCTCTCGTATCCGACATCCTTAAAGTGGATGTCCTAGGATTTAGGAATGGAAAGAAAAATTCCAAGGATAAAATGGAGCTTAATGCTACATATGGCTTGAGGCATTTGGGGATGAAATGAAGAGTATGGGGGATACGTTAGTGCGCACCTTGTTTAGATTGCTTTTTTGAAGGGCAGGGGAGGTATATGGAGAGGTGAGGAGAGAGGGCCCATAGTTTCAAAATTATAAGATCCTAAGTGAAAGTGAAATGTAAAGTTATAGATCATGAGATGCACGATATCTCTCAATTTAACGAGGCAGACAATTAATTTTCAAGAAAGTCATATCACCCCTTTCATTTATTCACTTTGGATGAACATGAAAGGTAAGGGAGATGTCTTCTTCTCACTTAAATTATTGGTTTATAACTTTTAAGTAGTCTGATCAACTGAAATTTTATGGTCAACACTGGCAATGAGGCCCAATGACATTGAGTGGTTAAACAAGGGGGATCTAAAGAAGGTAAAGGATTTGGACTCTGAAAGGGGTTCCTTCCCTCTCAGAGGGAAAATGGGAAGATAACAAAAAGACCATTTGGAACTCCCTATCACAGTTCACATCCAAAATAATTGAACTTCCACACTTACATTCTATTGTTTCTTCACTCATAATGCTCAAGTTGTCTAATTTTGTCTGGGACAAAACAAATCTTTTATTGTGACATCACTTCTAAGAGCTACAATGGATGCTTACATACTTGTTGTTAATTATGCACGTTGCGGGTTCTTTCTTGGTTTTTCTCGAGGTTCCCAAGTGACGTTACAACAAGCCAGCCCATGCCTGTGTTTTTTTTTGTTATTTTCCCCCCTAAGCAATCTAACTTGCTCTTTTCGCTCATTGCAGCATTGGTTGGAGTTTGGACTAGCTTAACTTGTTTTAATTGGTAACTTATTTTCGTTGTTTGTGGTATTTTTTAGCTTTTGATCTATATTTTAACTTTACTTTTGGGATTTTTCTCGATGAAAGGAATAGTAAAAGTGAGAAAACAAAATGAATAAAACTTGCAACAAGTTCAAAATAAAAATGATTAAAAATCTGTTTGTTTTGTATTATTGTTTTCTTTGGTGAACTTTTATTTGCTTTCGGTCATAATTTTATACTTTTTAGATTCTTATCGTCAATATGAATCTTTAATCCAAAGAACTTTTACATAACTGGCAGAAGTTCATAAAAGATACTGTAACAAAGTTAGGCCAAAGGGGGCCTAAAGTTAAATATGCATGTGCTCATTCTTTTTTGTTTATCTGCATTATCTATGCATATGAAACTATGTTGCGTAGATATTATTCATCAGCACTTCTTGAACGCTCCAATCACGTCTATGGGATGAATGTTTTCATTGTAACGACCTTTTCTATCCTTCGAAGTGCAACTTATGCGTCTGTACATTTTTCAAAACATTACCAAACCATACCCAACCAAACCTAGTCTTATGTCCCAATCAAAATATTACTAAGAAGAAATTATGCGTCATGGATAGTGCAATGTCTTTGCATTCTTCAGTATGTAATTGCTTCTTGGGTGACATGTTAGATGTTTAGGTTATAAAACGTATGGCTTTTAGTGTTTATCATAGTTATGTTGGATATGTTCCATGAATCCATGTATATGACACATGATAAATATGTAAACCTATAAGTTTTTGGGTGACAATCTTGCATTTTTTGAAAATTGGTGTCTTTGGTGTGTCGTATTTGTGCTACTTAGGGTTTAACGTTGCAAGTTAATGTGACATCCGTTTTATTCCCAAATTAGAGTTAACATCCTTATCCCAAACCATCTCGATATTGTCTACTTTAGGGTACAATTTGGCATCTTTGAAATGTGTTGTTACTAGAAAAGTAGGAACAAGTTCTCACGTAAATATCTCCCAAACATTTCTACCTAGCTGATGTGTGATATGATCTCACTGTTCTACCATAGGACCACAGGTTTTCGTGTGCTACATGTAGCACTTCGCTGTTGCTTATGTGACTTAAGAGATGGCTCATGCAACATTTAGAGGTAACTAGCACCGCATGTGGTCCATACATACCGGAACGTAGGCATAATATCAACTATAACATCATAGTCCCGAACCATAATATCATTTTTGGGTTTGGTTCTCTTGGCTTTAAACTTGTCGTTACTGGGAAGGGATGCAAATTCACTTGATATAGTTCAGGGACTTTTCCTACCATGCAGACCTAGGACATGATGTTAAAAACTGACACACAAAGGACTCAAATTCCAGACACGAATAGTTTGTTAATTTGAAGTATTTTTTGGTTTAAATTGTATTCATGCTGTCTGAATGAAAAACTACAAGACATCAGAGAATTGCGATTAGTAAAAAACTTTTGTGGTCAAGCCCTTCCCGATCAAATTTTTTTGGTGATATCTTGCGGGGATCCTTAAAAATATGTTTTAAACACATTAAACGGTTCAGATCATCAAAATTTGATCGGTAAATAGGAGGTCCACATATAAGCAAAGTAAGGGCTCCCTTATTAGATCCTTGGTCTGTATGTATAATATATATATAGGGAGGGCTTCTAGTCCGGACCTCCCGTTTCCGGACCTCCATGATCCAAATTTTTTTTTGACGATCCGAGCCGTCCAATGTGTTCAGAAGGTGTTTTCAAGGGTCCTTCGCGGAAAATCTTCAAAAAAAAATACCGGGAAGGGCTTGATCCAAGCAGTTTTCGCAAAAATATATAAATACAGTTTTTGCGAAAAACTGCTTGGATCAAGCCCTTC
Organism: Vaccinium vitis-idaea; assembly: GCA_963854785.1. Classification (NCBI taxonomy): domain Eukaryota; kingdom Viridiplantae; phylum Streptophyta; class Magnoliopsida; order Ericales; family Ericaceae; genus Vaccinium; species Vaccinium vitis-idaea. The sequence continues at coordinate 16,162,810 of OY978219.1, forward strand.
CCGGTATTTTTTTTTGAAGATTTCCCGCGTGGACCCTTGAAAACACCTTCTGAACACATTGGACGGCTCGGATTTTCCAAAAATAATTTGCAACACAAAAAAAGCCATGTTTTTCTTATTTCCGGGAGGTGTGGATTAGAAAATCCACCTATATATATATATATACGGAAAACTTCACATCCACACCTCCCGGAAATAAGAAAAAAATGGTTTTTTTTTGTGTTGCAATTTTTTTTTGGAAAATCCGATCCGTCCAATGTGTTCAGAAGGTGTTTTCAAGGGTCCACTCGGAAAATCTTCAAAAAAAAATACCGGGAAGGGCTTGATCCAAGCAGTTTTTCGCAAAAACTGTATTTATATTTTTTTGCGAAAACTGCTTGGATCAAGCCCTTCCCGGTATTTTTTTTTGAAGATTTTCCGCGAGGACCCTTGAAAACACCTTCTGAACATATTGGACGGATCGGATCGTCAAAAAAAAATTTGGATCAAAAGTCCGGAAATCAGAAGTCCGGATAAGAAGCGAAACCTATATATAATCTTCAAAAAAAAATACCGGGAAGGGCTTGATCCAAGCAGTTTTCGCAAAAATATATAAATACAGTTTTTGCGAAAACTGCTTGGATCAAGCCCTTCCCGGTATTTTTTTTTGAAGATTTTCCGAGTGGACTCTTGAAAACACCTTCTGAACACATTGGACGGATCGGATTTTCCAAAAAAAATTTGCAACTAAAAAAAACCCCATTTTTTCCTTAAATCCGGGAGTGTGGATAAGAAGTTTGGCCTATATATATATATGTATGTATTTGCTGGTATATATTCGAAATTCGATGTATATATGTCCGTCGCTGTGGGTGTATATACTGGTATATATACAAGTATATAACAGTGTATATATCTTACATATCAAAAGAAAAGTGTGTATATATATGTAGTATATAAACTGTTACTGCATACGTAGATGATATAGTTATATGTATATTTGGTTATTTATTCTTGCCGTGTTCCTCGCGATGTCCGTATCCATTTTTTAATAAGTCCCATGTCTGTACCCGTATCTGTGTCAGTGTTCGTGCTATATAGCTAATGCCCCTTAGTTCGAGGAGCTGTTTAATGAGATTTTCATTGTCAAATTCCAATTTTATCATTGAAATTTCTCTGAGACTCCTTAATTTCTCCACTTGTTTCCCCCTAGATGTCATGTTCATGTACTGATTACCCCTTCATTGAGGTCATTCACTATCCAACTACTCGAGTCTTGAAAACATGAGGTGGCAGTGTTCTCGTCATAGAAATCGAGTTTTCACACTTTCTTTTTGATACCAGACTATAGGATCTGTTACACCTTAGGTGGAGTAAGTGTCGCAACAAGCATAGCTCAAGATGGTAAATTTTTCGCGCACAAATTGTCACAAGACTCACAACTTCTGTATCGACCGAGCAACAAAATTTCTAAAATCACAGTCAATTCCCTGCTATTGAAAGAGACACCTTATTGCAGGAAGTGCAGCAGCAATAACGACCAATCATTTTCATCTATGCGCGACAGTACATGATTCTTATTAACATCCACCGAGGGGAGTGGACAACTGGACATGATGATTCTGCGTGTTATTCATCTGTTATTGATATGTATAATTATTATTTTAATTGTGTGATTTGATTTCATAATTCAGTTGGAAATTCTTGCCATATATGTATAAACGATATGGCCTTGTCCTAAACTTAGATTTTCTGTACTTTTCAACCTTTGAAGTGGAGGAGAAGATTTGACAATTACATGCATGAGTGGCTGTACTGTCACAGATAACTCTCCTTCATTTGTTTTTTATCTCATGTATTTCCTTGCTCTTGTTGCAGTTGGACAGCCATCACGCAGTTAGCTCACCATGGAATGCTATTTGTTCCGATTGGGTACACCTTCGGAGCGGGTATGTTCAAGATGGATTCCATCAGAGGGGGCTCCCCCTATGGAGCTGGAGTTTTTGCGGGGGATGGTACAAGAGGACCAAGTGAGACAGAGCTGGCACTTGCGGAGCATCAGGGCAAGTATATGGCTGCCGTTGTCAAGAGGTTAGCTCAGAATTGAACGGATGCCACTCCTGATTTTTGTATTTTTCTGTCCATCCCACATATACGCGTGATTCTTTGTCTTTTAGCAATCCATATAAAGTATGTTTGTTCGTTCTGTGGCTGGTCTGGCCATGTCACTTCTTACTGGCTGGACAATGCCTTTCTTGTGGTGTCATTGTTATACTTTTGTGCATCTCATCATTTGTTTCGTGTCCATTTTTCCTCTTCCGAAACCTATACATGTTGGAAATTCTTGTGCCAGATTTTGCTATTATAAATAACCTTTCATGTTGCATGCCTTTTCTTTATCTGTATGAATCTCTCTATATACGAATCCTGCTATCAATAATATGTAGACGTAAAATGGCATCTATATGTGACGACAACTTATAAGGTTTCTATTGCAATTCTAATGATATATGACGACATAAAAGAGTTTGGCAAATACGTACAATTTTTGAAGGAGTCAATTAGAGTAAATGTAGATGTTTATATGTCAAAGTGCAAATATAGAAGATTTGAGTTGGGGCAGAGTTGTTAGCCCAGTGGCACCAGTCTCTGCCAGTGGACACTCTTATTGTTTAACTAGACCAATGGCACTCCTACTGTTTAGCTAGAGTTGGGCCTACGCGATTCGTGTACGACACAAAAGAACCTTGTAAATGTGTGATCTAAAAATTATGAGACTCTTGTTATTTAAAAGTGTGTGAGTCTTACTTTCAGTGCTTGCAAGTTTGCACGTTTGGCACGCAAGTGTATTTGTTTGAATATTGAGCCCAAACATCAACATTCTTTGTTACTGCTAGTAATTTTTTTTATCAGCTTTATTACTACTACTCTTAAATAAGCCCAAGTGTAGACGTCCCAAACCAATTAAGTCGTGGCCCACCTAAATTCATAAGCTTTTGGTGCGGTTTGATTCAATTGTCCGACAGTTTCAGTTTGGGGAAATTAGATTGGCGTGATCAATTCGGCGACAAATTACCTTCAAAACCGGTCGCAACAAACCGTTTGAACTTTATGTCAAACCATCTGAATGGCTGCGACTAACTTTTTTTTTGGAATAGTTGCATTTATTAAAGAAAACCAAACCAAAAGAATCAAGGGGACAGCGTTGAAATTCCAACCTTACAACCAAAACAAGGCAAACTTATAAACACTCATCCCTATTGGGAAAAAGAACAACAAAACAATCTGATTCTAGACACTAATGTTGGAGCACATAGAAAGGGATATCCCAGTTTAGGCAAAGCTTCACATTTTCTGCAGAATGTGGCTGCGACTAACTTGTGTTGACTAAAAATTTAAAGGCAGAAATGAAAATTAGCCAATATCTGCAAGGCTGTTTATATCTCTAAATAGATTTTGAGAAGAAATGGAAAGGATTGAAAAAGACTGTATTGAGGGGGTTAAAGGGACAAGGAGGTTAAAGACCGTATTTACTGAGATTACATACGGCACGAGATTAGTTATACCGCGATTGATTGAGAGGAGATAAAAGAACATTTTTAACAACCCGAGGTTAACAAATCAAACGATCCTAGGGTAATGAATCGGAATTTACCCTTTCACGCGATCGCACTATTTGACTCTCGGACGTGCCGATCATAAAAACAAAAAAAGAGAGTTGAATCTCGGACTCTTGGGTATGGGGAGTTATGAAAGCTGTTAGGCCCAAATTTTACTTTCAGACTGTACTAGAAGAAAGCTCAACCCAAATCTTTGCTCAGTCCAAAAAGCAGCTCTTTTTGTTACACATTCCAGTCTGGGATTATCTAGCTAGCAGTACCATAATCTGTTTTAAGGAAATCATGGTTTGGACCATCCCTATCAAACATGGACCATTCTAGCTTTATGGCTGTTGCTGAACTTATAACACACGCATCACTAGTTTGGTATGTAACTTTGTCAAAGCGTGCACATACAAAACTATACTAAGAGTTTTTACTAATGCTTAGGTATACCTAAATGCATTTACTCTGGTCCCTGGCTACCCCCGAGGTGATATTGTTGACTTGAGGAAACGTCTTTTTAATAGCTTTCTACAGTTTGGGATTTGGGCTAACCTTACATTAATTATACATTATCTATATATAATTTGTGAATGTGGTACGTCAAAACTAGTTTTGTCCTATGCACTTATTAGAGATTGTGATTGGTACCTCATTTAGAAAATAATACTCCTGTGCTAGTGTGAACTTAAGAAGGAAAATGATATAATACTTTCTAAAAACAATTGATTAGGTAAATGTGAAAACCCCGGTAGCAGTTTGTGGAAAGTTTGAATCTTTGTATAACAAACAATGAGATCAAGTCCTGCCATCTTAGCGATGATATACGAGAACTATTTCCGGCCATACTTGCGTTTAGATCGCCGATCATCCCTTGAAGAGACATGTCCTCAGTTTGTTCTCTTGGAAACGGTTCCCGTGTCAGGCTTTCATTAGTTAGCTAATCTGACGATGACATTTGCTATAGGAAACCCTGAAGAGGGCTTGGATATTTATGTTTCACTCACATAAAATGTCAAGGATTATTGTTTCAGAATGCACATGCACAAACAGGTCAAGATACCATTTTGCTTAACTTGAAAGCATAGTGAATGAGGTGTAGCCCCTGAACTGAAAGCTTTGAGTTATTGTCTTTTCATAGCCTTTGCATAGCCAACACATTTTCCATTGTGAGGCCATGGACCACCACTAGATGCCCGAAAAGCTTCCATAAACACCATTGTGTCCGGATCTAGGACACCCTGAAAAACCAACCTAGGAACACTTTAAGGCTAGCCAAAATCCACATTGAGAAAGTAGATGGCTCACCTACCAATCAACCGACACGTGTCAACACAGGAAAAAAAAATCTAAGGCAAGATCAAGAAAACCCTAGAACAAAAATTTTAAGTGGCCTCCATGTGCTAAAGGAGGCAGTATAGAAGATGCAAGAAAAGACAGCTTGCATTCTATATAAAGAAAATGAGGATATCAAGTGAAGCTTAGTGAGCCACATACCCACTTGTCACTAATCGACATCTTATAAGGCTTTGTGTTATTTTAATCATAGACTTATGCAGGGATTAACATTAGTTTAATGAGTTCAGAATCTTTAATTGTATTTAAAAGGCATGGGGAAGATTTTTTGCTTTAAAGTGTGGAGAGCCAACCTACTTTTTGTGTATTGTGTGGACCTTTTCTTTTAACCTTTTGTGACAGTGATTTATCTTGGGGCTTTCCTTCCAATAGCGAAGATGAATAAGCCCGATTTTTTTTCTGTGGTTTCTTTTCAAGCATTTGACTATCATCTTTCTCATCTTTTGGCAAAGATGAATGTTTATTAGTCTCTCCAATTCCGTACAACATTACAAACAACCTTAGCTACAAGCAAAACTCACGAAAAATGATTTTTATTTTTATTTTTGGTGAAATAAATTGATTGCTAAAATCTCTCGCAATCCGGTTAATGAAAAAAAAGTAACGGAAATTATGCCATGTGTTATCTTTAATTGGAAACTTGTTTTATGGATCCAGAGTCTTTAGTGGTCGTGATTTTGCTTAAATAAATGAACCACGCGAATTATGAGATGCCAACTTAATTTTCATTTTCCAAGTATACGAAGCAAGAAGAGCAAGTATACGAAGCAAGAAGAGTTGTCATTAGGTCCCATTCAGCTGCACGGAAAGGATGAGATAACTAACTTTCGTATAACCCTTTTTTTTTTCCAGTTACCAATGACCCACAACTTTAAACTTTTGTCACTGAGAAACATTTTCTTGCAAGATACATCTTGCTAAAAAAGGAGGAATTTTAGTTTCTGCATCTCTTTGTCAAACAGAGCATAATGGAAAAAATAACCTCTTTTGAATACGATTTCCGGACAACATTATGAACATCACCTTAAGAGGAATGCTAGAGACACTAAGTAACTTACAAACTATTACACACGTCATACACACATTAATACATAACGCAATATATAGATGCACTCATCCACTAAAAGAATGACACACGTACATTTAGTACATCAGTACATTTCTCTCACCTTAAATCTAAAATCAACCCTTAATTTTAACAAATGGAAACAATCCCAATTTGGTAAAAATTAGGTTTTCCTTGATAGATGTATCTCAACCCTTAATTGGTTGTGTGTGTTGTCACGCGATTGGACATTGGAATTGTGGATTACTATCATCTTATCTTCCTCGAATTTGGAGCTAATTAATTAATTAAGACGAAGACGAAGACGTAATAGGTCACAGCCTACCTAAGATAGTAGTAGGCTAAAATTAAGGCGTAAACTTTGGGGGTGGTTGAAATCTAAAAGCTCTTTTTCTTTTTTTTTTATAATGGATTTAATTAGCTTTCTATATCATGGTGCGCAACCACGCGTGTAATAGAATTTGTAGTTTCAAGAAAATGGGGCTCGCAATCCAAGAAGAGACGGCCAGGGCTTCTATCTCAGTTAGTTGTGTATAGCGTTTAAAATTAAGTGCTAAAAGGTTCTTTGTTCGTGCTGATGAAACAATATCGATATGGTTGATACTCCTTACAGTAACTAATTTAATTACTCCCTCCGTCCCATAAAGTTAGATCACTACGAAACTACGTGCAATTTTCAAGCTAAAAAATAACGTGCTTACGAAAATAATTTTTTAGTCAATATGGATCTTGTTTGATAGATCTCATCGAGAACTTTTATACGGTGCAAAAAAAATTCAAAAAATATTTTCGTAAATACATTATTTTTTAGTTTGGAAATTGCACGTAGTTTCGTAGTGATCTAACTTTATGGGACGGAGGGAGTAACATTTAATGGAATTTACCTTTTCACACTCCTGTAGTGAACAATTATGACCGTTTATCTCGGCAACGATGATTTAGATTCGCCTAAGCAATTCTAACCGGTAAGAGTTAACAAACACATCCGAATCATTGATTGCAGAAATGGGCGACTTTCACTTGAGCAACTCTTACCGGTTAGAGTTAACAAACACATCTGAACCATTGATTGCGAAAATAGATGACTCGGATGTTAAATATAGGGGTGTAGTGAGCAAGCCCGCTAACATCCTATCGTCCGGAAAAGAAAAAAATGAAAAATCAGAGTAGGAGTGATTACTACTTAAAATGAGATTGGTAGTGGAGGAGGGAAACCGTGGAGGAAACTGTACTGGCATGTTCAACCCAAACAAAATTGACTCCAATTAGTATGGATGACATTAATTGGCTGTTATATAAAAATACAAAGTAACATCCATCGATCCCCACGCAATATGGATGAAGCTCTGGGCCTTGTTTATTGTTTCCTAGAAAGTCCAATGAAGGACACTTAGACCTAATGATTGTGTTACGGCAACTATGGAGAGGATGTCAATTGCTGTGAAGAAGTCGACACCCTTGTTGTTGGGTTAGGAAGAAGTTTGTGTGGAGTAAAAATTTCTAACGTACGAAGAAGAAATGCTAATAGTATTTCTTTTTTTTTTTTTATTACATCGAGAAGGGGGAGAGGACATCCAACCGAGGTTGAATGAAAGAAAAAACCAAAACAAAGAACCACAAAAAAACAGCCAAACAACCACCAAAAATCGAAGCCTCCAAAACCAAAACAAACCGCCAAAAAACCACAAGACGCCAGCCGAAACCTCCAAAAAACAAAACAGACCCCAAAAAGCCACGCGACGCCAGCCCAACAAACCACAACCAAAGGAACGACAAAATCCAGAAAAACTAAAGCAAAACCTTGGCACGCCGAGATACCACCACAGCCCACCAACAAGAAACTAAAGAAGAACACAAACACGCAAAAGAAAACCAACCAAATCTAAGCCAAAGAGAAAGTTTTTTTAAGGTCAGCTTCAATCATCTCCTTTAAGATTGCCTCATCCCCGGAAGAAGGTGAACATCGAGGATTTTCTCCGTGACTTTAGAGGCTAAGATTTGTTCTTCCACCCTTTTCTCAAAGCTACCAACTTCCTCTTGAGTCGAATGCATGGAAAGAGATTGACTGCTTCTTCTGAAATTCTTTGGACCCAACTTCAAAGGATTAAATCTCCCTAAGGGGATTGATTTCCTATGAGCTCCTTGTTTGGTGCGTTTTTTCTTCTTATGACGTTTGAGCTCCACAAACTTAATTAGAGGATCAGCAGAGATAAGATCGATGCAGTCATCGTCATCCTCCAAAAACCCTATAGGATCTGCCGTATTCACCATAGAATTTGCCACCTCCTCCTTAGACTCATCCCCATCATCACAGTAAAAAATAGGAGACTCTTGCACCACTTCTAATAGTATTTCTTTCGGACGTGTTCTTTATTTGTTGTTAGGTTTTTCATCTATTGGTCAAAAAGTTAAGATCACTTCGTTCCGTATTGTTTGTTCTCTGGAAAAATAAAACCCCTCATTTTTTTAAGAGGACGTACAAGTTATTGATGAATGTCTCCTTATGAGATGTTCAATATTATTCATTATTCTGTAACTGCAACTTTTTTTTCATCATTTATGAAGCTACGTTTGGAAAAATTTAATTATATTTACATAGGGCAAACAAGTTGAAATATCCAAAACTAGAATATTGAGAAAAAGAAATGGAATGAAACGAGTTCATCTTGCAAAGAAGAACAAAAAAATCTAGAAAAATGACCACACTAAAAAAAAAAGAGTCAATTTCTATAGTTTTGTTTTGGCGAAATGTAATTGTTTCACGAATGATACAAACTTTACTTCTTCAATTTTCCTGGTACATATAAACAAAATAAAAATAAAAATTAACAGTCAATTGAATGGAAATACGTTTTTTTTTTTGGATTGAGTCCTCTTCCGTTCTTAATTTGGATTGGACGAGATTGACCAAACGTGGACTATCTATTTGCTTAAAAACTCGTACCGTTATAAGAGTTTCTAAGCAAAACCGAACGATTGATTATAGCAATGCATAGTCAAGATTCGGATTGTCTTGCTAGTCTAAAACTTGGAATCAAGAGGATACGAACACTATTTTTTTCCATTTATATATTTTAGAAAAATCTGCATAATATATATAGCACCCAACAAGCGTAAGTCTGGCACTAGATTGAGAAGCTTATATTGATGTAGACCTCCCGAACTCGAAAATGTGATCTGAACCGTTCATTATGTAGAGCTTGGCGCATAAAACAATCCTACAAAGATCAAGTCGATTAGATTCATGTAACTGATCAGTGAACAAACAACATTTTTTGGACATATATAAATGTTCGAAAATTATACTTTGGAAAAATGTGGTTTCGCAATAAGTTACCAAACCGATCAACTTGAATTTTTACAAGTTTACTCTACGCGTCAAGCTCTACCTGATGAATAAATACTTATCACATTCTTTTGGCTCGGGACCATGCCTTTTCCTTTTTTGCCTCTTTCCAATAGATGTGCAATTATGCAAGAAAGTGACATCATTGAATAGGAATCTAGCCTGTCTAATAACCTAGCAAACACTGAGGTCCAAAATCTTTTATACTTATATTCATATTTGACTTTGGTTCAAGCACTTCTAACTGTCCGATTGAGCTGATTTTTGGTGGGCCCACTCGAAAAAATGTTTTAAGAAAAATGAACGGTTCGGATCACTCTTTTGGGACCAAAAAGTGGGTCCCCGAACGCGATTTGTACATTTTCTGTACAAGTTTTTCTGTACGCCCAGGTTTATCCATATTGATATAGTGGCGCGCATATTTCTAAATAAATGGATCAGATTTAGCCAATGCATGTGGTGAGTGATTTTCCAGAGCCAATTAGTATTGGAGATTAATAAAGCGTGTTTCGGGACCACGCCACATTAAATCATGCTGATTAAAATCTGATTATTTCTAGAACCAGTGTTTAATTAAGAAGATGAGAGAGAGAGAGAGAGAGAGAGAGAGAGAGAGAGAGAGAGAGGTTGGAAAACAGGAAACAAGGGGTGGAGCTGTCGGGATTAACATAACACCCATTTACTTTGATTTATTTAATGCTTGCTCCTTGGAGAGTTTGACGAAAGGAATCCATCTTCAAAAGAAGAACCAAAAAATCTTGAAAAAATGACCCAAAAAAGAGTAAATTTCAGTAGTTTTTTTTTTTTTTTGGTGAAATGTAATTTTGCTTCACAAAAGATACAACTTAAATGCTTCAATTTTCCTGACAGAGAGAACCAAAAAAAAGTAAACAATCAATTGAATAACAATTCATTTAATGTTGAAATCTGCTTGACATATATACCAGTCATAAGTCCGACGCAAGATTGAGAAGCTTATATTGATGTGGACCTAGAGGGTCTGGCTATGCCAAAAAAAAGACATCGTCTCGAGCCTAAAAATGTGATCTGAACCGCTCACTATCTAGAACTTGATGTGTAGACCAATCTACTTGAAATCTAGTTGATTGGACGTTAGTAATCGAGTGAGAAATCACGTTTTTTCACAGCATAATTTTCCAACATTTATTTTTGTACGTCTCACGCGTCAAGTTCTGCATAGTAAATGATTCGAATCACATCGATCTTTTTGACTAGGATAATTCCCCTTTTTTTAGGAGTTTAGTGTACTAAGATTCCAAAATGAATGGATCAAATTAAGCCAATGTGGTGTGATTTCCCAGATGCCAAAGGCCAACATTCAACAAACACAGCAATTGGAGATTAAAGAGCTAGTTTTGGGGCCACATATAATCATGGCTATAAGAATCTGATTATTTCTGGAAAGAGTGATTAATTAAGCTAAACCATCATAGCATCCATAAGAAGAGAGAGAGAAGTTGGAAAAACAGGAAACAAGGGGTGGAGCTGTCGGGATAATTCATTACTTTGATTTATTTTTATTTTTATAAGAATTTAATTAAAGGGTTCTCTTTTCTTTTCTTTGCTTTTTAATCAATGATCGAATTTCAATGACGAAAGTTGATCCCTACTTAACTTGTATACTCAAAAGCACATTAAGGGAATCCTTCTCATGCCATGCGCATCTTCCTCTCTCCGAACCCTGTACTATTATTTAACTAACAAAAAGTTAAGGACTTAAACTCTAATTTTCCAGCTAGCTTAGCTGTCTGTCTGTCTGTCTCTCTCTCATGTTCATTTCATCCTTATCCACTGTTACCGCCACCTTTGTCCTTTTACTTAAAGTTAAACCCTAGGGATTATCCTTCTTGCTTAAGAAACAAACAACTTAATTGAATTGAGTATTATAGAGATATATTAACCCTTCCTTCTAGATGCACGAGTCTGCATGCACCTCGAGACTGAAGAAATTATCTACTAATTTAATTACTGGATGAACGTCATGACTCCATTGGCCGCCTAATATTATATGCTTGGAAAACCGGTAATAACTGAACCTATACTTACCTACTCCAAGGCCCCGATTGGATGGTGGTGCTAAAATTCCAGGGGGATAAGTTATAGAGGGAGTATAAGATAAGAGGAGATATTATTTTTGGAGGGTTGACCCACATTGATGTAATATAATTTATGGAGGGAGAATAAAAAATAGTTGGTTTGGATGATGTATTAAAAAGGGGAATAAAATAGTACTTGGTTTGGATGGAGGATAAAATGGGAGATAAGGTTTTTGGTAGTTGAAATAAGGGAGGGGGTGTTATTTTTTCCTTATACCCGGGGATAATTTTTGGGCTCCCGGGGATAACTTTTGGGCAGGGCGAGGGGAGCCCAAAAATTATGCCGTGTAACGCACATCTTAATCATCTAGAAGTGTTTTTAATAGTCTAAAAGTGTTTTTAAGATTGGAATGCTGCCCTGCACGGTGCAAGACATTTAGTGCAATGCTAGGTTCCCGGGTCCCGGACTTCCATTAGAGAGGTCTTAAAAGTTCAAATTAACCTTTGCCTCATGCTATAGGTGTTCTAACTTTTAAGGGGAAGTTGTACTCTAGAGAGTTTTAGAAATCCTGATAAATGGTTAGTTTCAAGATTTTTCTCCTCGCAAATCCTAAAGGAACCGATCAAATTGGCACCGATTGGGTACAGACGGGCTACGGGGCTCATTTAAGGGTCCCACACAAATGATCCGAATCGTTCAAAAATTTTAAAATACTTTTTCGGTTGGAATTGTTAGAAATTAGCTCAAACCGATTCTTACAACTAGTTGATCCAATGCACACATTTTTCATTCACATTACTATTTTGAACGATTCGAATAATTTGTGCGGGACCCCCAAGTGGGCCCGACGGCCCATCGGTACCAAAAGTGATCGGTACCTATAGTGGGTTTGTTTTGTCCTTAATTTAGTATTAAGGAGGATATTTAGGGAGTGAGATGTGGATGCTTTAAGCACTCTAATTTGTCTTTTATTGCTTCAAATTACGTGCAACACAAGAACTAAAATAAAAAATTGGAGCACATTCATAATATTGATTTTTGGAACAAGGGGAGGCCGATCCAGGCCTCTGACACTGACGGCGACGGCGACGGGGTGACAACAGCGGCAATGGTACCGGCGATTTCCTTTTCTGTTATTTTATTTTTTTTGATTTTTTGTTTCTTTTTGTTGTTGTTAGTTTTTGTAGGTGGTTTTTTTGGCCGGCGGTTTTGTACGTCAGTGGGTTTGTTTTTTGGTTGTTTGTTTACCGGTTTTGGGCCGGTGGTTTCATTTAATGCATTTCTATCTCTTTATCCAAAAAAAATACTACCTAGCTCCATCCCATATATCATAGTGACTTTTTGGGATTCTAACTTTTTAAGGAGACGTAATGATTGCTCCAAAAAAGTATTCATTTTCCAAATATGCCATCCTATTCGAAATTTGGTTGATGGAAATAGTATTAGTTCTACCTAAACACAGGAGCAAAAATGATATTTTATCAAGTTTCTATTTTTTTTTTTTGGTAATCCGGAAGTATATTAAAGACTAGAGAATAGAGATAGTCTGCATCAGAGGTGCATTAAGTTGGTTACACATAAAGACATAAAAGGAAACATCCATAACACTAATCAAGGTATTGCCTAACATTGTTGTTATCCCTCAGCAAGAACTCCCTGATGGACAGCGGTGGAGTAGGGGAAACAATTAGCTCTTCCTCTTGTTCTGCTCCGAGATGCGTGAGATGATCAGCGCATTGGTTAGCAGATCGATAGACATGTGTGAGTGTGCTTCTCATACGGTTGAGTAGATACCTCCCATCATTTATGATAGTGCTTTGGGGGTGATTGGGAGAGGCTCCTTCATTGAATAAGAGAATTGTCGTTTGGGAATCCGATTCTATATGAATATTAGATAGTCCTTTCTCCAAAATGATTGTGAGCCCTCTATAGATGGCCCAAACCTCCGTTTCTAAGCTGGAATTAGCCGCCATTTTGCCGTAGTATCCAAGAATCCAAGCTCCTTGCTCATCCCAGAAAATGCCACCGAATCCCGCTTTCCTATTGTCATAGTACTTGCAGCCACCGGTGTTTAGCTTGATGGTACTTGAAGGGGAGAGGCACCAAGGTATTAGTTTATGTTTGGGAGGGTCACGAGCGAGATGGGATTTAAAAGCCTCAGTAATTTCAGACGCGTAGGAGTATAACATCTTGGAACTCACTGCTGTCACGACTTCAATGTTATTAAAACTCATTTTATCTCGATCTTTCCAAATTTGCCAAATCGTGACGCAGAACAAAGTATTCCAAGGTATTATAGATCCTAAGCTACTGGGTTTTTTCTTTTTGAGATTAGAGGAAATCCAGTTGCTTGACCAAAATCCTAGACCTAAATTAATGGGTTGCCCCAAGCGTAGGGCTGAGACCGGTGTAGCACAATACCCGGTAAGACCGGAATCGAATCCACATGGACGGTGGAGAGTGTTTAACTAAAAACTCGGGTTGTGAGATTTAAAACGGCTCTTAGGTAGCCACCCCTTGTAACATGATGGGAAACTTAACTAAACTAGAGTAAATTTGGTTTTTCTTAAATTACTTAAAAGAAGGTACGGTCGTAGGGTTCCTAACACTGGTGACCAGGCCCGGACATTTCTGCTCCATTCGGTGTTCTAAAAACATTTGACTTTAGAGAGAAAAAGATACCCCGACAGATGCGAATCCTCGTGGTCGCCGTTTACCCATGTACAGCGAAGAACAAGTTTCGGTCCCCCGTTCCCCGCGTTACATGGGCTCCGACAATGCCCAGATTCATCCAACGAAAGTTCTTTAATAACCTAAAATTGCTTTCCGTTATTAATTTTGAAAATAGGAGCAAGAACATACCCAGCCCTGGCCACGGCGTGTTAATCACCCCGCGACCATACCTACGCGACTACTCACTCATCACTTTATTAAACGCAACAACACTATTAACCCTAGATCTAAACATGCTTCAAACAATTGAAATAAGAAAAAGAAAACAGAAAAACACGATACCACAGGATGCGGAAAGAAAAACACACTTGATTATCAACGCTAAAACACCAATCCAACAGCCGGAAATCTGAAGATTCTGAACTAAACTTGAATGTCGAATGGAATTGAAATCAGCCACCAAAGGTGAAGAGAAATAAATATGAGTTGTGAATTCCGGAACCCTAATTTCGAGTGTTCAGAGGGTTTTTATATTAATCTCCCACTAGTTACAATAAAAATCGGAATAAAACATAAAATCACGTTGCACGAAGACCAAACGCTGTCGTTTCTATGCACTTAACCTCTCGGTAGCGCTACCTAAGAATAGGTGTAGCGCTACCGAGCCCCTTAACTCTCCTCTTGACTGTTGACCCGCCTTGGCCCGTTGACCTCGAAACCCACCGATAGCGCTACACCATTTTTGGTGTAGCACTCGCGGACTCTCTGTTCAGTTTTGGAACCCTTTTGTGCCAATTTTGAGCGCTCCATCAAATTCCTGTAGCGCTCGCGATGGGTTACGATAATTTCCACGCGAAATCAACTTCAACACTTAGTCTCCATAGCTTTGCTCACTCTCGAACCTCCATCACGGCCTTTTCGAGTACCTTCCATTAGCGCCATGCTTGACCGAAATCCTAGACCTAAATTAATGGGTTGCCCCAAGCGTAGGGCTGAGACCGGTGTAGCATAATACCCGGTAAGACCGGAATCGAATCCACAGGGACGGTGGAGAGTGCTTAACTAAAAACTCGGGTTGTGAGATTTGAAACGGCTCTTAGGTAGCCACCCCTTGTAATTTGATGGGAGAATTAACTAAACTAAAGAGAATTTGGTTTTGCTTAAACTATTTAAAAACAAGTACGGTCGTAGGGTTCATAACACCAGTGGCCAGGCCCAGACAGTTCCGCTCCGTTCGGTGTTCTAAAAACATTTGATTTTAGAGAGAAAAAGGTACCCCGAAAGATGCGAATCCTTGTGGTCGCTGTTTACCCGTGTACAGCGAAGAACGAGTTTTGGTCCCCCGTTCCCCGCGTTACATGGGCTCCGACAATGCCCGGATACGTCCAACGGAAGCTCTTTAATAACCTAAAATTGCCTTTCCCGTTATTAATTCTGGAAATAGGAGCGAAGACATACCTAGTCCTGGCCACGGCGTGTTAATCACCCCGCGACCATACCTATGCGACTACTCACTCATATTAACTTGAACGAACAACAAGATTTCAAACAAAACATGCTCATATAACTCGGAAGAAGATTAAACTAAAAGATCAACCAAGAACTGAGATTAATGTAAACTAGAGAAAGTTACCGGAAGCAATACTTAAATCTTTGCCAGTAAAACTTCAAAATTCCAATCGAAAGAACTCCGGAAAGTAGAAACTCCAAGAAGAAAACAAGGAGCTGCTATAAGGAAAAAGAAAATAAAGTTCGGAACCCTAATTCGGAACAAAAACGGAGTATTTATGTCTTTCCCGAAGCCAAACACGTGGCAAAGCAATCGGCTGATTTTAAGCCCATCCGGTATCGATACAGTTAAATGACTGTATCGATACAGGTACATTCTGTTCGCCCATAAGCACCTCGGTATCGATACAGTTAATCTACTGTATCGATACAGACACCTTTAAAATGCTTTTCAAGCTTGTTTGCTCGCCCTTCTTGGGCCCCACCAGTTCCCAGCATGCCCAATGTCATGTGTCCACTTTACGTGCTCCTCCGGCCCGTTTCCTACAAAACAAACACAAAAATACCAAAACAAAAGACAACACCGCATCAAGTGGAAAATGGAATAAATCGCGCCTCTAATGTGCTAATTCGCCCTACTTAGGCGCTTATATTTGTGATATTGTGCGCCTATCACACCCCCCAACTTGAAGGTTGCTAGTCCCGAGCAACGAAAAGAATAAAACAAATAAACAAAAGGATAGATCTTTTAAACCCCCGGGCGGCCCCGGTAGGACGAGTGAAGTCTCGTGAGGGTTTTCAGCAGTGATAACCCACAAAACACAAAGGACTCGGACATTTGAATGCAACTTAACCCAATCAATAGCTTCTCGAAACACTACAATGACTGTCAGGCAAGTCAAAGGCAAGACATTTCATCCATGGACAAAGTTAAACAAGTGAACTTCGCAGCAATCTTAGCACAAAAATTAATCCTCTCACCTACGATCGGATAAAGAATTTTCAAATGGCATGCATGTATGGAAAAAAACACATATAGAAATTCACCAACTTCAAGAATAGTTCACACACCGTTGATAGCCCAATATTTCTTTAAGCACACTCCTTCCCTTTTCTTTCTCTTTTTTTTCTTTTTTTTTCTTTGCATGGTCGTGCAATATCGGATCTCTCGGGCTTTCTAGTTGACTCTTTAGCGAGCTTTGGGTCGGCTATCCCCAAGCCAAACGGCCTTAGAGCACCAGGTTTTAAGAGACCCCTACGGACTTAATTGCTCAAGTCAAAAAGGCTTTATTGAGATCCAAGCTATCCACATTTAGCGATACTTTCCCAAGGTCTATCCATCTTTTGACGCGAACAACACGGTGGGAGCATACCCCGATTGTCCGGTTACTACTCAATGGACGCCCGGATAAGCATTAACAATATAGCACACATAACTTGTTGTTCTTTTTTTTTATTGGGGAAGGAGGTCCAAAGGTTCCATTGAATAAGTTAACACATACTGAATTATCAAAGACATATGAACCAAACTCGAGACTGGTGAATACTCAAGTGGAACAGTGTGTGTGTGAGAGCATGTTTCCAACTGACCAAACGCTATCCGACTATAGATGATACGGGCTAACTAAGTGCTTCCTAAACATCATGTTCACGAGCTTAAGTCTATCCATGAAATCGTATCGAGACTCCAACTCGCACAACAGCCACTATAGCGCTAATTAACAGTCATCAACCAAGAATAGTTACACCCAAGCATCCAAATTCCTTTTTTTAATTTTTATTTTAAAAACATGTACGAATGAAAAACATGTACGAAGTACACCCTCCCCCCAACTTAGAACATGATATGTCCTCAGAGCATGAAGACAATAAGAAAGTAATGAACAAGAGAGAGAGATGGACCATCGGATGGCAGCCAACCATCATGACCCCGACCGATGTATGGGGAAGTTGTTGTCACCATCGCGTGTCGTCATCAGAACTGCTTCCAAGATCCGCTCCTTCGGACCTAACGAGGTCCACAGCTAGTCACACAGAGCTGCGCCAAAGCTTTATCGGACTTACAACCGCCACACTTAGTGGCACCCCTGTTTGAGGCTCCTGAATGCCTCACTCACTCCGGCGGAGAGGCCCAAACTACCAAGGCTGGTGTGGTAGCATGCTCGTCCTGCAAAAGACTTAAGAACCAACTACCTACTAGGCAACAAATGACATCAGTCCCGCCCGCTCGTGGAAGCCGGGCCACAACAAGAAATAATGAATATACAAGAACACCGCCAAACATTCACGTAGTCTCACGTGTCATACTTTCCTCCCCGTGTCAAGCGAATGAGCGAGAAACGGGTGGCTATACAAGACCA